>JAQPZY010001282.1:980000-1580000 GCA_029931535.1 Margaritifera margaritifera
AAAGTGATATTTGTGACTGTACATTCTCTCAAAAAAAGTAATGACTTATGAAAACATGGATTTTATATTGTCGTGTATACGGCGAACTCTAAACATGTTAATGAAGAAATCCCTTTTATTAAGACAGGGTAAGGTTGTTGTGCCCGTGCATGATCTCATCAAGATTCTACAAGTTACCCCGACACCGTATTTCGCTAGGTCTCGTGCAACGTCGCATGCAAGTGGGAACCTAGTAGAGCGAAGAATATGAGACAGTCTCATTCTTACCTTACCCGATGACTAATTCACTTCACCTAACTGCCTTGGTGCTGGGACCGAAGGTAAGAGTCAGCTAGTTTTATTACAGTGATATATATATGTTTCAACATTAGGACACTCGTCACAATACAAACAAAGGATAAACGAAATAGAAGAAAGAAAGAAAAAGAAATTGATAAACGGCCTTGAAACGGGTAAACTACATATCTATTTTATGTTGCCATCAGCCCAACAAAGTTGTATGACAAAAATCAAAGAAGGGATCATCGTGCCTATCACGCAGAGAACCAAAATGTTTTGACCTAATTCCAGGCTGGGAACAAAGGACGGACACCATGCGTGGCGAAAAATCAGCGCCATCTACAAAATGTACAACAGAAATTATATCCCGGTAAAGTTATGCATAGGTAATAAGGAAATATGTAAAGAGCATCGTGTAGCGTAATAATGGGCAGGAAATAAAATAATAATAACAATAACAACAATAATTATACTACTACTAAGACTACTACTACTACTACTACTAATAATAATATAAAGAGTTACGGAATATTTACTTGGGTAAATATTATCGCAACAATTGCGTACGTCTGATAAACTGATGCATGGCTGTAGTTTTGATAAGATTGCATTAGCAAACATGGAACTTTTCCGGTTTGAATCGGAAATCCGGCTTTTTAATGCAGACAGCTTTTTCCTTTTTTGTTAACATTCCCAGCGGATTTTGTTCAATTTTTTTTTTTTTTTTTTTTTTTTTTTTTTTTTTTTTTTTTTTTTTATCTGAATATTTTTTTCGTAGGTATAATTCGATTGGGAAAGAAGTATCAAAACACCAAGACACAGTATACCGGAAGTTAATCGTGCGCGCGGGTATTTGTCTTGGTTTCATTATTTCTTTGTGCATTTTGTTGCAGTTTCGAGTTATGTCTCGCACACTCCAGATCTTTTGAAATAATTTCATGGCTTCTACTGAATTTAAATTCTTTGAAAGAGGAAAATGTATGGACTTCCCTAAATTTGACCAGTCATTAAAAAAGATCGTTTCAAATGGAGCTGGTCAGAAGAAAAAGATGACAATACGAAGGTGCCATTTTAGTGCTCATTGCAGTTCTATTAATTTGTATGAAGTATTGGTTGTTGAATACAAAATTGTTCAACTTAAGAACATGTATTCAAAGTTTCAAATAGTATGTAGGTGGGGAAGGATCAGGGCGACCGTCCCATGTTTCCTTGCAGGCTGTGATCCCTTCGTCGTGTGGATGTTGGTGAATAAGTAACGGAAGTCCATTGTTACGAGGAGAGTGGTATCTGGAAGGTTAGATTTTTGTTTTTGTTGAGATAGTCCATTGTATCTTGGATATATGAAGGCAGTTTTTCCACGAAAAGCCGAAGGTGATAATCAACGAATTCAGGCATTTTTTCGATTGGATAATTGTTTCCGGAAATGATTGGCTTCCCCGGATTCCCTTCTTTGTGTATTTTAGGGAGTAAATAAAATCTCCCTGGTTTGGGATCAAGTGGTAGGAGGTAAGTCAGTGTTTTGTCATCAATGTGACCTACGGTATGGGTGGTCGAGTGGTCTAAGGCGCTCGCCTTTACAGATCACTTACACATCTCACCTCTGTCCGCGTGAGTTCGAGTCACGGCTCGACCAACAGGAGCTCCCCGTGGTCGGTGGTTCTTCTGGGCGTCTTCACGGGTTCTTCACCAAATATACTCGCCGCCTTGAATAGTCTATCATCTGCTGAAAAATAGGGTTAAAACCACAAAACCAAACTATACCTGCGGTGTGCATGTCGTTTAATGTCTGAAACACGATTTCAGTGTGTTCAGCTGTTGATTTTCTTATCAGCTCTCTTGTCTGCAGTTGTCTGCTCGCCTCCGCGATGTAATTGAACAATTAAACGTAGTCATGACAACAACGCGAGATCCGTTGTCTGCCGGCATGATAACAATATCTTCCCTCTGGCGCAGTTTTTCATCGACTGTCTTTCCCATCGGGTTAAACAGTCCTTTTTGCTATGGCTCTGTTCGTACACACACACACACACACACACACACACACACACACACACACACACATATATATATATATATATATATATATATATATATATATATATATATATATATATATATATATATATATATATATATATATATGAGAAAAGTTTTGAATATGAAAATTGCTCTTTATCTGAATCAAGAAATTTAACTTGCGCTCACGGAGACATTCTCCCGAAGCTATTGAATTCATAAAAGATGCCGTGTCAGGCTAGCAATATGAGTAACGCTCTATTCCTCACTTACATCGCTTGTTTTGAAATATATTTGTATAAATGGATGATATCGGTAGTGGGGACTTGATATATTTTACCAATTTAACTCCTAACTGCGTCCTTGACCATCAACTGTTAAAAGACGATACCTTTAAAACTCCAGTTCTAAGCAAGTAAGAGCTCAAAAAGATACGCCAATTTCTGTGGCACGAGCCACTATCTTTCAAGTAGTGTTCAATAAAATATATGGAATTGGTCCAAGCAATCCAGTTTTGGCTTGTGATAGCCTACCGGTAATCTCTAGATACACCTTTAATGCACGTTTCTGGTAATACTTACAAAGGTGTATAAATTAGAGCTCAAAAACATCTTCAGTTAATTATCTGAATCCTGAATAAAAGATCACAGTGACCTAGCTTTTATACGTTAGTGTACACTTTAGGTGCAAATGGTCAACCTGTGAACATTTTAGGAAAATGAGCCAATTCAAAAGTTTAAGTAGGTCAGTAACTCAGATTTGATGGTGTGAAATGCGTTCTTCCTACTATTCAACTTCAGTGTAAGTTTGATATATATTCGATATAGGTCGATACAGATAAATACAAATGTAAATGAGCAGGTACACTGAGTCTATTTGAGATTATACATACGAGCTACTCATGAACCACCTATGGTCCTTAATTGAGGGTATGATCTGTTTACAGGAATGGTTACTGGTTGCGAACCTCAACTTATCCTTGTCGAACTATATCATTATGTGTAGCAGTACAGGAGTTACTGCCTGGACAGCAATAATTAATATACATTGTAAGAAATCTTGATTAAATCTTAAAAATAGCTGGCACCGAGCTAGTTCTCGTGAGGAACACACGTCCATCCCAAGATGTACGTTTAATGGCCACTCTCCAATGATGGGTTTCATGCTTAGAAGCTTTTTTGTAATGTTTTTATTCCATATATTCTGTCAAGTATATTGAACATCCTGATTTATATAATATTTGAAATCACAATATGGAATGTTCCATTCAGACATGGTTGACTGCAGGGCAGCTGTAGCTGCTATACCTACCTTGTCATTACCCTTAATAACAATGTAACTAGGCAGCCAACAGTAGAGAATACTGTTCCATATATTATGAACAAATTACTTTCCGCAAGAGTTGCGATATAGCAGGTTTTCAAGAACAAATCCAAATAATGAATGACAGTGTTAAAAAACAGGTTTAAAATATAAGTGATGTAAACGGATTTCTCGATTAATGTGAATTTTGTACAATGGAGGTTTATAGGTGCATCTAAGATAAAAGACTTATTAAAGTAGTTTCCAAAAGATATGCATCTAGCTACATCCATTGTAGAACATACAATTTTACCTAAATGATCTGCTTAATTTCATGCTGAATAGACAAGCAATTGCCATTTATTTCATTTAGCGCTACAGCCATTGTTCGTTCAATGAAGTAACTAAACGCGCCAACGTGATTTGAATATATGTTATGCCACAGCATGGCGCACGATATTTATGACATAACGTCATTAAAGTATGCCAGTGTCATGTGATAAAGTCTGGTGGAAATGAATTGACTACCTAAATCTCATGATAACCAGTAAAACATTTGTTTTCTTGATATAGTCATAGATGGGCAACATTAGATAACTTCAACGATGAGAAAGATTGTCACTATTCATCGGTGAAACTGGTAACGACTGGTTCCCGATTCAATCAAGATGTTCGCTCTATAATAAACTGAAAGAATTTTACGAGCAAACAAATGCGTTTAATATTGATGACCTGGTGCTGAGACAAAATTCACCAATCAGTGAATTAAAACAAGCATTGAAACAAGTTGTGAAACGATAGATAATATAATAGTTGTCTAATATGTGTCCCCAACTGTGTTTTAAATCAAATTTCAATGGGGAATATTAGTCTGGCATTTTTAATGCTTGTAGCCTGCTTCACTTCACTTTTGTTGTATCTAATAACTTTAAATAAGATTTCATCTCCGAACTCGTAAAGTGTATTCATTTACGTTACTAATCGAGCGAGCCACGTGTGTCAGACCTTGTGGCCGTCATCTTGTATCGATACATATAGACTTACAAACTTTACAAGGCGTTTACGCTCAATACATTTCAAGCACTCGTATTTTAGAAGAAAACAAGTATTGCCGAGTGCTTTATTGAAGTAACGTTTCCTGATACGCATTACCTATGTGAATAAAGTACCCAATGAAAAAAAAGAATAAAATACAGTAAAGGAAAATACAAGAATACAGAAATAAAGCAAGTCTGTGTACATCTTCAGATCTTGAAAGTGTCATAGTATAGTACTCGCTGGTAATATGTACGTCCCTCTGCATTACTGTGTAAGAGTAATGCCTTTTACGTACAAGTTACCACTTGTGCATAGAGAATAATCTCCCCTGTTTGAATCTTTGCGTATATTGCAACATTCATTTAAAATTTCCAACATTCTAGTGCAAATGGAAAGGGAGTTGTTTTCATTTAAACTTCCTTTACCCTGTGATAGATTTCATGTAAATTTGCAATACATCTGTGTCTTTTGATTGCACCGGTCACTTACATTCGCAATTTGGTTTTTCTTTTTCTTCTATATTTTCCTAACAGATCCCACTATTATCATCGTTTAATTTCTTTGACTATGCTCACATATAATTGTATTATATGTACTACTATATATGTAGCCATGAACTACTAGCATTGAAACTTACCGTTTCTATCGACATCACACGTTCATTTACAAGCTTAAACGAAAGTATTGACCTGCTTTCGTCTTATTATATTACTACATAAAGACCGTAAACGCTGGAATACATCTTGCCTACGATAAAATTACATATTATCAAATTGCATGTCTTGCAAGCAAGTTTTAAGAGGATGCATTTTGTTTGTTGGTAACGCTGACATCTCATTGTTCAAGTGCTTTGTTCATATATACTTTTGATAAATAGTAACAATTGATACCAAAAACAGACCAGCGGTTGTACAAAACTTGCAGCAAAACCTTCTAGTGGTTATTGTTTAAATTATACAGCCAGTTCTTATCATCAGCTCTACATAGTAAAATAGCATTATTGATTCTTCACGAAATGTTTGAAAATACGAACGCTAGTAGGAAATATATCACTGTGTAAACGGGTTTCGTACGCAGATCTTTGTGCGTCGTTAGCTCTGTCATTTTTGTCAAGTGGGGTTTACTTTCATTTTAGATAAATATTGGTTAAAGTAAAAGCATTTGAAGAAAATTAATCCGAATCTAATACAAATTTTAAAATATTTGAGCTAGGAAATACTTTAACACCTTCTAGCTTTCATTTATACGCTGTCTGGTTTTTGCTTTTTGTAAGGACTAACGATGTTAATATACTCCTTGTGTCCAATGTGTAAATATTGTATACAATCCTGAGTTCGCGACCAGTAACCTCTGATATGAGACCTCAACTTATTACGAAAACTGTATTTCAAGCTTAAAACTTTAAGAATAGAATCAAAATATTTTTAAACAAAACTTGCGACAAAAAGAAAGGGTAACGAATCCACTCATTGCAACATCCTATATAGTTTTACATATAGCGACATTTGTCTAAAACTGCCGCTAGTGAATTTTGTCTTTTCTGATTCATTTCTGCATTTTAGTATATTTCGTTTAATTTTTCTATGATTGTAACTGGGAGATTTCTGATATCTCTAAGACCCATGTTTTTGCACAAATTTACCTCTCGAGAGAAAGGTAGATAAAAACTTTAACAAAGTGATTCAGCAAGGAGGGACGACTATATCTGACTGAATTGATTAACTTGATTTGAGAACTGCTGAAGTGTATAAAATCCATGTGTCATTGTCAGGTGATGCTTGAGAATACTCCTGAAATGGTTTTCTTCTTCTAGAAGCATTTTACTTTTTAAGCAGAATATTTTATAAATTAAATTGTTTTGTGAAATATTTACATAGCATAAAACGAGGCATAGTTCGTGGGAATGTATATCTTAGCGAGAACAACGAAATGTTAGCTGCGTTTCTAACATATGGCTTCTACATTAACACATTTTAAAAAAAATAGTTTTTAAAGCTATTCTAACTTTAAACAATATATATATATATATATAAACAATATTCAAGACGATGGAGTCAAACCTCTCAGCAATTAAACCTTAAAACTGCAATATACGTTCCTTGGTTAAAAGCACTTTAATGTATACCAATAAAAACAATTAAATGAACAAAAAATAATTGCGCAAAAAAGTACACATTAATCATTTGTGTGAGTAATAGTTGTATAAAACATGCCTTTGCTTACCGTCATTAATATCTTTTTTTTTAATGAAAAATACAATGTCGAACAGATTTTGACAGGGGGGTATAATTTAAATTGTTTTATTTTGATATATATTGAATATCTCTTTGATTAAAATGCGAGCCATCGATAAAAATAAACTTTCAGAGGTGCATGAAAAGTGGTTGCTTCCAGGAGCGAAATATATGTACACACTGTAACTTGGAATGAACCTCCTTGTGTTTTTATATAACCTGGGATTCGTTTTGGCAGCCTGGATAAACGTACCTGTTACCGTTATTTCCTGACTCCAAATATGTTCCCATTCACCTGAGGAAACAGCCTTGGTCAGGACAGCCAAGAAGAAAGATTTGACAAGTTTAATTTAAATTGAAGCCGATAACTCTTTCTATTTCGCTTGTAAAAAGAAATGAATTTGTTTTATTAACTTATTCAATTTTTTAATGGTTAAGATTCTCTTGGCGACATGCAATGTGATTGTGTCTACGGAGGCTCACCTATCCACAATCTTGCCACGCATCTATTACCGTGGATAAGGCCCAGTTACACTTTGATCGGAACAGCAACGTCACACGTCCTAAACCATGTCGCCATAACAGACAATGATCAGAGTGAAATATGTTTATGGTCACAGTATCAGCAAACAAACGGTCAATGTATTTTTAAGTAATTAATGTCGCCTTAACTGGAGGTAGAAAAAAGCATGAATAATCTTCCCTGTCATACGTCTAAGCATGATTGTGCGACAGAGAGTCGTCCAATAACGTGTATTTATATTTTGCAAGGTTTCAAAATTTATTTTCAGGCTGACAGGGTTTTTAAAAAGAAAACATTTATCCCCGCTGTATGATTCTTGTACAAAGTAGATACATATACTTCTTAAAGTTATTTACAGGATGAATTATTGCTGCTAGAGAAAGTTTTGTTTATTATTTTTTTTTAAAAAAGAATTTAATTTTATGTAGAGTGGGCACATACAATAATCAATTCAGAAATTCGAACTCATTTTTACTGACGTGTTTTGCAATTAGATGAACAGATAAAGCAATAGTTAGACAAATAAAGATATTTATCATCATTTCTTAACAATTGATTCCCGGTAAAATAAACATTAATCAAGCAAACCGTCGTCCGAAGGCCTGGTATAGACGTTTTATTCAGGTTTGATAGGGTTACAGTATCCCATTACTGTTCGCTCAGTCAGGTTTTGAAGATATTCGAATGTATTGGGGCCAACTGTCGATAAAGGAGGCGTCAGAAGATTTATTGTTTCCAGTGGTAATCCATACCGCAGCTAACACAATTAATAACACATGATAGTCAAGACAAATATCCACAAATTATTTTTACATCAAAGTGTAAGATATAAGAAATTAGAGAGTGTTCCGAAAGTATCACAGAGATAAGAGAGTGTTCCGAAAGTATCACTGAGATAAGAGAGTGTTCCGAAAGTATCACAGAGATAAGAGACTATTCAGAAAGTATCATAGAGATTGCTGAAATACCTTTTAAAGTATAATCTAAACTCGTCATGAAATTTGAACATTTTGAATTTTAATATCTGCCCAGAAAAAAGGAAATAAGTTCAGTTTAAATAATTTCATAAGACCATGTGGACAGTGTTGGTCAAATAAAATTAGATAATAATACCATTAAGGTATGCAATTCAGGTATAAGCTTCTTTAATAAACAAATTCTTAGATATGCTGATTTATTTCACACAGTACAACTTCGTAAAGTTAACCTTCAATCAGGCCAATACTCGGCATCACTCCAGTAACTCGCTAATTCCTACTATTAAGTATTCACGTGACTGTGATTTCGGAAAACTGGAAGCTACGGAAACTCGAACCAAACATTGGGGCCCGCAGCGCTTCGACATTTCGAAGTTGTACTATATTTTAATTTTTCGAAAGTAATACTAAAATGTGAAATAAAGCTATGTACTAAACTTCATCAGAATCATGATACAGACTGTACACTATAAATCAGACGCGATATATTCTTCATACAGAGATTGACTGAAATGGTTAAAGATGAGAAGGAGTTTGAAACCTCACTCTATAATAGTAAATGGAATAAGAATTTCTTGCTCATTTACAGTGAATTGGGTAGTTTGTCAATATGAAAATTAAATAATGGAAGGAAAACAGTAATGAATTGTCTTTTCAGTAACCAGTCATCGTCATTATGTAAATTGTTACAGTAATAATGGTTGCGCTTGAACATTCAACCTGATCTATTTGGTTTAAATTATTTTCCCCCATTTTGTTTGGTGAATTAAGTTGCAATAATGGCACATTCAAAATAAATAGCATAAATACTTTCAAATGCTATATTTGTGACTTGAAAGCGCAGAATATGATAGTCAAAAACAAATGCTTCGTGGCTAGTACATTTGATTATTTTTACAAAAACTAAAATTCTTTACACAGGATTAAACACAATAATCTGCAACCATGGCACCAGATTAATGCAATTTGTAAATTTGCTTAGCTGACGCGTGTTTCAAAAAAAGATGACCCATCCGGTCATACGTACCAGCTTAAGGAAGACAATATTCAGACATGCCTTTTAGTAGCTCCGGCACTAAATAATACTTACTATCAAGATTTTAATAGAACGAGTACTCTGGGTTAAATTTTGGAATTTGACCTTTGAATTAGTTTTGCTTTTATCAGCCAGAATGCTCTTTAGCAAATCTCATAACCTAGATAAGAGGAATAGATACAATAATTTAACAAACAAGCTCTAGCCAGAGAAAAACAAAGCATTGCATCCTATGTAAAATCCCATTCTTATGATATATCACAATCGTGTCAATAGACAAAATTAGTTATCCTCATTTATGTTTCATTTATATTGATTTACTAACATACAAAACTTCAACCTTTTCCAATATTGACAATTTTGGGATGTAAGCTATTCAAATAATATTTTTCTATTAACGACATTGTTCTTTGCCAATATCAGATATAATTAAGAAAATACAACAACAGCAGCAACAACAACAACAACAACAACAACAAAAATAATCAGAAGACTGGACAAGCACGAACGGATTACAAACGGATATACTAGTTAAACAGTCACATTCAATGACAAAAGTATCAAGTAAATTTACAGCTCAACCATATTTTTGTATATAAATTTATATAAAACAGCTTGAACTCGATTTCATACTTTTGCAAGGCTTAAGATCCGATGTGGAGAACAGGGACTATAACTGTTTTGTCTTATGATCTCTGCCGACTAATCTTCATTAAAATTTAGCAGTGAGATAAGATGAAATACTCAAGAAATTACGAACAATTGATTTTGTATAATTAAAATCACTACTGATATTACTAGCGGAGTAATTGATATTACTATTAGAGTAATTCCGAAAATTAAACCATTAAATTCACGTATATATTGTGTATAATTCCTAAAAATTGAAAGATAACTTTTATGAATACAGGTAAGGTATTATTCATTTCGATTTCCTTTTCTTGAACATGAAGTTGTCAATAAAAATGTTTAATGGAGGTTGCAAAAGATGGACAATAAACAGGAGTTATCAACACAAAGCCAGCCTGTTCAAGAACTGAATGAAACTTGTTTTGCAAGGTAACTATTCAGAGAATGTTTGGCAGCCATTATGTCAACTCAAAGTCAAGCCGTCAAAAAAAGAATAACGCTACTCAAGAGCAAACCTCATTCATTAAAACTAGAACAATCAAACCTATCACATTGCAACTTCAGTACCTTTGCAACATTTGCAAATGATTTTTAAATCTCACGACAAATGTATTTGTCAATTATGTGTGTCATCATGATAAAATTATCAAATATGCCTAGGAGAATCGAATTTCTATTTATATCTGTGAGACAAGAGTTGTATGAATATGTGATTTTTTAAAATCATGAGCACTTCATTTTGTCTCAAAAGAGATTACGTTTTCTTTCTTCAGGATTCGTTTAAACCTTATCATGTTCAAAGGTAGCAGTACTCTGTTTCGTGCAACATTTTGAAATATTCTGCTTACAGCTACGATATGTCAATGATAATGAAAAATAAAGTTTTAATCAGTAAATGACATTGATGCACGGACAATTCCCATGAAAAGTCATGTCAATATCTATATTTTCTTAATTAACTTATAACTGTTCTATTCTGCCCTATTGTTAAACCGATGAAGATCAAACAAATATCAGTGACAATACAACTCACGCAACTTCTTTTGGAATTACTTAGAATTATCAAAATACATGTTATCTTACTAAACATTTTGCTTTACGATATAACTAAAACGATTCTGTTACATGGGAAACATTTTAAACTTAGCTAGCCAGGTTATAATAAACCATGTTCGTCACAGTTGAACAAAAAAAGATGGATGGTGTAATCATTTCCAATGAGTTTACTACTGTAGCTTACGAACGTCCATTACTATTTAATACACGTTTTTTTCAAAATTGGCCAGATACCGTTATTTCCTCAAAAGACATTTTAAAAAAAGTTTGCAACATTAACGCACCTTTATTTTAAGTGAGGACTTTACTGGATATAATGCAGAATACAGGTAAATACATTCACTTGCAGCTTGAAAGTAAGCACGAGAAATATAGCTCTTAGGCATATTGTCAGAAACATAAAATATATAAATAAATATGTATGTCTTATTATCCAAAGACTTAACCACACTATGCTTTTTCACTAGTTGTTTTCTAAATATGCATTTTTGTTAACACTGTGCTAGGACAGTACATTTTAAATACACTTCTGTATGATGTTTTCTACTCATAAGTGTTTTCTTGTATTGTGCTGAACTAAAGTATTCAAGATTTAGTTTCTTAGTTTATACAATTCCAAAGTAAGCAATAGCTGACAATAGGTCGTCCCGATAATTGGAAATACATTAAGGGATAATTACAGGCTAAAAGAAAAACATGCCTTTTGACATGATCAGTAAGTTTAATCTGTTCTGGATACATTGTTAAACTGTATATATGGTCCAGACAAAGTAATACCTGGTTTATTTGTATTCATAATATACCTAGTTGCATACATTCAGGACCGTCGCACGTTTTCACTGGACGAAACGGCGCCCGGGCAAGCGTCGCCTTCGACGCCCCTCACCCTTGGAAAAAAGAACACAAACTCCGCGAAATGGCGCTACCCAAGTTTTGGCGCCCCGAACGTCACCTGTATCACCCGCTCCTTATGACGGCCCTCCTTACATCACGATCATATCTCTAAAATTTAAGACATAATGGGTGCAAAACTCCAAAGTACAATTCTAGCGGATGCAATAACAAAAAAAAAAAATCAAATTTGAAGTCATTGATTTAATTACTGTCACATTAATGGACCTTGGTTTTTTTTTTTTTTTTTTTTTTTTTTTTTTTTTTTTTTTTTGTGCATAAGATGTAAAACTGTATTTGCATTTTAAATTTAGGTTTTAATCAACTACAACTTCAAATCAACAATTTAGATTAGTTGAGAAGAAAACAACACGCTTAAGAAAGTGGGCCCAGAATAATCATACTTATAAAGGCAAATGCTTGAGACGTGCACAAATATTTGTCAGATTGAACACAGAAACAACGATACAGGCTGCACATTTTGTGTATGTACCAAGAGTAGCTTACGAGCATGTTTGAGTTGGCTTTGATTTCTGGCTCACAAGAAAGCTTACGACATCACATGGCAATACGGTCTAAGGAGACTGCCACCTGCCTTTATTTCTAACTTTGTAAAACATAGAATTTCAGGGTTAAGGTAGGTTTCACCTTATTTGAAAGCTTTCCTTAGGATATGTGCGTACCTTAGGGCAACATATTGTCAGTCACCAACATCAAAATTAACTGCATAGCCAAATGCCTTAAACCAGTAACTGATTGCTCGTTATATGTCGACGACCTTTTTTATATCCTATAGATCAACACAGCATACTGTTGGACAGATATGTCTCAAAAGAGTTCAAGACTAGTCAGACGAAATCAGGTCAAAATGTCCGTAATCGAAAACAGTTTGTATGCACTTCAACCAATTACATAAAAAAATCATGATGATCCAAAGCATTCTCATCACTGTTTTCTTTTCCCTGTTGTAAAGGAGATACAAGTTTTAGAACTTATTTTTTTACTATAAATTAGCTTTCCTTCCGCATAATAAATACCTCAGGGACAAATGTACACAATCCCTGGATTTTACTATGAGTTGTGTCAAACAACAAAACGACCTCGATCTGATACGTGTGGTGGCAAACGCAGATTAGGGAACATGGACTTTATTTAAGATCGAAACTTCACTATGACTCGAGTGTGTACCGATCAGCTCGCAAATCGTACATGCAGATATTTAATCCGATGCACAATCAAGGACTTTGACTTTGTTTGGGAGCAATTAGAATCTACATTTCAGAAAGCCTCTATTTTGAGGTAAACCTTAAATTTGACAGCCAATTCATATCCAAATCTTACAGAAACGTGATATGTTAGTAAAAATCTAGAAAAAAATATTCTGTATTGATGGCTGCCGAGTCGCACCGGCATTAATTGTAATGAAACGGCATATAAAGCAGTCGTCGCTTTTCTTCAGCCATATATACATACGTACATAGATACATGCATACATATTCTTTCTCTTTCTCACCTACAGGTATTAATCGTAAGAAAGACACGTTTTTCTCAAATAGATGGAGATATATCTCGCAGAAGACTCTCTATCATTAGTCAAGGTATCGTATCGGATATTATTTATTTATTGTATATTTATTTTCATTATTTATTTTATTTTCTTATTTAATTTTTTTGTATTCCTAAATAAAAATAAATAATAAAACTGCCAGTGTTATACAGTGTAGATTTTACTTTCTGCATATGGATTTTGGTTTATAGTTGCTGCAATGCAGACGGATAATCGCAAAATGAAAATAATGTTTATTTTGATTAAAATTAAATTGTTAATCTAACTATTTCTTTAGGATTGCTGCATCTCTAGGACATTGTTTTAAGACGTCTCTAGTAATTAAAAGTATTGCAAACCGAGGATTCAATAACCACAAGATACTATAAGAATAAGAGATTGTTGGATTTCTAACACGATTTCTTCCTATTGGCTTCTTGCTTTCCTTTAAATGAAGACTATCTTCCTTTAAAATGCGATTAAAGTAAGAATTATTGCAGCATTATGTGGTCACAATGTTTATTATTATCCATATGACTACTTTGTACTAGTGAAAAGTGAAAGGGCAGATAAAGCAGAAACCAATCAAAAGACAGCTAACATCACACCGGGTCCACATAAAATAATCCGATCAAAGACGCTGATGGCTCTATTTATTGTGGGTTCCTTAAGTCATGCACTTTTTCGTAAACAACATTTTGTTTCCCAATCCCTACTTTATTCCATTCTAGTTTATGTATTGTCCTTAAATGGATAGAATCTGAGTTTCTCGCTGCAAAAAAATTTATTTTTTCTCCAACCGTATTCTCGTATCCTCACCACTAAATTGTCAGACATCAACAAGTTACATTAAGGAAATAGTTTACCATGAGAATGTCATTATCTACCTTTGTTGTAAATAAATGTAATTATATGTTGTTTGTTATTGTTTTTGTTGCTGTTTTTCATAAAATTCAGCTGGCTTGCCAAGTTTGTTTTAATGATGCATTGTACACTCGCTATCATTGTTGCAGTTAGCCTTAGAGATGATGCTTCTTTTTATTTCTTCATTCGTTCATTTTAAAGGGCTTTCTCAATTTGAAACTTTCATGTCCCATAAAAGCCTTAAATAAGTTCTTCTGCTATGATAGTCCACCTTTGGTTTAGGTATACTGACCTGGTCTTTTACACCCTGAGCCTCTCTTTCGATTAACGAGATAACCTTGCTTTATGGGCGATTGTGAAACTCATCTACTGGCTATGTAACTATAAGTTAATAAAATGAACTTGAAACAAACCCTTTAACCAAAATGTGTTCCTATTTTAATTCCTGATCCATAGTCCACCCAGGTGAAGGGCACGGGACAAGATTGGTATTGAGAGGAGGGAGTATGTGATGATTTTATATTCCAAATATGAAATGAATCGGTTATGAGAGCATAGAGGATGGTAAACATCTTAACCAAAAACTTTAGCCTGAATATGTCCTCAGTACAAATCTTGACCCCAAGCTCTAGAAGAACCTAGGAGCAGAAGTATTCCTGAGAAAGGGCGAATATGTGATGATGTTTTATTCCTAGCATGAGGTGAAACATGAAGTAGGATTATGAAGATATTTGTGATCAAAAGACTTTAATCAAAGATTTGAACCAAAAATGAGCCTTCGTTGTAATTCCTTATCCCATAGCCTCAGCCAGAGGTAGAACAGAGAGGCATTAGTGATACTGGGAGAAGGAGAGTATATGATGGTATTATATTCAAAATAGGAAGTGAATTGGCTAAGGGATTACTGAAATATAAGTGATGGAAAACACTTTAACCAAAATGTGCCCCCGATATTATTTTTAACCCTATGGTTCCAATCCCGGACAGAACCCAGAGGCAGGAGTTATCCTGAGAAAAGATATTATATGATATTATATTCCAGTCATTAGATGAATTGCTGAATAGATTATGGAATAATGAGTGATGGAGAACAACTTTTACTAAGTTAGCGTTATTATAGTTCATAACCCCGTGGCTTTACCCACGGGAGGAACCCAGAGACAGATACTTTACTGAGAGAAGGGGAGTTTGTTATGGCATTATATTCCAAATATAAAGTGAATCGAGTTAAGGGTTGCTAAGATGGAAATTCTGAAGAAAACAAAAAACTGTAACCAAAGCTGTCCACGGGCACTTCCACATACGTACAACGCATAAGCTAGATGCTCCCGTCTCGCGGGCACAACAATGCAGAATTGGGACGCATTGAATCAATGAAAAGATGCAGAAGCCCAAATATATTCCAGTATTATGGTGGGACTTGATTCGTAAAACGGGGAATGTTAATAATTTTACGACTGTTAGTAATATGGTATCGTGGTAGTAAGTGAAAGGAAGATCGCAACTTAAGATGAATAGAATGTAACAAACTATCAAAAGGGAACAGAGAGACGGATTCATAATGGACCAGAAAGAAAACAGAGTAGATTAAAATGCAAACAGGACTCATTAAACCGGCCACAACAGCACCAAAATTAACCTCAAAAAAGAGAGGTAAAACAAGCAAAATGTACTCGAACACTGGTATTAGAGTTATCTTTGACTGGCGTATGCCGATACAAACTGAAACTACAAATAATCTAGATCTTCAACTAAGCTGAAATTGCTCAAATACTGAGACCGTAGAAAGACTTTTCCTTTGCATTTCTCAGAGAAGAGCTGACTTTAGCTCAAATTCTGGTTTGAACGCAAGAAGTCTTCAGATTTTAAAATTATACAGATTTGTTCACGTAATTAAAACTGCATTATTTTCCAAAACAATCGCAAATTGAGATAATGGCATGAAATGATTTTGTGGCTATCCCAATGGATAGTGTTTAAAAGCATTTTGAACAAACGTACACCAGAGAGAAGGAAAGGCAAGGAGGATCCCAGCGGGGACCTAAAATGTCGGGCAGATTTAGAATTTGAATAAGCTGAGGTGTTTTCCACGGCATTTCTACCTCACGTTCTCGTATCACATGTTATCAATGCGGTGACGAGATCACTGGCACACGCAGCTATTCACAGCCAACCCACAATTGACTCAAAGCGTTGCAAAGCCAAATGTAGAGATCACTTTCTCTCTGTCCGAGTGTCGCTATAAGACGATTTGTATCTAGCTAAGACCTGCTTTGCCCAAAAAGTGTAGTAGTTCTAGTAAACATTTTGAGACAATCATCTAACACAGCGAAATTTGGTGGTAAGAGCACAATTTTTTAATGTTATACACTGCAAAGAATATTCGGTTTTAGGAACAAAATGTAGATTCAGGTTTTCCTTGTTCAGTGGCAATACATCTGTAATGTATATGAGATTAATTGTTAAATGTCTACCACTTTCTCATTTTGAGAGTTGATGTATTCCTCTCAAAAAGCGGGATTAAAAGTAATACTTGTTGAAAATTGCACAATAGAGATATGAAATATATAATCGAGAGAAAATATTCCAACAAATGGCTAGTGTATAAATATATTTGTATATTGCTTCTTTTACTGATTGTTTAATGAAGCTTGATAGAACATTAACCTTATGCATTGTTAAATAGTTTATTTACATGTTTGTACTATGTAAAAGGTGTTGGACATACCATGTTTCCAGAAAAACGACCCTAATATGTAAATCAATCAGTACTAAACTACGATACATTATAAAGGTCACCGTGATTTGTTTTTTTTCTTTTCTGCGAGGCAGTTCTATTATTTGTATTTACATCATTTGTAGTCAGCAGAAACAATATTATAAGGTAAGATGGTGTTACGGTATTAGTCGTTTTATAAAACTAGATGAGCTCCTATCTTCTTGTCTAATTTCTATAGCTTTTAGGTTTATAGTAACTAGTACGCTTAGAACTCACACTATGTAGTATGTACATTTTACGTAAATATAGGCCACAATTTTGTATTGTCTTTGTCACACAACAATACCATTTGAACAATTTGAAATGTCACTGACACATGTAATGGTTGGATTTAAAGTAATCCTTCACTTTATTATTTGAACAAAGCAATTAACACTGCATACTCGTTACTTTTGAGAACGAATCTTTCAGTTATAACATCGCCTACGTTTTTAAATATACTTAAAGAAATCCTTATCGACATGCCTCTTTCACTGTGCATTTGACTCGTATGAAAAGAAAAATCTAACTATCTGGTTACCCTGATCTTTTTCATGTGAAAATGAGATCCAGACATACATATCTGATAGCACACTTGTTTAGTTTCATACCAAATTTGAAGACGTGAACTAAACTTAAAAGTTGTAAAAATGCGTACAAATTGTAGTGCAAATTTGAAAGGTTGAATTCAGTTTCTTCACAATAAACTGATCATTTTGCTTTTTATTTCTTCATAACAGACAAATCATAAGTATTTAATTCGAGTAGTTAATCACGGTCTACATTTTCATTTAAGAGCGCAGGAACATTGCGATGCTTTTATTGGAATCATAAATTTTAGTTTCTATGATCGCCAATGCAGTTCTTTAAGAAAATATGCAGTAATATCTATTGATCAACTAACAACAGTAATATCAAACGCAAGTTATAGAGAACAGTAACTAACAGTTTGTATGATTGTCGTGCGAATGTCATTTTCACAACATAGATTAATTTAAATTTCATTATTACTGTTATGGGTTTATTATTACTTCTTCCTAGACCAGGAAAATTGATTTTAACTCTCAACAAGTAAATTTGTGCATATGCTATTGTTGACGTTCTCAGCGTGGGATGCAAATGCGTTTTTCGAAATTGTAGAAAAGATATTAACTTTTGAAGCAATAACCTGTTTAGTGATTTTAAGTTTGTTTACTGTTTGGGTTAAATGACAAAAATCTCGCAGCATGAACGGGTTACGTCCAACATAAAATTCTTACATGTGGTCATGAATAGAATAGACCGACAAATCTGTCCAAATAACGATTTTGTATTCTAATAGATGTTATAGGGATAAATCTGTCCCCATAACGATTTTTTAAAATTCTGTTGGTCGTTATTGGGGACACATATTGGTATATAGAAATCTCTTTCAGGAGGTAGGCCACATTTGTCCTATAGAGTTTTATGGCGATTAATATATATCAAAGTATATTTTGAAGATAATAATCATAGCTCACAGTCTTATAGAATAACGTTTTTTCTTTTCATCCATAGCTTTTTCGAGTCGAAAAGAGTCCTTACTTACGCTCCTAGAAATTCATTTTCAATAAGCGCCATACATATATGTTGACCAAAGTAAATGTTCGACACATTATGTAGACATTGTATCTAATATGTATACTCCGAGAATTAAAAGCAATTAAAAAGAATAGAATTGAGAGGCAATTTTATTCACCGTCTAGAATATCTTGTATCCAAACACTGACTAAAAGGAGATTTTAATCACACTGAAATAATTTGATAGACAAGGAGATATACATCAATATATATATATATATATATATATATATATATATATATATATATATATATATATATATATATATAATATCATCGTCAACATCATCATTCAGGTGCCGTATCCTTCCAGGTCACTGGCGAGTATAGTATTCTACTGGTCTCGGTTTCTAGCAGCGTCCGGCACTTCATTTGGCTTGATGTTCATCGTCTTGCTTATGCTAGTCACCTAGGTTTCACTTGGTCTCCCCTGATTTTTGTCTCGCTGTTTTGCGGTAACGATGATGTTCTCAGGTTCTTCTTCCTCAGAATGTGCCCCAAGAACTGCAGTTGCCTTTCCTGATATTGTGCAAAAGTGTTCCTTTTGTTTTAGCTTCATTAGCTGTGTGATCGGTCCACGAAATCTTTAACAGTCTTCTCAGGAACCACATTTTTGCCGCTTTGATACATTTGTCCATAGTTGGTGAGAAAGTCCAGTACTCAGATCCGTATGTTAAAATCGGAAGTAATAGAAGCAATACAATATATATCAATCAAACAAATGTAGGTCATGGATTTCAATCATGTAAAAAAATTTAATTGAATTTTAAAATGGTTTTATTCATCTCTTATAAACTTTTTCAAGAAACACAATGCACACACACACACACACACACACACACACACATATATATATATATATATATATATATATATATATATATATATATATATATATATATATATATTCAGTCAGTCATCATAATGTAATTTATATTCTTATGTGACTTAATTTTACATTTTAGGAGACAAAGTCAGGAAGGGTTAATGTGGTGCTGGCATCACCAGACGCGATACTGCTTCACTCGTGGAAAAAAGTATTCCAGCGGAACCTTTTAGGCAGCATCTTTGCTTCTTGTGCTTTGATGAAACATATTGTATTTCTCAATGGTAGGAATTATTTTATACTTTCATGGCTGTAAAATAAGATACTTCTGCTTGTACTGTAGTGTTCTAGCAATAAGATATAACTATGAAGATTTCAGTTCCATCTACGTTGACATTTAACCATACAGCCAGACTTTAGTAATATACTACCAATATAGTGTTGTGAATTTGCAAAACATTATCCAGCCCAAAATTTTGTCTGACTTGGAATAGTTCACACTATGCTCAAATAGTAAACTGAAACATTGTGATAACACCAGCAACAACAACAAAAACAACATGGTAGAGGTAGCAATAGTTTTATGAATAGTTTATTTACATATATATTTCCTTGGCTTCAAAGCATATTACCGTGTAAAGTAGCAGAGCTGGTCAGTCTCTTTTCTAAATATTCCATTATTAGTGCTTAGTGCAACTGCCTCAGCCAAAGGCCCGCTGGATTTGGTATCACTTTTGACTCTCCCTGAAGGCATACACAGAGTTGTCCAAATACATAACAGGTACTGGCTGTTTAACATTTCCTACTAACTCTCATATGTCAAATGCATATTAATAATGCCCTGTAATCAATTTTTTTGAAAATATAATTCATTGATGATACTAATGAATAGGATCAAAAGTCTAACTCTAATACTCTGTACAATACACAAACATTTGTTTGCTGTAAAAATAAAATTCAGAATCTTCATTGTTATTTAATCTTTCCCATGAATTTCTTGATGGGGCAGTTAATTATCTCATTTTGTGTTGATATACATACATACACTCAGCGTTAGTATCAATTCCTCTCCTATTTTGAACCTGTATTTATCTTGCACCTTCCCTTTCTTCAGGACCAGACTTCTTGACTTAGATGACCTAAACTTCATCCTGCCCCAACTGATCCTGCCCCTCCAAGATCTTCTAACATCCACCGACCTTCTGGTACTGACTTGTATGTAATTGTCAAATTATCCATGAAGGCTCTTGTTGGAGGCTGCCAAACTCCAGATGACATAATTGGTCCTCGGTTCATCTTCTCTGCTGACTTCACAAGGAGATTCATTGCAGCTGAAATATTACTACCGAAATGGGATATATATATATATATATATATATATATATATATATATATATATATATATATATATATATATATGCCTGTTATATTTCCGACCTGCATAAAAGGATCACCTTTGTATAAAGACCAAAATACAAAGACCCCATTTCCATTGTAATAAATACAGATTCACCTTTAAATAGTGGACCCTGTTCATACATACCTTATATATACTGTTACGACCCTACGGTCTACGAAAAATGCAAAAGAAAGAAAGTGAAACCAACAAATAAAGAAAAAACAATTTATTTCTAGATAATTAAAATGAAAATCTAAAGGCACTTACAGTGACGTGAATTCAAATCCAAATAATCCAATAGTCCTAAGTGGCCTAATCACAAGTCATAAATATAGAATATTCCGAATGAATTTCAGTATTCTTGAATGTGCTGGTATGCCAATAGTCTTTAATATCCTGATGTGCCAGTAGTCTTTAATGTTCTGGTGTGCCAAAATGAAGTACTCCATAATATCCTTGATTCAGTGCACATAAATCCCAAATCATCAATTCAAAATCCAAAATCCCAAAGTCTATGAGCACTTGTATATTCAAATGCATATTTAAAATAATTCCTCTCTCTGAGTTTGGAATGATTTTTTACAACTGAAATGACTCTTTAAAGACTGATGTTAAGGTCGAAACTGAAAACTATTCACTAGCATGGTATATATATATATATATATATATATATATATATATATATATATATATAAAGATAGGTCACATGACAGAATGTTCTAGAAAATTATATCGGTGTATGTGACTTTTTACACATAATTCTAAAGGATATTCTAGTTTTATCTGTAAACAAAATCAACCCTGACCTAAAATTAAATCACCAACTTGTTTGCCAAATGCGTTCTTGAACTCAAATACTAAGTAAACAACCTAATTCAAGGACAATAGCTAAACATGTAAACCTGATACATAACATTAAGGTTTGAGCAAATATTAAAGTTAAGAAACATTTAATATTTCCGAAAATATTTATAATATTTGATAAATATCATACATAACAATATCCCGCTGAGTGGTTTTTATGCACATATTCGAATGTATGGATCACTTGTATATAAATTCAAGTTCTTAGGCCACATGTATATAGCAACGAAACACAATTACCTGTACATAACAATTATCTCGTCATAAAGAACACTAGTACTTTAATACGATTCCCTTAATGGTTTTTATGTGCCGTTTTCGATTTTACATACATTCTAATATATATATATGCAAATGAGTAGGCGGATCATTTTCACTTTTTCTATGTACAAATTAGAACTTTGTTTTAACATATATCAAGAGTAATGCTTGTAAAACTATGCATTAATGTTTAAAGGTGGACCTAACGTTTTCTTTGGCACAGAACTATGTTGAATGCAATCTGGACAATGAATTTGTGCTTGTGAAAGGTAAACAAACTGTGAAGGACTATAATAACACTGATATTTTAACATTTGTATACATATGTAAGGTAGATCATATATCTAGCTATTTATTGTTTTGTCAATATTTCTTTGTTAGTCAGAGTGGTTTTATTCTACGATCTTTTCATTTTATCAAGATTGGAAACAATATTATGAGAATGAACTTTAAAAAGAACGAACCAATTGAGATACATAGATGTACAGATCATCACTTTGTGACACTGGGTCTTCATTGTTTTAGGTGAAAATTTCTACATTGAGAGAGGTAGAGAGAGGACCATAATAATATGTTTATTCAATAGAAGAACTGTCTGTTTCTTTCATTAGTGTTTAACAGCAAATTAAGAGACAAAAGGTTATATAGTGATGAAGCATTAGGAGTGAAGTGCCTTGTTCAGAAACACACCATGGTAGCCACTCATACATTGGATAAACCAGATTATAACTCACACCCTGATTTTCATGAGTCCAGCACACTAACCACTGAGCTTGTATGGCTTCTGACAGAATAATAAATTTAGTTTCTTCACATGCCAAAAGTCAAATGCTGGTAAAATGATGGGTTCAATGTTTCAATCAGTCGGTTGCGTGATAATATGTAATGTTTTCTGTACCAGCCCCACAAATGATATATCAGTGGTGCACACAAAGAGATAATGCCTTCTAAAAGGTTCGCACCCAAACAATCTATTGTTGCGAACAGACTTGAATTGAAATTAGCCCCAATATTGCGTTAGTATTTTTGCATTTTGGTTTAATAGTTTCTAGTAACAAATGTTTTTATTCTATGTAGTGTTTGCTTGTTTTGAATAGGAACATGAAAGGATATATTCTCTAAAATGAAATTTAATCGTAATACGCTGAACAAATATTTACCATCTTTGTACAACTTTTCTTTCTCCGAAAATATGTTAAAGTCAAATCCAAAGCATGTGGATTGGAAAAAGTTATGAAGATAATTATGTAGATTCAAACTTAGTATTTTTAATGTAGTATCTGCAGTAATAATTTTTCTTTCTCTATATATCTTTTTGATGTATCTTTCTCCATTATAACTGTGAAAGAATGGCTGATTTATGCGTCTTTTTTAAGTTATTTTCATTTCAACCTTATAAACTCTTACCAGAAGGTTATTACACCACATACACTAATTAGTAATGAATTTATTACTGCATAAAATTTATTTCAACTTATTTTTGAAAGAATAGCACCTAGAACATCTTAGCTGCCATACCTGGCTATTCAGACAACTGTTGATAATCAACTTCCTGATTGAAGCAGTAACCTCCAAAAATATTTTAAAACTCCCGTGAAACTGACGAATCAGCATTGTTTCAATAAAATCTAGCCTTATTTTGGGATATAATATCTATTAATAAATGAACAACGCCTTAAATCATTTTTATATATAATAAAATCATTTCATACACTTTGATCATCAATTTTATATCATTATTTTTACTTTGGAAGCAGATGTTGCCTACCATTATATTGTACCCCATTGTGTATCGTCAGTCGACATTTGATTGAGTTACACTCCGTCTATGAGTCACATAATGTAGTTATGTCCCTTTTGCAGTTTTTACACCAAGCTAGAATATTATCTTAGAAAAATACTGGATTTTATATCTTGATAATTGACCATTCATACTGCTATAATTTTCTTTATGAGGTAATAAAATGAAATTAGAGCCATAATTTTCTATTACTACATGTGTAATTTAATACGCAAAATATACCATGTAACTCATAGAACAGATGTCTTCTGGCTGGTGTTGTTTTGGTCTAATTTGACTTCTTTTTCCCGTAACTTGTTATTATAAGATTTCCGTTTGTGATCAACTGATACTTTTACAGCCATGATCCCCAAACACGCGACTAGATGGTTTAGTCTGCCAAAAGCCTAAGATGCAATAGTGTGTCAAAATCTGTATCTTGAACATTTTCTTACCTTATATGTTCTTGATTAAATGATAAGAAAACGAAAACGAAATGGTATCAATATACAATACTATGCTAAAAATAGTAAAGAAAGATTCTCTTTGTTAAATTTTTGAACAGTTGAGAATTGGGAATAAAACGTTCGAAGCTATTTAAGCAGGATGTTCTTTTATTCCTTTAAAAACGATGAAGTGATATGCTGAGGCAAATAACTGACAAGGTCAATTTTGGATTAATGAACTACAAAACCGGTCATTAAACATGAAGTGTTTATACGGCCACATACTTAGTACCAAAATTTTAACACCTTATCCAATTGTCCTTTGCATAAAGTGCACACCTGATTTACATGAAATGCAAGTAACACTGCACATTAAAGACAATTCCCTTTGAAGCAAAAAGGGGATTGATTGTAAACTTATTATATATGTTAAATTTACATGTGAAATCGTAGACCTGTTACATGAATAACATAAACTATCTAAGTAAGCAATCACAAAAGGGGCACATTTCTATCCATAATGAATCCAAATTGAATGAGATAACAAATACGATGTTCACACACACACACACACACACACACACACACATATATATATATATATATATATATATATATATATATATATATATATATATATATATATATATAGATAGATAGATAGATAGATAGATAGATAGATAGATAGATAGATATATTGGCACATGTGAACGGGGATTCTTGAAAGATATCCCTTCTGCCAAAATATAATAAATAATGGTGGTCCCTCAAGACAAACTGTTTCTCATAACAGCTGTCTTTCAACACGACAGGTTTTATTATATATAAAACGAAAGAATAGTGGATATGTTCTGGGTTTTGGTTTGGTTTGGTGTTTTACTGTAAATAAACACATGAAGGTTATATCGTGCCTATGCAGTTAGAGTATAGTGTCTTTTATTGGGCAATATAACTTGTTGATATTGATGGCATCATATTATATCTAGAAGGACAATAAAGCTTACAGTTATAAAAGTAAAGTTCTAGCTGTCAATGTTGGAACTTAATTTTACTGACCATTTACATCTGTTGCACCACCGGCCAACGACAATTCTACTCCCACCATCTCTGGTAATAATTTCATGCCTGTTGGCGGCTATTTGGCCACAAATGGCACCAATATTAGGAAGCAGAGAAATGTGCTGCTTTCCTCTAGTTAGTATCATTTCCAATCAAGATGTAGTACCAGCAGCACATATCAACGAGAAGAGCATTGGACACTTTTCTTTACACTCCACTGCTACATTTCCCCAGTTTATATTTTTGAAATGGTCATATGTCTGCCCAGATTTTGAGCGGCACTCTGATTCATAGACGGGACTGCAAACTTTTACCATCTCCTTCTGAAAATCTCCACTACAATTCTCTGCATTGCTGCTGTAAGCTGGATGTTTCTCCTCAAAAGAAGTGTTGGGTCAGAAGCATACACCCTCTTTCATATCAGTGCAGCTGCCTGACTAAAGCCTCTTGGTTACTTCCTAAAGGTCTGCAAAAAGAAAAAAAAAATGTATTTTATTTTATTTTTTATTTTTTTTTTTTTTTTTTGGGGGGGGGGGCAACATATGCCCATATCATTAAGAAAATACAAAATACAAAATCTCTATCCCTCTCTTTCTTTCTTTCTCTCTCTCTCTCTCTCTCTCTCTCTCTCTCTCTCTCTCTCATTATGGAAGATAAATTAAATGACAGGCCTGGTTAAGATGAAATTTTCAGTATTCTCTCCGATCAAGAAGGCTATATCATGTAAATGCCTTGAGGCAGTTACAATAACACTTAACATTAATTGATCTAAGTTTTAAGTATGAAGTGTTGCAATACAATTAGAATTCATTAAAAGAACCAACAAAATGTATTATATCAATTCCCAATAATAATGTATTCAATATTTTTAGACTGCAGAAATTTTACCACTGACACACTGCACTCAACGAAATGATGTCTCTGTTTTTTCAGGATTTAAAAACTATAAGGTGATAATACACATTTACACGTCAAAGCAAATGGCAGCGGCTCTCCTTTTCTTAAAGTAAATAAGGATAAGAGTAATCAGTACCCTATGAGCACCTTATTACAACAATAATGGATAAGATATCTTTCCCTGTTAAAAACATGTAAGTACAATATTCGTTAATTATACTGTGTATAGTTTTTGCTATCTTTCCATAGATGATGAGAGATAAAGAAGATAGAAAAATATACATTAGCAGAAACAGTGATGAACAGATGGTATATTTACATTTATTTTGGCATCGTAAGCCCATCATGCATGCATTCTATATAATCTCTCTCTCTATCTCTCTCTATCTCTCTCTCTCTCTCTCTCTCAACAGGAATTTATCAGTTCGTGTTAAAGTTCGTACATAACACTAATGTATTGTTGGTCATATGCCTACATTACAAATGAACAATTTACCATTAAGAATTTGATTTTCCCAGGTCATCCATACATTTCATAATGTAATAGTAACAAATCAAATATGCTGATGAACCTCTTTACTTTGTTTCAGTAGTGCTGACAACAAATTTCCATCTCTTACGTGGCCTTTGTTTCAAGAATGTAGTTGAGCACTTTGGATCCTGGGTGCTGGCCATCTTTGGCAGAATTCTTCAAGGATTGCATGGCCTCTGTTGACTGCTTTTTTTCCGTATTAAATATGCGTGCTATTTGTTTCTTTGAATATACTTTCTACCTACAAAGTCTACAAAAGACATTTTTATTAACCCATAGAAGAGCTTGAATAGCTTATTAATGCAAGTAAGCAAAAGATGACAAGGAAGCAAAAAAAAGAAACTTTTCATTTTCATTCCTTTATCCACTCAACAGCATTATAAGCATCAGCTTCTCTTACATCTTATTCTACCAATTTTTGAAATAAATTTAAGTGTATATATATATATATATATATATATATATATATATATATATATATATATATATATATATATATATATATATTGAAACAAATCATACAGACCTTTACATACCGTTGACAGGTTAAATGGAATAAAACGATTAAGAAGAGGCAAAGAAGAAAAGACAAGAAGTAAAAGAAAGAAGGATGAAGAAGTAATACCAAGAATAACAAAGTCCAGAGTAATCGTTATCATCATTTTTAATGTTATTTATCCTAATAACTATAAATGAAATCATCATTACTTTAATTTTTTTAAATATTAGTAGTAGAAGTTAAAAATCTGTATAGAATGTTCTGAAAGAATTTCAAAAGCCTTGAAAGTACTGATATGCCTGTAGTCTTGAATGTCCTGATGTGCCAGTAGTTTCGAATGTCCTGATGTTCCAGGAGTCTTGCATGATGTAATCCAGAATCTATTTGAATGATTTCACCAAAATCCTAAAGTCGTGTATTAATCCTAAAAAGTCCTAAAGTCTATAAGCACTTTAATATTTCTAATGAATATTTTAAATAAATAATTCCTCTCTCTGAATTTGCTCTGATTTTCGCAAAACAATTATAAACATCTGATTATTAAACCAAATTTCTTAAAGACTGAATGTAAGGGAAGTACTGCTTACCAAACTTCTTATATATAAACACAGGTCACCTAACAGAATTGTCTAGAAAAGAATATGGCTTACCTTACAAATATCAGTAATTCTAGTGGGAAAAACTCGTATAATTGTAAAGAAAACCAACCCTGACTTTTGAATTCTAAGTAAACAACCTGTGTATATCCTATAACCAAGAACAAAGTTAAATATGTAGAACAACAGTTAAATATGTAAACATTGTACATAACACCTTCCCTCATAAAGAAAAAGAAATTTATGCAATAAAACTTTATTTTAAATATGCATCTGGTACTATAATAAGCACAATTACATAGGAAGATGCCGTATAAATGTCACTCAGCTTAATCACACAACATAAAGCAATCGAATCTATCCACGTGAGAGTGCATGTACGATCACATTGTATTTTCCTCCGATGTGCTCAATATCAATTCCTGCAGTATTACACTCCATCTCAAAATTCTCCGATTTTTATTTTTCATTGTGTTGATGAAAGGGGATTGTGATCACTGTATTCAATAACTGGAGAAAGAGTCGAGGTAACATACATTTCAAAATGTTGTAAAGCTAATTCCAAAGCCAACATTCCTTCTCAATTGTGAAATAATTTTCTGGTGCTGTTAGTTTTTTAGAAAACAAAGCCCACAGGAAGATCCACACCATTTTTGTCTGCTTGAATCGATACTCCACCAACCCCTACATCACTTGCTTCAACAGTAATTGTAAATAATTGGTTGAAATTTGGTGCAGAAAGAACTGGTGCATTCTCAAGCATGGCCTTTAATTTAGCAAAGAATTCCTGATACTGGTCAGACCAATGAAACTTTCTTACTCAACAAATTTGTCAAAGGTTGGGCAAAATTATAATTTAAAAATTTGAACAAAATTTCCGATAGTATCCAGTCATATCTAAAAACCGCATCAGTTGCTTTTTTCAACCAGTCACAGGGAATTCAGAGATAGCCTTGACTTAGTTTCTACAGGTTTAACTTGACCTTGTCCCACAATATGTCCTACAAACGTGACACAAGCATGGCAAAACTAAATAAATCATCAGATTTGCATCATTGAGTCGATCGAAGAATTTCCGAATGGTTTCTAAGTGATCTTCCCATGTGTCGTTGTAGATAGTGACGTCATCGATGTACACGTCACAATTATCTAGACCAGATGTTATCATGTTCATAAGATGCTGGAATGTTGCGGGAGAATTTTTCATACCAAGGAGGCATCACTTTATATTGATAAAGCCCATCTGGAGTTACAAATGTTGAAATTTCTTCTGCTCTTTCCGTGAGTGGAATTTGCCAGAATCCTTTTTAAAGGTCAAACTTGGTGACATATTTCGCATTTCCAATTTTGTCGATGCAATCATCCATTCTTAGCACTGGAACTGAATCCGTTTTGGTGACACTGTTGACTTTTCTATAGTCAATGCATACGCGGAATTTATTATCTAGCTTAGGCACAAGAACACATGGTGAACTCAAGTTACTTTTGCCTCGTTCTATAAAACTATTCTCCAGTAAATATTGAACTTCTTTCTTCAAATATTCTTGTTTGAGAGGATTCATCCTGTAAGGATGCTGTTTTACAGATGTAGAATCTACAATGTCAACGTTATGATAGATTTTATTTGTTCGTGTAATAGCTGTTTTAGTTCATTTCTTTCCTGCTGCTGCAAATATGAAAGTTTCTTGTCCGGATATTGTAATACTTCTGATGGGTTAAACCAGAATCACTACAATTAGATTGCATTCCATCATTGACATTCTCACTGTGCGGGATAAGTACAACTTGATTAATTGAATAATTAATTGGGCTATCTCTGTCAAAATATTCCGTTAACATATTTATGTGACAAAATTGTTTCTTTTTCTGCCTCCCAGGAGTGTTAATGATATAATTTAAATCATTTACTTTCTTTTCAACGGTATAAGGACCATACAATTTAGCCCAAAGATAATTTTGAGGTATGGGCAAGAGAGCCAGAATTTTAGAACCAGGCTGAAAAATCCTTTCTTGTGTATTTCTGTTATACCTTAATTTCATTCTTGACTGAGTAAAGTGAAGATTAGTTCTTGCTACTTCATAAGCCTTACAACTTATATTTGAAATCATTGACATAGTCAAGAAGATTAATCTTTGGATCTTCATTTTAAAGAAGTTTCTCTTTCAATACTATCAATGGTCCACGGACAGTATATTCAAAAACCAGTTCAAAAAGAATGAAACCAAATGATTCTTGAACTGATTCCCTTACAGCAAACAACAACAAAAATGAACACCCTCATCCCAATCATTTCCTGTATCAAAGCAATATGACCGGATCATATTCTTCAAAGTTTGATGAAATCTTTCCAAAGCTCCTTGACGTTTAGGGTGATAGGCAGAAGATTCAAACTGTTGGATGCCTAATCCATGCCTAACTTGTTGGAAATTTCCAGACATAAAATTGGTCCCTTGATCAGACTGAACAGATTTGGGAAGGCCAACAAGTGTAAAAAATCTTCACCAAAGCTTTTACAATGATTTTCTTTTTAATATTTATCAAAGGAATTGCCTCTGGATATCTTGTAGATGAACACATGATGCTTAGCAAGTATTGGTTGCCTGACTTGGTCGGGTTTTCCTACCATTCCTACCATTTGACAAGTGTGACAGGATCTACAGTATTTAGAAACATCACTTTTAAGTTTCGGCCTATACAAATTATTCAAGATCTTGTGATAAGTCTTAATGACTCATACATAACCAGCCAGGCGAGTCTCATCGGCTACACTAAGAATTTCCTGTCGATATGACATTGGAACGACTATTTGATAGCTCACTGACCACTGCCCCCCATTTTTCACAAAGTGACCCACTGGAACTTGTGTGGCTTCAGTTTCACTAATAGCCCTCTGAAACAAACAGGATATCTCAGGATCCTCTTCCTGTAAGACAGCGTGTGATTGTCTAAAGATAATGAGTTGTAAAAAGAGGATCAATTTGATCAATACCTTTTGATTGATATATATCAGGAGAGAAAGCGACCTCATCCAAAGAGTGGCCAATAAATATGTCAGCTAAAGGAATAATTTACTGATCAACATCATTCTCAAGAGCTCTTTTTGCTATAGCTCTAGTAACTGCTCAAGCAGGATACAAATCATGGATTTCAATTTGAATAGGATCAACTTTTTGATCCAAGCAAGGCTTGTCAGTTACAAGTGGATTAACCACGACCTTATCTCCAGCTAGGCCATTGCCTAGTAATAAATGGATATCTACTGTAGGTAAAGAAGTCACTGTCCAAACAATCACAGGTCCAAAACTAAGTCTGACGCCATATTAACACAGTGGAGAGGAACATTTACAAATCCGCACTCTACTCTCTGTATAGGTAGACTTTCACAAAAAGAAGACTTCTCAGACAAAGGCAAACTACCTAATAACAAAAGTCTCTGAGAAGCTCCTGTTTCTCTTATTATATAATAGGGATATGTTTGGCAGATTCACCAATAAGTGATATAGTGCCTTCTGACATGAATGGTTCGTAAGTCTCCAAAATAGAATCAGGATGGTTTTTTTTGTTGACCCAACAGATGAATTGTTTTCAATACAAGAACATGACCTTGACCTCTTTGAAATAAGAGTATTTGGAATAGCTCTGTCTTTATTCTGTTGCTTATTTTTCAACCTGAAAAAAATCAGAAATGAGGTGACCTTTCTTTTTACAATAAGTGCACGTAGAAAGAGATAAGGATTCCTGATCTGTCTTAATAGATGTTTGATTTCTAACAGTTGAGCTGTTTTGAAATTTAGAAGCACTCGTGTGAGACTAGAATAGTTTTTACCAGACCACTAGTGAGAGGAAGACTTATTGACAAATAAAATGTTGTGAGTCAAGGTATAATCATCAGCCATACGAGCAGCATTTTCCAAAGTTTCCACTTTCTGCTCGTCAAGAGAGGTCTTGACATCACCATGGATACACTTATTGAGCTCTTCAATTAATACGTGCTGTTTGAGGTTATCGTAATCTTGACTAACCTTCCTGGCTGAGCACCACCTATCAAGTAGTTGTTCTTTTTTCTATGCAATTTCGACATAATTTTGTCCAGTTTTTTTCCTACTATTCCTAAACTTTTGTCAATATTCCTCAGGTATAAGCTAATAACCCTTCAAGATGTACTCCTTAACCACATCATAATCAGTGCTTTGTTGTACTGACAGTGAAGTGTAGACTTCACGAGCTTTGCCAATAAGTACACTTTGTAATAATAAAGTCCAAAGCTCTCTTGGCCATTTCAAGCTTTCAGCAATTTTCTCAAAGTGAAGAAAGTATTTATCGGCAGCTTTCCTGAAAAGGGGGTATTAACCTAAGATATCTGGTACCATCAAAATCTGAAGTTGTGAATAAGGGGGGGGGGGAGTGCTCCGCTTGTCAGTTCTAATTCTTTTAATTTATATTGAATTTCTTCTTCTTTTTCTTCATCTTCTTCTTCTTCGTCTCTCTCTCTCTGCTTTTCCCTCTCCCTTTCTCTCTCTGCATTTGTTTTGTTCTATCATTTCTTTCTCTCCCTCTCTGCATTTCCTCTCTTTCTCTTTCTCTCTCTCTACCTCTCTCTCTCGCTCTCTCTCTCTCTCTCTCTCTCTCTCTCTGCATCTGCATTTCCATTTCTCTTTCCTCTTTCTGAGCTAAAGCTTTCTTAATTCTAATTCTAAATCCATATATGTTTTTTTAGCTGTAATTCCCTTAATTTCGTATCAAAACCAGATATAGACTTATAAAGTAAACTCAAAGCGCTACTATCTAAAATTTGCATTCTCACCAAATATGGAATTAAAATATTCTTCATCTCTTGCTTTGTCAAAGATGCTTTCTCTTCAGCAAGATCATAATGTCTGGCAAGCTCAAGCAACTCGTCTTTTTTATATACTCTAAATCTACCTGGGTAGGACTTGAAACAACGTTATCAACCTTAGATGACATTGTGAATGCTTGCTGGTTTCACTAAAGATTTATCATAAGAATGAAATAAATATCTTTACCAGGGACAATTAAAATTCCGAAAAAAAGTCAATATAACTTGTAATTTAAAGAAATTCGCATCTCGGACGAACCCCCAATATATGTTACAACTTTATGGCCTACAAATATGTAACAGAAAGAAAGTGAAACCATTAATATCAAGTAATACCAACAAGCAATTGCTTTCTAGACAATTAAAGTGATATAATTCGTAAAAGACACTTAAAATATTGTGAATTAAAATCTAAATAATCCAATTAAAGTCCAAAATATAGAATGTTCCGAAGTAATTTCAAAAACCTTGAATGTCCTGATGTGCTAGTAGTCTCGCATGTCCTGATGTACCAGGAGTCTTGAATATCCTGATGTACCACAATGATGTAACCCGGAATGTATTACAATGATTTCACAAAGATCATAAAGTCACGTATTAATCCCAAAAAGTCCCAAAGTCTATGAGCACTTTAGTACTTCCAATGAATATTTTATATAAATAATTCCTCTCTTTGAAGACTTGTTTTTTTAAACCCTTCAGAATATTCTTTGCAATAATACAGTCTTGTTCTACAATGCATCCAGACTACCTCAAGCTACTGTCCTCAATAGCTGGCAAAATGTGTCATCTCCAGCGCAACTGAGGCTATTGGTTTTTAACAGCACCGTAACGGTCACTTTGAAAAATTCTGTTTTTATATTGATCCATATACAAGTGTTCCTCGTCATCGTTTTTCAGTTGAACTGTAAAATAAACTAGTAATATTTGATTGTTCTCGTTTAACTTAATGGATAAAAAAGGATGTTTTAATCTATATTAAAATTAAACGTTTTGCGGCTTGAACATATATATTTGAAAGTAATTTCCTAATGTTCAGATTCTCAGTCAGTAGAGCAATTGCTACAGCTGTTACTAGTCTTACTTCATTTTCAAAGAAATTATAACTTCATAAGTAATAGTCCCATACCTGGCAATGACTGAATATAAAATCCCTTAAGATATGACAATGTGTTATGGATAAATTTGAAACTATTGTCGATGAGTTATAGAGTATACAATTACAAATGTTCTATTTTATCTACCCATGCCGGTATAATGAAACATATGAGGGAAGGACAAAATGTGAAACCATGAAAAAGAGTAATGACAGAAATAAAGAACGCGTGCATACATGAACAATTGCAATGAAGCATATTGAAAACTGTTCATACTGAGACAGTGGCCATAAATTTGTATCTTGATGTATATGTTGAAAACGCTAAGCGAGCCAACGCATAACAAACAATAAAAGCTCTCAACAAATCAAATCGAAATGAATATAAGGCAACGTTGATTAAAACGAACACTGAATACTTTGCCCGTTTATTATAATATGAAACAAGGAGAAACGACAAGACGCAAAGCCAAAGTAACGAATTACTACTGTAATTTCCATGCCATTGACGAAGATAATAGAAAACAAGTGTATTTGTCCAATTATCATTGAAATCGGTTTTCTAGCGTTATGTATGATGTTATGATGTTTATATAATATTATAAATAATTTAGGAAATTATAAATGTTTCTTGACTTTAATATTTGCTTAAACCTTAATGTTAAGTATAATGTTGACATGTTTAGCTATTGTCCTTGAATTAGGTTGTTCACTTAATATTTGAGTTCAAGGACGGTTTTGGTAAACAAGTTGTTTATTCGACTTGAGGTCCAGGTTGATTTTGTTTACAGATAAAACCAGAATTTACTTAGCGTTATGTGTTAACAGTCAGACACACCATATACTATTCTAGAATATTATGTTATGTCATGTGACTTGTCTTATATTTATACATCATTTGGTAAACAAGATTCCATTCCAATTTTAAATCTTGTGTTACAAACATCTGCTTTTATAATCAGTCTTTTGGAATCATCAGATTGTTTGGAATATTATTTGTGCTGTAATCTTGTAATCCTCTAGTACTGTAATCTCGTTATGCTCTATACATAATTCGAAAGGAATTATTTATTGGAACATTCAATGGAGTTGCCTAAAGTGATTACATCAACTTTTGGATTTAAATATATGACTTTTGGATACCTGTGGACATTCTCAAAGATGATCTGGATTACATTATTGGGGTACATCAGGACATTCCAGACTACCCATTCATTCAGAACCTTCATTCATTCGGAACATTCGTTCATGAGGAAGATTCGTTCACTCGGAACATTCATTCATTCATAACATTCTCTATTTAGGACTTGTGATTAGGACACTTAGGATTATTGGATTATTTGGATTTTAATTCACGTTACTGTAAGTGTCTTTTTATTTTTATTTTAAATGTCTAGAAATAAATTGTTTGTTGATTTTACAAACATTGTTGGTTTCACTTTCTTTCTGTTAAATTTTTCTTAGATCATAGAGTCGTAACACTTGTCCTTTACCACAAACTACATTTCCGTCTCTTCACACAATACTTACAATAATAGTTTGACAGGTCCATAAAAGAGACGAGGCTAACAATGCATACTTTTGCAATTTTGCTTTACAACCGTTTGATTTCTGCTCCGAAAAAGTTTTTCTTCTGGAAAATCATTGTACCTTTTATATAATTCTGACTGCTTATACCACATTATGAAACCAATGCTTAATTCTCCTTTGCACGTTTGAAGTTGTAAAGTCTTTATGTAAAAAGGAGGAGTTCGATATTTGTATGATGTTGAAAGTTAACTTTTGCTTCGAATTTAATGTACTGGAAACATAGTTATTTCGCATTTATTGGATACATTAAGGACAAATTCAGGAAAGTAATATAAGGCCTGATGTGGAATATAACTAATTTCCAACTTTGTAGAATAATAAAGACGAGTACAAATATATATTTCATATTAGTCTGTATAACAAAAACTCAGTATATTCATAAGCTAATTAAACATATATTTATATTGCTATGGATCAAGAACAAATATATTTCAATGATAATATGTGTCTTAAGCCAAGTGTAATATCCATTACTTTCCGTATCAGATCGATGTGCCACAATCCTTTCCTGGAAGCAGGATATTAGGAGGATTATTTCTCCAATTATGCTGATTCCTGATGACCCGAAACGTACTTTATTTCCGGGATCCTGCATTAGTTCTAATCACATTGTACCATATTCGGCTTATCGAATTAACGCTTCTTGTTTCTTAACTCGACAGATGAAACTGGTACACCTTAAAACTATTACTAAGTGTATAGCTGAGTATAATATAGGTGTCATTATAACTAGCTAGTGGCAAAACGCAGATAGATAAAAGGGTTTTACCAAAATAGGTTAACCTACAAGGAATTTACAGTATCTTGATATAGCTGAACAAGAATGACCTGCCAGTTTGATCTTTTAGTGGAACATTCGTGAGGGCTTAGACCACTCACAAATTTTTGTTGTACATGCACCTTCCTTACATGGTCAGGAGGAATTTTCTTGTGCGCATCCAACATACCACTAAACCTTTTTAGCCAGTGGGCAAGGCCCTAATATATATTCTAATCAAAAGTTTAACTTACAGGTCATCTTTATCAAGTTATTCCACTTTAGTCCTTGCAATTTACATCCGATAAATAGAACGATAATAAATATGACCCAGGAAGAGATGTACACAACTATTTAATGATTTAATTGATAAGAAAAACGCTAAATGCGCAGTTGTGTCAGATTAAAGAAGAACAAGATGTCGCAGGGATTCCTAACGATGCTTAAAACTGAAGAAGGCAGCAAAAACAGGGATTGATAGTGCTCACGTCGACCAAGTAAACAACGCCATCCGTCTAAATTCTGCTTCAAATCCAAAACGCGTTTAGATATTATCACTAGTAAAAGCTGTGACAACACAGCTGTTTCTCCTTCAAGTAGTATTATATATCTTGATATTTCAGTCAAAGATAATAAGAAAATGTGCATAATATGTTTGTCTGCACGTGCCATGTCCATTGAGTGTTACGTTCATAGACATTATTTTTATGCATTATAGAGCATGTACAAGCATGTATGTATGTATATATATATATATATATATATATATATATATATATATATATATATATATATATATACAATAATAATAGTAATAATAATAATAATAATAATAATAACTGAGATTTGTTAGTGAGTGTGCCTGTATTTTGTGTGTGCCTGTGTTTGAGTGGCTTTCTTATAATATCACCTGTAAATATGATGAGGATCACATTACAGATAATATATTTAAGACCAAATGTGCTATCCTCGTTAAATAAGGAGAACGATCCAAGCCATCGATCCCTAATATAATCATCTTGCCAGGAGCCGTGACGAAACTGCTTGCTGGCCTGAAAATACACAACATGCATGGGTCTGACAATATTATAGCTAAACAGTGAAAGAGTTCCCAAAGGAACTCACTCCGGCCTTTAAACTGTTTTCCAGATTCAATAAAATCGTGTTTTCCTGATTCCATTAAATCAGTAGTTTGCAGGGTACTGTAAGGCTCTATCTGTAGTAGCATAATGATACATCGGGACTGATTTGACATCTTTAGAGGTACCATGCATAGATTCAAGAAAAGACGTTTATTTGAAACTCAGTTGATCCTCACATTGCATGCTATTGCCAGCACATTGGATACAATTCACCAGGTTGATATTTTATTCTGCCTAATTTCTGTCAGACATTTGACAAGGTTCCGTATGTCAAAGTAGTATATTAGTTGCAGGGTGTAGTTACTTGGCAGATACTATTCCTGTTGTTCATCAACGATCGTGCTTGGTGTATTTCATTAAGTTCTATAACAAGACTCGTTACAGATGATTGTGTTCTGTAGAGCACCATTACGTCAGTGGAAGACACCACATGCATACAATTCGTTCTGATCTCGTGTTATCAACCCTGTGTGAGAACAAAGCTCAACTTTAGGCTGGGGAAAAGAAGGTATGAAACGATAAATCTTAGATATCGTTTCATACCTTCTTTTCCCCAGCCTAAAGTTGACATCTTAGTCAGCGAAATTTAGCTGTCTGCGAAAAGACCAAATGTAAGAAACTCTCGAAAGCTTTGTTATTCAAACTCTATCATCATTAAAGTTACAGTTTGCGAAAACTTTCAGGGTACGAACTGCTTCGAGAAGAAAGGGTCGTAACAGACTATATTGGTGGGAGAAGAATCGTTTGATGACATTTGATTTACAAAAGTGCAAGGTGCTACACATTAACAAAACTGTAAGCCAATTAAGATACCATTAAAGATTCAATATTAATCTTTACAAGAGGTGGAAACGGCTAGGTACTTAGGTACTCTAAATTGGAATAACTTCAACAAAAACCATTACTAAGAAGGCTAGCTCCCCAGAACCATCCAACAAAGACATCAAACAGTGCTTCAGAAAAATAAAGTAATGAGTTTATAAGATCTTGGTGAGACAACTCATCGAGTTTGCTTGTATTATTTAGGACGCTTAGATAGAAAAGAACATCAGAAAATTCGAAATAGCCACACTCCGGTCGAACCTTTTTGTTTTCTGTGACTTTTGCGAGACGTCGCAGAGTTACATCCCCACTTATTATGGCCGACACTCCGTAGACAGAGGGAGCAAGCATAAGCTAACATGATGTTCTCGCATTTACATGGTTAAGTTGATATTCCCGAGGAGCTCATTAAGCCAACTATCTCAATGCAAGGATGCACACAAAAGTTAATTGTGCTCTTGATAAACAGTACTACTATTGACATATTTACACGAGGGGTTCAGACAATAATCTTATAAAGACTTTTTGTTGTGTTTGATTGTACGAAAGTAATCACGGTTTATTGCACATATGTTTTTCCAATTACCTTTGTTAAGTGCAAAAATAATCCTGTCCCTTTAAGAAGACAAAACCAATAAATGGAATAATCCAAATATTGAGAATGTCTAGATTATTGGGAATGTGATCCTTGTGGTGATTCACTTATTTTCCGAAGTATACAGTTTCGCCAATATATTGGACAGCACATTTGTAGCAAGTCGGGAGATAGATGACACCATTCTTTCTCACGCAATGTTTGGTTGATGCTAAAGCTTACTCCAATCTTTAAACTCCGGAACGTGATTGACTCAGGCATATGTTTGCAGAGGCGGCATCTTATGTCTCTGCATTTTGTATGTGCCTAAGGTAATATTTGAAGTGATCTTAGCCCGAACCAGGTGATTTTAAGATTCTTAGATCTACGGTGCTCAACCATCTGAATTTCTTCAAATATGCCCTTCAGACGTACGGAAGATTCCATGTGGTACCAATGATTCCAGTGTATCTGTTTTAAGTTTGGTGCATCAGGGTGGTACTTAACAACGAGAGGGATGCTTTAGTTTTTGACCTAGTTTTGTACCACAAAAGAGTGCTTCTATCGATTGTCTTAATTTTAGCGATAGTTCTGTCGATGTTTCTATTCTTGTAGCCCTTCTCGTTAGGTTCCCTTGATACCTAATAGCCTTTTTACACAGGTTCTTTAAATGGAACTGATGCACTTGATATAAAATGTTGTGTCAGTATGGAAGGTTTTGATTATACGCTGAGAGTAGCAGCTGATAGGTAGGATATACTGATGACAGTCAGCTTGTTTGCAGTATAGGTCAGTTCTATGTTCCCGTCATGAAGTGTGGACTATGAAAATATTTGATGACTCTGAATTGCGAATTTAAAAACAAACTGTTTTAATTTATATCGCGTTTCCGCCCATTTTGATTTAATGTCATTTATTAACTTTCCTCATATTTGTGGTCTATAGAGTGCCTGGTGAAAGATGTTTTGTTTTAGCCTCCCCATAATAATATTGGCATATGACGGTCTCATTTTAGTGCCCGTTGCTGTCCCATTTATTTGATGGTTATGTTGATGTTTGAACACAAAGTTGTTCAACTTCAAAACATGACAAAAGAGCTTAACAAAGCAGTCAGTTGGGGAGGAAGAGTCGAAGCGATCGTCCCAAGCTTCGATACCTTTCTTGCCTTGTTTGTTGAGTTGGTGCAAAGACAGCAAACATCAATAGTAACGAGGACTGTGTTTTCCGGAAGGCTGTTCTTGCGTGTTTTTTTTTCAAATAATCAGTAATTTACTGGATGTAGGAAAGAATTTTTCTACAAAAGGGCGAAGGTGAAAAGTAAAAAAAACTTTGGAACATTTTGCCGAAGGATGATTATTTCCGGATATGATAGGTCTTCCCTGCTTTCTCTCTTTGTTGATATTTAGAAAGCGAATAAAACTCCCTTGCTTAGGGTCAACTGGAAGAATATAGGCCATTTTAGTATCATCTATCTGTCCTGCATTGCGCATATCTTTAAGTGTCTGATTTACAACATAAGCATGTTATGAGGTTGGGTCGTCATAGAGATTCTTGTAAAATCTAACACGGAATCGTCTATTAGATTCAGTACTGTAGTTAGTTGCATTCATAACCACAACATAGGACTCCTTGTAGTCTGTTCTGCTAACAATACCCAATACTTTCTCACCGTTTTTCAATGAATGTCTTTCTCGACGAATCAGATTGTCCTTTTTAGTGTGACTTTGTGTGGATCGATATTACTGTCCACTGCCGACATTATTGCATCCAGAGCAGGAATTTTACTAGGAGGAATATATTGGCCTTTGGGGTGGAACCTTAAGCATCAATATATTGTGTTCGACTCACCAGTAGTATCACTAAATTTATCTTTAATGCTTATTCTGTGAGCGGCTTGTTTCAAAATCTTCTTTCAAATCGAGCATATTATAAGGTTTAGGTCTAGGCGAGAAACTGAGGCCCTTTGACAGTAGACTTGTGCCAGAAACAGACAACTATGCCGACCACAGATTTACTACATTAACGGTGCGACCTTTTTTGTCGTTTTCTTTTTCTTCTCAAAGTCAGTGAAAAATTAATAGCCATGATCCCTTCTTTCCATCTGCATAATATTTGTTGTTTTGTTAGAAGCTGTTTTCTGAGGGCATCGACAAAGTGTTCAATATTTTTATACAGTCTTTGAAAGAGTAAGGGTCATAATATTTATAAAGAAGTTCAGTTTTGGGCTTTAAGACTTGCCTCCAATAATTTAACTTGATATACAGATTTGGTGGTTAGGAGCTAAAGAAGCTTCAAGGATGCAATTTTCAGAATCGAATTTCGCCACTTCAGGAATAAATTGAATGTCTCAGGCTGAGGAGTTGCGACACGTTGATTGGTAAACCCAAATGTACAATAGTATTATTTGAGTAGTACACGTGATTGTTTATGTGATGCTCCGCTTTTGTTTTATTTGTGGAAAGAGGAATCTAGAGTCCATATTCAAGGAATAGAATGTCAGAACAAAGATGTACTATAAATAAAGATAAATACAACATTCACTAGACAAAAATGAAACGTGGAAGAAAATAAATAACAAGGTGGGTCAATAGTGAGGAAGAGTAATGTAATTGAAAATGGCACAAGCAGACCCGACGACTTAACATCGGAATGGCGCTAGATTCCCACTTAGTTCAGTTAGGAATAGTACCGGAATGCAAAATGATAGCGCAAGAATAATATATATATCGACATTAAAACTGGCAACGGCGTACAATTGTACGACAAAATTTTGTGTTAGTAACGCTCTTGGCTAGGGGGAAGAAAAGAAACACATACAGACAAAAGAAACACACTTAGCACAAAAACAAAGGTAGGAAAAAGTATTTACATTATGGTACAAAGAAAACTACCATACAAAATGAATTTTAAAAAGACAAAAATAAGGACAAACTGTACCAAAAAGGCAACCATATCTCTTCTTGCATGGCATGAAAAAGATGAAAAGGTCAACACAGTGCAAGGTATATGTTATTAAGAACTGCTCGGTTTCAAAATGGACTGACGAGGTGGGTAAAAGGCAGTACACTGATTTTCCTAGTACAAATCATGAATTTCTGACTAACGAATATTATAACACGGGTCAAATAGTTTAAGTGCATTAACTACAGTTTCAAGCTTATGCAAAACATGTAGATTTTGAACAAGATCATAAGGATTTAAAATCGGACCTTATGATTATGATACACTTGTTTCCTTCGTCATAAACCTTTGATCAAGATTTAAAGTAATATATGTTACTCTTGATAAAAATGTACAAATGCACTCATTAGACTAGTCAGAATATTTTCAAGTAAGATTTTGAAGTCGAGTAAAGTTTTTTGACGGAGGAGCAAGCATAAACGCCCCATCACCTTCATTTGTAAAACGCAATCAATGATGTACTTGTTTTCATGCAAACATATGCATTATTGTTGACTTTCATGAAAGTTAGTTTGTAAAGAGGTCAATTTTGAACTTTAAGCCCCTACGACTTAAATGCAATTGTTCATCGTACTAAATACTAAAAAATAACCCACAAAGACTCTAACAGGTCAATAGATATGTCTCAAAATTCAATTCAAATTTATAGAATAAGATGCGCCATAACATCGTCAAAATAAAGACCAGAAATATTAGTAAGTTAATCAGGTAATTTATTTCCTTCTTGAAATATGTAAATTTGCACTTAAATTTCTGCAGAACTTCAAAGTAAATTCACAGTTCAAAAAGTTTAATGTACAATTCGGATAGCGTGAATGCAACAAAACCATATGATTGCCACAAAACATAAAGACCGGGACGAACACGTATAAATCAGGTGATAGAGTCAATATTATAATACCCAGTTAATTCATATATTCAGAGTTTACAAGTTCTGGGATAAAAGCAAGAAAATAAATTAGATCTGCAATATCATTACATTCCGCATTTTAAGAGACAAGGAAAATATCCTGTATCTTGGCACATTCCAAAAAAACTTTCATTATTTTCACTTTATATGGATTTAATAGTGGGTTAAGAAAAACGTACCTCATAACAAAGTTAGCCAGAGCTTATTCTGCAATAAATAATCCAGATATAATATATTTTCTACTCTCTTACCACGTGCGTATTTACTAAACAAAATGTCAAAAATGATAATACGTCTGGTATTGGATAATATCTAAAGAAAGAATTAAGAAGCGTTGGGTTGCTTTCAGTCAGAGAAACTAATCGACGGATAGTTATGAATCTAAATGTTCTTAGAATAATCCTACTTTTGACAGTCGTCATCTTTTGAACCTTCAAACAGAATTAGTTTTGGAATTGATTCATACAGATATCTTTCTTATGGTGGATTGAAAGAAAATCCCTAGATGAGACTTTCTTTGGTGGTAAAACCGGCATACTCATCGCCGGTCATTTGTAGGAAAATTTCTTGTGGGATATGATAAACTTTACACAAAATGTATGATTGCTGATCTTCCGTTCTTCATACAGATAAGCATTCCACATATCATACATGTGTCTTCGATTGTATTATTTAGAACTCTACTTATAATTCATCAAACCATCAAATACACTTTTGTTTCCACAATAAATACTGTAAACTTGTGATTAGTTCTTGTCAGCATTCGTTGGGAATACGATCATTCATGATAAGAGTTCAGAAGATGGCGCATGATTATGAAAAGATAGAGGGGAGAAAAGAGACCATTTACTGGTATCTTTGAGATACATGACGTGATTTAACGCTTTAGGAAAGTGCAGATTAAACTAAAATGAAAATCTGTAAAAAGATCAAAGTTTCAATACTTATCTGTGTATATCGAAAGGAGGAGGATTTGGCCATCTTAACCAGTATAAACAAAACAGTTGGCTCTTTTTACTCTTTTCTTTTCATCTATCTCTTCTTATATTTTCCAGCTGGCTTTACTTGAACATATTGAGGTATATATGTTCCATTATGTATGCTAGTGTTATATGCACCAGACGATCTTGACTAAACAAACAATGCAGTTTTATTGATCCTATGAAAATCGTGATTATTAAGCAAAAATTGCGTCAGGACAAAAGACGTTACACTTGACGTGGTGCGAATTGACCTGCTGATAGTGTTTGTTGCAAACATGCAGCACAATGTTCACATCCTAAGAGTTCTCCGGGATCAATATAAATTGATTGGGTTGAAACATGTACTGTGTACTTCCAGAGGATGCTATTGGAGAATAATTCAAACAAAGGAGTATTTAATCAATTTTGTTTCAATGCAGCGACAGACGAAAAATTATTTATATTCTAAATTGCGTGAAATAAATTATCTCGCCTTCTAAATTTCACCAGATGTCGACCTAAGGTGAAAATCGAACACATGGCTCCAGAGTTTCTGAGCATAAAATAAAACGGATTTGTAAGTCAAATTAAATTTCGAGTCTGCAAAGACACACAATTACACAATTACACACGTACATGTGTGTGTGTTTAATTTCTTTAATGTTGTTTTGTATCACAACTAACATTAAACCCATCCTAACTTGTAAACAAGTTATCATTTTATACCTAGATTGCTCCTGTTATGCACAATTCATTGAATATTTATACAACCTCTCTGAAAAGTGTTAAGTTGATTTCGTTCTAGCTTTACTCCACCAATTATCTTGTTTAATGAATTTCACATTATTTTGTGCTGTGATTTTTCAGTACCACAGTTTTAAAATTTTATCAATTCCATTTAATGGAGTAGTAAAAATGTTTAAAAAATATTTGTGTGTTTCAGTATTACTGGGGCGTGTTCAGGCTGTCGTGCACTTATTGGAGGGAAGTGTACAGAGTAGATACATAACAAGAGCACAAGAGAGCAATAATTTGTGTTGAATAAATGAATCATTTTATTTTATTGGTTGTGCGTGCGAGTCAGTCTTCGCCAAAAGATAAACTACTTTAAATTTAACTGGACTTTTCATGCTGTCATATAGTATCTACTATTAAGCATATGTGCTAACTAACTATGGTTCAAAATTTAAAGATTGTTTAAGTATCATGTATGTTCAAGTTTTAGATAAAAAGAAACATTAGAATGCAGGTTTGTATGTACTGATCTCTCAGTCGCATGACTGTTTTCTCGAACAAGCTATATAGTTATGGGATAACCATACGTTAGACAAATACGTCAACAGATCTAAGGACTAAAAATATCTTATTATTAATTACCTGTGACAACATTATATATCATAATATTTTACAATAAATGTCAAACTCAGTTTTCCACTTATTAGTCAAGCCCAAAGTAGGATAGTTTTAATTCTGATACGTATAGCCATAAGAACACTACCATTCTTTCCTTGCAGCATATATAAGGGGGAAAGTTTTAAAGATCAATTATTTTCGTTATAATTCAGTATGAGCACATTCAGTAAAGACATTATCGCTGAAACTTCAGACTTTACATCCATATAGCAATATTGATAAAAAGGTGTTACCAAAAAGTTTCAGTAGCAAGTCCAATCGTATTGTCAAATTTAAGCTCTTATTTGTAGGAAAACCATAGCTTTACTTGCTTGGTAAATGAATTTCTTATTAGATAAATGAAAAACACAAATATTTATACAAAAGAGTCGTAAATACATATATTGGTAAACTATTTCGATAAACGTGTCAACCAATAAAATAGAAAATCTAATAGATTTTCTTTAACAAAATATAAATATTGTAATGTTATAAACATTAACATTTCATTTCCATTCTTTACAATATGCGTAGAAAGCATTTCAGACGTTCTGAAAACATTTTTCATTATCACTACAATAACGGCATCGTCAGTATAAAGGATCGCAAGTATTATTGAATGCGCATAAGTTCTGTATCCGCACATTCAAGACAATCACCATTACAATTCACACCAATCAATTTACAACTCACACCATTTCATACCATTACAACCACGTGCCTGTTAAGAAAATATTGTAAATCGTTATGATTTAATGAAAATTAAACAAATAAAAGATTGTGGCTTTGCCTTTTTCCACATAGGCAAGCAAACACAAATGTACGTTCTTTATTTATGTAAGTAAATGACTCATTTTGCTAAGTGCCAATGGTTACAAACCAAAACAAGACTAGATGTTTAAAATTATCTTGAAGACAAATGTTCATGTTATGAAATTGAGTATATTACTCTATATAGTTGATGTCTAGAACAAGTAGAAGTTTCGTCTCCTGAAAAAATAAAGATCATCATTTAAATATGCTTAATTTACTACTATCTTTTCTTCGTGCCAAATCATATTTCACAATAATACTTAACTGTTCATTTTTTAAATCAGATTTATTTATTTAAGATAGACGATAAGAGTTCGACGTTTATGCTTATGATCCATCTGAACACGAACTCAAAAACAAATATTTAGTTTGCTTTACAAAGGTTTATCAAAATTAATCAAACTTATTCAAGTCATTAAACACAGTTTTCCTTTGATATTCTATTTTGGGATCATAAATCATACTTCCTATAATCACCAATATGTTGCTGCAGTAACAATTTGATATTCATAAATTATCTGCGGAATAGAACAGAAATAATAGAAGTTTTAAGCAACAATCTCTTTGATTATCCGATAAATCATAATTTTATTCTTTTTAATGTATTTAAATGGCATGCGTACTTGTAATAATTCATCCCCTCTAAATAGGTTCACTGATTTTCATTCTCTACAGGTAAATTTGCCATCAAGAGCTAGAAGGTGAGTTTCGTCTTCAAGGTCTGGTTTAGAATAAGTCAAAATGAAATAAAATCTGTATGTTATTAAATAACGATCCACCTGTGTCGTTTCTAAAGCAATGAATCGAGACACTTCGAGCTCTAAATGTAAACACTACCCCAACAGTTCACAATCGTTAACAACATCAACCAGCAAATACCACAATAATATGAGCATACCCTTATTACGGCCAGAGCTTTAGCAGAAAGGCGTTTTTGAACGATTGTTTCGAATGATCTGTGTCCGAAAAGTTCCTCAATCTGTTGCAAAACTTTGGATTTACTAGATTTTAAAATAAATTCTTGATAACTGCTTGATCTGTATAAAGCGTTTGTGTCTAAAACCTCACCAAGGATTCCATCATTATTATGTCTGCAAATGTTGAATTAATGCTGCATCTCAATATGCTAAAATCGAAAACTTGAGATATATGTGAAAAAAGAGTTGACGGCAAGGGGCATTATCAGTTATAAAGGGACAGGCGAACAGTGTCCGATCAAGTATTTATGCTGCATTACAGAATGTATCACCCCAAAACCGATCAAATGTTCAGTGACAGCTCAGAATCCTATATCGAGATTTCAATTACTTTTCTAAAAGAATAAATGTCTTTATGCGACCAGATAATTCATTTACTCACGAAGGTAAATCGATTTGAATCTGAATTTGACGCTCAGATACAATGACAGAATATCAGAAAATTGCAAGGACAGGATATAAGAAGATTATCTCGAAACATTAGGTCGGATATTTTTCATCCCAAGACTAACTTAATTTCCGAGCTAATTCAATTTTCTTTCAATTAAAAACCAACTAACTATCCCTTAACATCCTATATAGGTCACTTTTCTTATGTATTAATATCTGCATTAGCTGCTAATGTTTCCAATGGAAAAAGCAAATTAATTTTGCTTTGGTATTAATTTTATGTTTTGCAAAGTCTCTGCTAGTTGCTAATATTTGCAACAAAAATCTATGTTTGTTGTGTGATTTATTAAATGCGATTTAACTGATGGATTACATTCTTAAATGTGAACATACTAAATCAATTGCGATCTACAAACCCACCTACCTACCAACCTACCTACTTATAAGCAAATTAACATGCATAATGATGAGTTTATTGTCATATATATATATATATATATATATATATATATATATATATATATATATATATATATATATATATATATATATGCGGATGTACACTCATACATACAGTTTAGCATATACACAGTTTAGCATACAGATATAATACATACATACATATTAGACCAATCAGGCATACAGATTGGCATAGTTCTGTACCAGTGGTATGAGGTACATGTATAGCCAATGTGTGTGTTGTAAGTGTATCCAAAAGTGTGTGTTGTAAGTGTATCCAAAAAGTGTGTGTTGTAAGTGTATCCAAAAAGTGACAAATAATGTATTTTTGTTGTACAAAATTGAAGGAATAATAATAAAAAAATACCAGTAAATGCTACTATACGATCACAAAAGGAAATGAATAACTGCACGAAATCCTTTCGCTTTGTATGTGGCGAAGATTGAACATGCTGATCTCGTTTCAAGAGTGAGACACTAAGAGTCAGAAATGGAATTGCGGTTTGATGGGAATATCTTATTTAAATTGCCGTTGGTGATGGAACGGGTGATCCATTCTAGACACTTCAACTATGTGTCATTCAATGTATACCTGTATGTTCTTATCAAAGTGATGGAAAATCTTCACATAGTTGAATTTCTTTTACCTCACCCGACATGGTGAAAAGGTCCTGGCTGATACGTAACTTACAACCTTTGTCAGGTATACAATACCGTGTGGAGTTTATAAGAACGAATCGAGAAGTTAAACTGTTTTGATGCCAGCTTATCACTGCAGCGATTATTCCTCATAACTCTACTATATTGTAACTAGAAATGCTGGTCAGCGTGGCGTCTCCAGTCTCCCCGGAACGTATAATAATACATTTTGATTTTATCAATAGCTAATAGAATCTTTCGTTTCAAAACTTGCAATGACAAATATTAATATATACTATTGCAAGGCGAGAAATATTTACAAATATTGGTTCGCTAACTGTTGCAGATCGTTTGGGGAACTCTTGCTGTTTTCCGTGCTTCTGTGATGGAAACTGCACCCCTCATAAACACAAAGTTTCAGGCCATTGTGAGCATCTTTCTACACTCAAAAATTGAAAGGAGAGGTCACTTTATTGCTACAGTTTATGGACTTAACCCTGTTCTGTTATCACACATAGTGGGACATTATTTAACTAATTTGCATATAGGCATTGTACATAGACGTCGGGATTTGGTTGTGGTAATATCACGTAGACCTCTGAAACTTTGACATTTGAACTTGCAACGCGCTCGCGTTAGACATTCGACAATCATTGTACTCCCGGTATTCAAAATTGGAAACTGAAACATTCTTTTACTTTTTTGTAGAATTTCGTGGTTGTGATATTTTTCACTCATTTCGAGTCCTAGAAGGAATGGGTCACGTAAGTTGAGTATCCATCAATATTTGAGTTAATGTGAAACTTTGGAGTAAGAATTCAAATATTAACATTTGGGATGTTGCTTAAACTGAATTATTTTCTATATAATTAAGAGCTTAGGACAATAATTGATAGATTTTGGTTTGATTTGTTTTTTTCGTCTGTATTGTACTTACCAAATGCTCTTCGTCTAGTAGACCACTGTTATTGGTTCACGCTTGATCGCTCATGAAGACGCACTTTGTGTCAATCCAGGATACACTGTGACAGTCTGGTTGAATATATTTATTACCTCTTTGAGGATTTAGCTAACGGAACTCCATCGAAATGTTATCATAAGGATTTCAGTATGTTAACTGGTTACTAGTTTAAATCAATGTGTATGACTCTTTCTACAGTGATCATTCTCACAAACAGGAAGAACTTGTAAGAGTTTAATGCCAAAGCATCTTCTTGAAATCAAAATACCAATGATGCTGGAAGAAAATCTACCTTTCTTTGAAGAAACAAGTCTATGGCTAATATTGCTTTATTCTCTGTGGAAATAAATCAAGATTATACGAACATTTTCATTCTGAAAGTGGTACTCACACCATTATCCGGATAAAGCGCAATGTCAATAAGAAATTCTTAAATGAAGAATTTCACATTTAAATCATATTTGATGAAAACCACGAACAAGCTAAGTGTTTATTATCCTTAACGTAAACCACTGACCTATGCTAAGAACAATGTTGTCCATGTAATTTACTCACTGATATTCATTACTCCGTTTGTTTCCACCCCACTAACCTCCATCCCACTGTAAGGGGATATGTCAAAATTATAACATCCATCTACTATTTATTCCTGGCCTCAGATCTCTAGTTCTACGATGCAGGATGAGTTACGCATAATTAGAATACAGGATATACACGCAATGCAAACAAGAACATACTAACGCTCGCAAGGGTAATCTAACATTGTTCCCAACAATTGTTTCGAAAGCGAGATAAAAACAACCAGTGAATAAATGCATGTTCATATCTGAATATATATCCAAAAACTTGCTGAAGTTAAAAACAAACTCGTATCTGAAAGGTTTTTATGTTGCCGGGGTAGCCTAGATAAGTTTAATGTAATATAAAGTAGCATCATTCTAACACAGAGGAGGAAATAACTGATATGCACTGGCAATAATGGCATGCAACGCTCAAACTGGTTATAATTTCTTGCTTCTGAATCTTTGTTCTTTGAATGTATCCATAAGAATAATGGACCAGCATCCATATAATTTTCTTCAAGAAAATAAGTTTTCATTGGTCATCCATAGAATGAAAGCAATATTCATACTGCAAACATAATACTGATGTGGATAATCATTTGCATTAAGTCACTGATGCAAAATATCCCAACACAATTTACATCTACACTCATAAACAAAACACCCACAAGTTGGCAAATGACATTGAGTCCGAAATGAATCATTACGACACAAAAGGAAATGTACAAAAAGACAGAAAATAACTACTGTGAATGAGATTGGATCCCAAGGCCGTTTGCATGAAAAACAAATGTATACTCTATTCAGTTGTGCATGCAGTAATGAATGTAGTTCCTGATAATACAGTTAAAAGGTCAAAAACTTGGAGGAATACGTTATTAAATTAAAGTAAATTATAGAAACTTATTATGAATGTAAATTTGTACAAGTACTTTTCGAGGAGTATTAGAAAAGTCGTTGAGAAGCTGTAGGCTATATTTTAAATAAGGTGAAGTCTGCACAACATGTTTGTTTCATTATCATTGTAGAATACATAGTTTCTAACTTTTTTGCACGATGTCTGTGTTAATTTACCTAAACTGCTTATGTTTTATCTTATTCCTATCGTTATCGTGTTCCAAGTCTATAATATCAAGGAGAAGACGTGCTTTGATCATGTTTACAATATCCATCTGAAAAAGATGAATCTCTACACCGGCAACAGAAATAGAATTAGCATGTTTTTCCCAACATTTGCTGCGTCAGTAAGGTAATTGTTGTGTTTTGGGTTCCAAAATGTACCCAAAGGTATGAGCTCGATTTAATGTTAATTTCGTATCCTGACTTGCAAGGTGCTTGAACTTAAGGTTAAAAAAATACTTCGGGAAAGGTATAGATGGTATGCCAATAGTATCTATATGAATCTTAACTTGTTTCCCCCGAAACGAAAATCATGTCAGAAAGTAACATGGTATCTGCTATATTGTGTCAGCAACATAGTCTGTGAATGGTGAGAAGAAACGAAAAACGGCAATATTTCTTCAAAGAGCTATGCGTGATATAATTTATTGTTCTGGACAATACCGCAACGTAGAAACACAAATGAACTCTGACAATAAGACAAATACATGATTCGAGCAAGAATGCAAATTATCTTCTTGGACAATAAAATAGTCTGTTCCTTTTTATTGTATTTTTTTCTTCGAATGCTCGCATCTTTTCTTACTGCAAATGTTCTTGTCGTGAAAGAAATTTCAAATGCATTAAATATTGTACTTCTTTTGCAGATCACATGCATCTGAAAGGGAATTTATATCGAATTAATATGAAAAGTAGCGGTGAATGTTCAAATGCTTTTAGGAAAAACCTCATTATCAAAAACATATTAGTCAATCTGGCGCTAGCTGCAAGAGAAATTATATTGTCAAAAGAGGCGTTGTCATGAAAGCAGCCTATAAACAATAAACAATATGATTTGGGGGGATCTTCGATAACGCTTTCAACACGAATCAGTTTCTAAATGCAATATAAGCATGCCAATAATTTTCATTACTGGATATTAAATATTTGTATTCATTAATTTTTCTGTGAGGCAAGAGATGCTGATTGTCTAAAGCTAGATCTGCCCAATATTTTGTTTCGAAAATTATCAATTAAATTTGACAGCCAAATGACGATAATTATTCCATTTTAGTAAATATCCAAAGGCTGAGAACGAACTTAGTAATGTAATACTGAATTTGAGAAATATGTTTAAATTTGATTTTGGATAGATTAGTCTGGCATATGTATTAGGTAACAAGAATAAACACCCGTGTAGCACTGCGCTCTCCATTATATAAACTTGTGAAGTGGTAAGTTACGTTTAGCTGCGGTATATTAGCGCAGACGAAAGAGAATAATTTATGTTTGATAAAGCATTGCTTCAACTAGATATTAATGTAGCTCTTTATCACTACCGCTTGACAGATGTATTTAAACCCCTTAGGTCTCTTTTGGTGAACTTTTGTACGTCATGAAATCAAATTATTCTCTTCAAGTTAAGTCAGCCAGTTATTCTTATCTCATTTTCAGGCATTCTATCCAACTTTATAATTGTTTAGCTTACATATAGAGCGTTCCAGTACCCTGCAAACTACTCATTACTTTATTTTTCTGAAGCACTGTTTGATGTCTTTGTTGGATGGTTCTGAGGGAGTTATATATATATATATATATATATATATATATATATATATATATATATATATATATAGCTTTCTCGCTATCGGAAACGTGATGTTACTTGTTCTCTAGAAGTTTTCTGCTGCTTGTAAAATGCCTCTTTTTGAAAAACAATATCTTTAAAAAGTATTACAAATTTTGTCAGAATTATAGCATTCATCACTCCAAACCATTTTCGATTCCATCTAGATGACATAATCACGTGTATTGTTCAATTGAAGCGCCATTTTCAAAGATTGTTCTTTACGTCTTCATGGAATTTCATTTCTGAGGAAACTATTAAAGCGTTGTTTTTTAGAAGAAAATTGTATTCTGATTGTATTGTAATATATAAATTGATAACAAGGAACTATCAAACAAAGCAGCTTCTGCATGTTTGGAGAAAAGCTGAGGTATATACAACATATAGAGAGAGAACAGAAAGAAACGTAGGTTCATTCCACTTATTATATATTAATTACTTAACGTGAAAGCTTTTATATTTCAATCATGACCATTGTTATCAATTTTAATTCAAATCATATTCAATTATTTTTTATTGCTTAAGGCAAAATTAGACGATAAGTAAAGTATTGCAAAATGGAGTGATTATTTCCATAGAGACCGCCTTAAAAAGCTTCATCCGGTCAATACACAAGCACGCTTTTGCGAAACATAAAGTTTACAACAAAACTGTAGCACTGAATATGTTAAGTTTACAACAAAACTTTAGCAATGAATATGTTTTCTTCAACAATTATGTAATACAAATATAATATAATACTATATAATATAAAATGTGACATCTACAGCCTGGTCCGTTTATGTATATAAGTCATGTGCTGCTGAATCATTTCCTCTCCCAAAACGATCGATGCTCATTAGGTATACTATAATAATATTGCATTATGCTGAAGGGCTTCGCTGAAGATTATGCACTGATCTGTCACCCCTATAATGGTATATGGACCTCCGCTTTCGTTTTGTGGGTGATAAACTGCAATAAGGTCCTCAGCACCATGCAATATTTGTTAAATATAATAATGCTTTATCACATTGATAAACAATGCTGTAGATAATAAGAAAGATAAAAGCAATTATTGCACAAATCAGAAATACATTTCTCTAGCATTATGAAAGCCATTGATGAATAGATATGTGTAACAAACGTTTCTGGATAATTCACGTTCCAAACTTTAAGACAAATTATGGTCATTGTAAGTGCCAGTTATTTTGTCAATTATTTCATTAGGTTGTTAGCTTATTAATAGACAGGCTTGCTCGTCAAATTTGAAACACCATGGACGACTCCAAGGAGTAAATAGCACCAGTTTAATGTTGATATGACATTGAGACAGACAAAATGGTTTGTAATAAGACAGAATACAAAATGGTTTAAACAAGGAAGATACGTGGTCAATAGACTTTATTGTGATTCTTGTCGAAATGCTCATCGTTTGTGATTCGTTTAGTTGCTATGGTAGAGAACAATGTACATGTATTGATATTATTCTTGCAAAACATTTAATACTTCGAGGAAGTAAGGAATTAATTATCTCATTATGGAACCAAAAGTGTGCGCATACGTTGAAAGCATATTGTACTTAGACCAGACATAAATGTTAAATTTCCAGTAATTTAAAATAGATTCAGGAATTTTAAGTTTAAGCAAATACGTCAATTATAGCCCCACAATCCAGCTTTCGCCATTGTCCTCGCAAAGAAAATGATGACAGACACAACCAGAAATTGATTAATGCGAATAATTCAAACAAAGATTAAAATGTAATACATATCCTTATTATATCTCCAGTATCACAGAGAAAGTTTAAACTATGGTTCGCTTATTTCATCTGTTTCAAAAACATGAGCCATTGAGTTCTTTATGTAAAATCAACAACTAAACAGTCTCTAGTGGTGGGCATGTGTGTTCTTTGGCTCTCTATAGCTTGGTTCAAAAAGAGTGAAATTGATGATCAGTGAATTGAAACATGCTGACAAAATATTAAAACAGAACCAGGTCATGGCCGACGCCACAATTCAAGCTCGTGAATCGGACCTTACTTTTGCCCATACTGTCATATTTAATATAAAATATGCTTCAAGTTGGCGCAAGGACTAACCTAAGCGAATCATATTCTACAAACCTATATCTCAGAGCAATAGCAAAGGCACATATGTCTTCCAAGGTGAGATAGGGAAACGTGCCCGCTTATAAAAGTCTTGCGGCAAAAGAACTGCAATATCGCAACACTAAATCCTGGACTGGGTAAGAATACTGGGTATAATTTTGTTTTATTATACTCTTAATCGATGGTTCTTAATTGGAACTTTAGTCAAATCGGCATAAACTGTGTTGAAGAAATGTTAAATAATATGGACACAGTGTAAAAGGTGGGATCGTTTTGTTAAACGCCCATATAGTTAGAAAAGCAGTAGATACTAGATCACTCCAGAATCATTCAATATAAAACCAATAGATAAACGGAGTAGGTAATTTGATAAGTGATTATGTAAGTAATTTGTACATCACACGATACATTCTCAAGTTCAAACTTTCTAACTAGGTGGATCTTTTTAGGACAGAATGCATTTCCCCTTCACTGCAGGATGTTATACTTTACTGCGGGGTGTTATACTTCACTACAGGACTTGCACTTTTAAGAGGGCACTTTGACTTCTGAATCAACATAAAAAGTCAAAGTTGTTCAATGGCTTATTTTAAGTTACGTACTTTGCGCTGTTACCGTGCAGCTGAAATTTTTTTACGCTGACTTGTCAGGGCTGAAGGAAATTTTTCTACCAGTAGTTTATACCCGTTTATGCAAAAGGATGTTAAATACGGTGAAGAATATATTGCATCAACAGTATGACAGCTTAGCACGGAAATACATGACCAAATAGACTGAAAACATTTACTAGACTACAAGATTACTGAGAATTTTTAATACGACCGTTCAAGTAATGTGTAATTGATTTTCAAGCTTCATGACTTCATGAATCCTGCAATATATAAAGTTCAGTTCTTAAATAGTACCAGCAATATAATGCCAAAGCCATTTCCCTTCTAGTGTGTATCTATGGATCTAATCTTTTAAATTTTGACCTTATTTATTAATTTTGTTATTTATTTAACATAATTTTTAAACTTGTATTAAAATTATGACCTGGTCTTGTTCCATGAATTTGTAACTTTGCAACACAAAACCAATTAAAGTGTCCAAGTGTCTCGATAAGCATGTATATGTCATGTTATCCATTGGTCTGTCTGTCCGTCACTGTTTTCCCTTCAACCTAAACTCCATCAACACGGAAAGGTGATCATATTCCGTATGACGTTTCGCAAAGATGAGTACATGACAACAAAGGTTTCGAATCCTGGATGCAGTCTTTTGGATGGAAGTGGAGGTGAAAGAGGACGAAAAATGACCAATTGGGGATGTTTCTGATAACCTCTATCTCTAGTATTATTTATTTTTCATAGAGTTCCCTTGCAGAACAATCTGATATAATATTCTCCATTACTAACCCTTTAGAAAATATGCCTGTAGTAGAATTTTGCAGAATTGAGTTTGAATGCTGCATAATTGTTTCTTCTATGTGAGGTTATCACAGAGTTTCCTCGGTAAATAGTTTGAAATGCTGTTCTCCATTACTGTTTTCTCAGGAAATCTAGTAGGTTTTTGCATAATTGTGTTTAAGGATTCTATGTTTAAAGCTTTATATAATTTGTATTGGGTTCCTCATGGAACAATTAAACTGTTCTTCTTTACTGTTTTCTCAGTACATTTAGTGGGTTTTGTGGAGATTTTGTATAGATCACATCATGTTGCTGCTTTGTATGAATTATGGAAATATTACTGTTTTCTACCGATTTTCATTGAGATCCTCCAGAACTATTTTTGAGTTAACAGAGTTCGCTCAGTGACCACTTTGATATACTGATCTTCATTATATGTTCCCTCATGAAATATATTAGCCGCGGATTGTTGTTTGATGACTGCATTGTAACTACGTTTTACATAAGTTTGTCCTCAGGAATCACGTTGATAAATTGCTTCCGATTACTATATCCTGCAGAAATATGTAGTAGGGTGTTTTTGTTTCTTTTTCTAGCTTTATAACTACCTTGACGACATTGTTACTGCTTCGCATAAATGTTTCACCGTGTTTCTTTTAGGTACAATTTGTGAAACTGGTTTTTTTATTACCATTTCCTCAGAAAGTATGTAACGTTTGTTCAAGCGTTGGGTGAGATGACTGCATGATTACTGCTTTACACGAGCTTTTTACTAAATTCCCTAAAGGAATTATTTGATATTCTGTTTGTTATTACTGTTCCCTCAGGAAATACAGAAAGTTTGCAAAATTGAGCGTGATGACGGTAATAGTTACTCCTTTATATGTTCTGTTTAATGAGTTTCCGAGGAAAACAATTTGATAATACTGTTCTCTATTACAGTTTCTTTAGGAAATATAATAGGTTTCTGCAGAATTTAACATGTTAATGCGTAGTTACTGTTTATACATGAGGTTGTCACAGACTTACCTCAAGAAAGAAGTTTATATATTGTTTTCCATCACTGTTCTCTAAGGAAAGCTTTATGATTTTTGCAGAACTTAATTTTATGACTGCATGGTTAATCCCTTATATAATTTATCTCAGGAAACAATTTGAGAAACTGTTCTTCAGTAATGTTACCGCAACAAATATAGAAGTTTTTTTATATATATTTTGGATATGTGACTGTATGGTTACTGCTTATATGAGTGTTTTCCTTAGTTTCCTCATGGAACACAATTATATTCTGTTATTGTTCCCGCGTAAAATATAGAACGCTTCTGCAAAGTTGAGTTTAATCATGAAAATAGTTAATACTTCATACGAATTTTAATCTAGTTTAATCAGGAAACACTTTTATATTCAGTTCTCAGTATTCCATTGAGAAAGATCGGTTTATGCCGAACTGAGTTTCCGCACGAAACACTCTAAGTGTTCTCCGTTTCTGTTCCCACAAGACATGAAGTAGGTTTTTGAACAGCTGAGTTTTATGGTGGTATGGCTCCTGATTTTATATATTTTCAGAGAAATTCCGAGGGAAACAATTTGATATACTGTGCTTTTCTATTACTGTTCCCTTGGGAAAAATAATAGATTTTGCAGAGTTGAGTTTGATGATTGCATGACTGCTGCTTTAACATGAATTTCAAAAGAGTTTCATCGGGTAATGCATTGCCATACTAGTAACGTTTAACATTACTGTTCCCTCGGGAAATGTATTAAGTTGTTTGAAGAACTGAGTTTGATGCCTACAAGGTTACTGCTGTTACATAAGATTTGCATAGATATTCCAAAGAAAATCATTTAATATACTGTTTTCCATTACTGTTTCCTCCAGAAATCAGCAGTAACCCCCCTCCGAATTTAGATTGATGAATGCACTGACTGCATTTTCCCTGCCTCACATAAGCTTTCCACTGGTTCTCTCGTGGAATTATTTTAGAAACTGTTTTATTCTCCTCAGGAAATATAAAACCCTTTTATCCAGAGTTGCTTCGTTAACTGAATGCCTACTGTTTTACATTGACACGTTGACTGAAGTAACAATTTAAACAACTGTTCTTCGTTACTCTTCCTTCAAAACCTTTAGCAAGTTTTGTCAGGGTTGGTTTCATGACTGCTTGGTTAATGCATTACATGATTTATTTTACTGAAATGCTTAAGGATCAATTTAATAAATTGTTCTTCATTACTACTCTCCTGGAAATATAGAACACTTTTACAGAATTGGGTTAGATAACTGTACGGTTACTGCTTCATATGAAGTTTTCACTGAATTCCATCATAGAACAAATTGATATTATGTGTTCCATTGCTGTTCCCGCGCGAAATATAAAACAAAGTTTGCAAAGGTGAGTTTCACGATGGCCATAGTCACTGCTTTGTGTGTATTTTCTAAATGCGTTCCAACATGGAAGAATTTGAAAAACTGTTCCTAATTACTTTTACAGCCAGGAAATATAGAACAAACATTGTTGCCGAGTTGGGTTAGATGACTCCATGACACTGATTTATATTAGGTTTCTACAGTGATCCTTCAGGGTATAAATTGAATAAATTTTTTTATCACTTTTCGTTAGGGAGAAAGTGAAAGTTGTTTGCAAGGTTGAGCTGGATCACTGCATTGTTTTCATGATTTTTAGCAGGTCTTTGCAAACGTTTGTTCGATGATGGAATAGTTGCTGTTTTGCCTTTATGTTGTTCGAAGTTCCTTTTTCTGTCCCCTTTACTGTCCTCCATTTCTGTTCGCTCAGAAAATATATTACGATTGATGACATGGTTACTGCTTTATATGAAATTGACATCGTGTTCCTACGGGAACAATTTACATTGCTGTTCCTTCAGAATATATGATACTTTTTGCAGCGTTGGGCTAGATACTGAATTGCTACTGCTTAGGATTAATATTTCACTGAGTTCCTTCAGGAAACAATTTGAAACACGGTTCTTAGTACGGGTCCCTCAGGCAGTATCGAAGGATGTTTATAGCTGGGTTAGATGATTGAATATTTACTGATTTACATGAAAACAATTCGACATATAGTTCCATATTTGTGCTACCTATTCATAAAACTGCGTGCGTCTGTTTTTAGACAGGAAGCAACTAGCTAGCAAGTGGAAATTGAAACTCAGTTAAATGCACAAACTTGCAAGATTCACTTGCAGAACTTACCAGATTTATTTTAGAAGGTATATAAATGAAAGTATAATTACAAATTGACACCTATATACCGAACAGAGAAAAAGAACTTATCTCTGGATCCTACATTGTATTATGGATACATTATCATATTAAAGAAATTTATATTGAATGAAATAAATATAATCAGTCAGATTAGAAACTTATATTTCATCCCGAGCTTTATTGAATATAGATAGATAGATAGATAGATAGATAGATAGATAGATAGATAGATAGATAGATAGATAGATAGATAAATAGATAGATAGATAGATATAGATATAGATATATGTGTGTGTGTTACCCGTGATCTAAGTTCACAATATAGTGAGCTATACTCCAACAAGGTTGTGTCAAATTGTAATACAGAGAAACATAAATAAGGTATTTGGTAGTAGCCATGAAGGATAAATCAGATGACTGCATACAACCACTGCCTTACATGAAGTTCTTATGAGGAAACTATTTTATATACTTTTTACATTAGTTTTTATCTCCTGAAATAAGGTGACAGGAAGCATACTGTAGAGAGATGATTGCAATAATTACTTATTGTCGTGCTGTTTTACTGAGTTTAAGATAAGAACGATAATAATTTGACTGATTGATATCTTTGGGGAAAATAGTTTGGAGTTATACTCATGTCAATGTTAATTTTAACTGCACGATTTCTGATTATTTTCACAAAATCACCCATGGAGACTACTTAATGTATTACTTTTTGGTATTAAAGAATTTTAGTGGCTTAAAATAACCTTAATAATAATACTGGTAGTAGTGCACTTATTTTAATTATGCTCTTGTACTAGTTCTGCAGTTTTGCTTTTTTTCACATTAGGTTATTACAGAGTTGTAAAATTAAGAAAGTTATATTGATATGGTTTTTCCATTAAAAATATTGATGGGGTTTTGCCTCACAATTGTTTTAGAGTTTCCTCCATTGACTAAAATTATAGGCTACGTATAACTTTTCTTCTCGTAGGAAATCAGATATTAATTGTCAGAAAATCCATTGTTCAGGATATGCTAATTATATAAATAATGTTATTTTAATCCTGTGAGAGAGTTATTCATTATCTATTATTTGTTTAAATTTTATTTAATCCACGATTTATTAAAATTAATCCTGTGATATAGCTGTCGATTATTTAATGGAATTATAGAAGTAGATTAGTGTTGATAATGTTGATTAATCAGGTTAAAAAAAAAGTTTCAATTTTTTTTTTTTTTTTTTTGATTAGTGAATTCAAGAATTTCTAAATATTTTTATTTAGCTCTGAGAGAGTTGATGATAATATTGTTTTTGTTAAATTATAAAAGCAGATAACTTTCATAATTGTATTTCTTCTACGTTTGAAGTAGCTTACTTGTTTATTATTCCAATATTTTGCTTCTAAAAGTAGAATGAACATATGCATGTGTTAAAAGTCTATAATTTCTAACTTACAAGCAAGTTCTTAAATATGTTTTGTTTTGTAACTTCTTTTCTGTAGTCAGATGGGGAAATGTATTGTACCATGGCTATTATTGAATTCCATCTTGGGAACCATTCTCCTATAGTATATTCTGGAAAGGCATAATATATATATATATATTTCCTTCTTCCATGTTTTACTGTTCTCTTATGCCTTTCTGCATTAACAACCAACTTTCACAGATATGTTCGACTAATGATGGTGTTAAGTTTTAGGGCCATTTCGGTTTTTAATATACAAGGCGCACACGTTTATTTTTCACGGCTCATCGTTGTATTTTAGACGTAGCTCAGTATTGGATATACAACGTACGGAGAATCAGGACCTTCACAATTGTACTATATGTTTGTTTCTTATCGAAATAATAACTCCAGATTTGACGAATGAAATGAATAATAATTTGCTTTATCGTCACAAACATCTTGGCATTGTAAATGGATAGTACATATATATAATTTATTAGTATTGCAACAGTGCGGCAGTATAAGACTGCTGAGCTTGGAGGTGGTTTCATGCTTCCTATGTCTTATTATGATCTAAAATAGTTGTAACTCTCCCTGTAACTTTTTTATCTGACTGTCACTATAGAAGATTGATTTTAATTTCAGAGAACGTTCGAGTAGTCCTACTGACGTTACTGGCCATGCATACATGTATATCGGTACGCGCCTGATTGTGTGTTGCAAACATATATTAGCATGAGTGATCGAAAGGGTATGCTGAGTGGAGCTTTAACAGATCTATCACCTGGGAGTGATATATATATATATATATATATATATATATATATATATATATATATATATATATATATATATATGTGTGTGTGTGTGTGTGTGTGTGTGTGTGTGTGTGTACATGTTCAAATATGCAAAGAGAACATTACTGCTGTAAAAATATTCATGATATAATAAAAAGAAAATCAGGTGAATCCTGGAATTGTTCACTATGGAAGAGAAATTACTGGTCGTGTGACATTTCTGTTTAATTCCCCTTTTACCTGTCCTGCATATTCGATATATTTAAATTGTTAATTGAAATACTTCTCTTCACTGTGTTATGACCAGTATAAGCAGGACATTAGTTAATTTGTGTTCTGACCGTCTTTTACAATAATGCTGGCATTTGTGGATACTAAATATTAGGTTACTATCAGTATTTATGTATTTTGAAATCAAAACTCCATCTAATGTTTATACCGTATAAGAAGCTACATTTTTATCTGATTTATCTGATGTTTTTGTTAAAAAAAAGTATTGCTCTACTTAAAATATGGATTATTCAAGGCTATAACTGACTTAAATTTGGATTTGAGATCTAATTTTATTTAAAAGCTAAAATTATGAAAGTGAAATCCAAGGTTTTATTTTTATATAATGTCCATATAGATATATTCATAATGTTTTTACACAGACTATCACTCTTTTCTCAAAAGGAAAACACTTAACAGAATCCATGTGTCATCCATGTGTCATCAATCAGAACTCAATAGTCATTGTCGTCGTCGTCCTCGTAGTAGTAGTAAAAGTAGTAGTACAGGAAACTTTAATAGGCGAGGCACTAGGTAGACGGCGCGTTTTCATTTCCATCTTTGATCAGCAGCAGCCTTTGTTTCGAACAAAGACAAAAGATACAAAGTAACCTTACTTCTTTTTGAGTTATGGATGGTAAACTGGACGCAATCTTGCATTTTGATACTCTGAAACTTATTTCCTTCAATTTTGTATCACTTAGTAATGTATTTATTTTCGTCCATATTTTCATTCAAGTTATATTTTTTCTCTTCATTTTCCTTGTTTTAATACTGATTATATTCATTCTAACAATTTCATTGCAAATCTGAACTAAACCTTCATCCTCTAGAATTTCATTGCGAAAAGCAGGATAAATTGGCAGAAAAAATGAATAAAGAATCACATACATCATGAATACTCTCCAAAGTATCTCCAAATTTATATATGTTTTACTGAAAATCAAATGAAAGCAGAAAGCAAAATATTATCAGGAATTAGATTAATTGCGAGTACGTGAAATCTGTAAATCAGTTCACAAAACAAATACGTCTACCTACAGACAAATGGTACTTTGAAAAGTGTGCATTAATTCAAGATGCAAACGCATGCATCTGGTCCCTCGAAAAAAAGTATCACATAAACTAAGCTATCACACTTTTTGTACATGCCTTCACAAATAGCTGCTGTCCAAAATCCTGAATGTCGGAATGAAAAGAGCAGGTCCTAGAATGCTGGAACTGGAGATGGTTCCCGTTGCGCTTGTGGTACGTATTCTCAAAAGCTGTGCATCTGAAACAGGGATAAAGCATCATCTATGTTTCCTCTGAATAAATTCAGCATATATAACAAAATTACTTTTAGCAGCACATCGTGACAACTGTCACATAAGTTTCTTAATCACCAGATTCTTTGATCGCCCTTTATTAACAATATGAGTAGTAGCCATATTATTAGTATGAAACAAAATCCATTTTTATTTCCAAAAAGTCTCCTCAACTGAAACATTACAACTGCTGTTGGGTGCAACTCCAATAAACCCATGGATATTTTCCAGTTCTTAATACTCTGAAAAGAATGAAACTCCATTCCATTGATTTAAGAAATGCGCAAGTCCAGTTTGGCTCCGTTTGATATGGTAAATGCATCAAAGAAAGTATCTGTCTTAGTGGACAATGCAGCTACGTAAGAAATGAAAGATCGACCTGGATAAACCAGTCGACATGGAAAATATAATTGATTAATCACTGATAGCAATTCCTGTTTAGTCATTGAGTCTTATGTAGGGATAGTTTAAGCATGCCCATAATGCATTCTAATGTATCTTCAGGTATACGGGCTTCCATTATCACTGAATCTAATATATTTCCAGGACCACTAGTCTTAGGTTTACGGAATTCCAATGGAAGAGCACCCATAATCCTTTCTGTGATATAATGTTGTGCATATAGGTTCAAGAAAGCTTCTAGCAAGTGAAGAATATTATCAACAACATAATTGTTTCGTGCAATCCATCATACGTCCTGGGAGAGAATGTCAAATATGTTGAGGGAACTCCTAATTCCAAATACTAAACGCTTAAATGACTGTTTTACAAATCCTTGAATATCCAAAGTGTAATAGCACTCTTGGAATATGTACATATCAATGTCAACATATGAACTCTATTACACGTTTTGTATGGTACACATTCAAGGTTCTAGTGATCTTGATTTCATGTTTTGACTTGAAGTAGACTAGGAATATTAATTTGTCCAGACCTGTTTGGTGAACAGGTATCATATCACGTTTATCTTAGTCAATCAAAATTTATATGTATTTTATTACTAACAATAGCAATATGTTGTCAAGATGAATGCAGTTTTATACTATACAATCACTAAATAAATATTAACTGTATTTTGATAGTATATATCACCTATTTAGATCATGTATACCTTCTATAGTGGCTGTTTATAAATAGCAGACATCCAAGATGTATTTATGAGACAATTAGATAGTATGGATATATTTATACATGGAGGCTGCTTAATTATGTATGCAATTTGCTATAAGCCAGTGGCAGACTATGAGAGTTTAGCTGTTGGTGGTTGAAATGTTTTGTTATGATCGATCGATTGCGTTAATGCCAATACTTTGTACTTTGAAGAGATAAATTATTTATTATCTTAAAATTTATACGAAAAGAATTTCCTTGTTTGCTTAACAAACGGTGAAGAATGCAATGAATGAACGTCGTTGAATATGAATTTATTCGAATAGGAATTACGTATTTTAAATTGAATGACAGATGCATCATCGAACACGTATAACTTATTCATAAGCATTAACACTATGAAGAAGTTTCTTGTTGTTTGTGCTGTTTCAGTTAATGCAAGAACTCGATGAATAAATAAAACTTCCCTTAAAATTTGCTATAATCCAAATCACAAAGCTGGATTTTGTCAAAACCGGATTATGCTTTAGCATAATGAAAATATTTTGAGTATTTGGGATGCATCACTTCACAAAAGAACAAATTTCATCTCAGAAATATACAGTAGGCAATGTAGTAATTTTCTTATGCTTATACGAGGAACCATGATTTGGAAGACTGATCTTTATTTTGTATGACAATTCTGCTAATGAGATTCGTACGCTACGTTGATATAGTAACCCTATTAGTTCCGAAGTCTCCATGTTGAAGACAAGTACTTCATTTCACTCCATAACGAGATATAAACTTCACTGAAAACTATTTCTTTTAATGTTAATTCATCTACGTTTTTAGGGATAGAAGAAAAAAGTCAATGAAACAGCAAATTTCAAAATAAAACAAACACACATCCAATAAAAACAATCATACACACTATCAAAATACTCACCAGGATAAATAAATTTCAATGTAAATTCTACCTCTCATCCCCGATACAAACATGGGTTATAGGAAAATAATTTGTAGGAATTAAATCGGATGCTTTTCAACGCAAGAATTGTTTAATTTCCAAGCTAATTCGTTAGGATTTAAATTGAAAGCAAACCAGCCATCACAGAAAATCCAATTTGGCTTTTTGAATGTTCTCATGTTTGACATTGTCTGCACTCGCTCAGGAACTTTTCCCAACAAAATTAAACTATCCTGAACATCGCGTTTTTTAAAATTATTTTTATTGGAGTTATCCATTGCAAGTTTTGAAATATCTGCGATCGGTATAATTAATTTTTAATGAAAGTTCATGGGTGTTTTATAATTTAAAATAATAACTTAAATGATGCCGATGATTCTTAAATATAAAATATAGCAAATCAATTGAGACGAAACTACCCAATTATATATGTACCAACATATCAACAAGAAAACATAGTCAGACATACATTTCGTTATTCATACAGACAGACATACAGGCAGACATACATTTTGTTATACATAAAGACAGACATACAGTCAGACATATATTTCGTTATACATAAAGACAGACATACAGTCAGACATACATTTTGTTATATTTTGTAATGCATAAAGACAGACATGCAGTCAGTCATACAGTTCGTTATACATAAAGACAGACATGCAGTCAGACATACATTTTGTTATACATAAAGACAGACATGCACTCAAACATACATTTCGTTATACATAAAGACAGACATACAGTCAGACATACATTTTGTTATACATAAAGACAGACATACAGTCAGACATACAGTTCATTATACATAAGGACAAACATACAGTCAGACACACATTTTGTTATACATAAAGACAGACATACAGTCAGACATACAGTTCATTATACATAAGGACAAACATACAGTCAGACATACATTTTGTTATACATAAAGACAGACATACATTTTGTTATACATAAAGACAAACATACAGTCAGACATACAGTTTGTTATGCATAAAGACAGACATACAGTCAGACATACAGTTTGTTATACATAAAGACAGACATACAGTTTGTTATACATAAAGGCAGACATACATTTTGTTATACATAGAGACATACATACATTTTGTTATACATAAAGACAGACATACAGTCAGACATACAGTTTGTTATACATAAAGACAGACAGACATTTTGTTATGCATAGAGACATACATACATTTTGTTATACACAATGACAGACATACAGTCAGACATACAGTTTGTTATACATAAAGACAGACATACAGTCAGACATACAGTTTGCTATACATAAAGACACATATACAGTCCAACATACATTGTGTTATACATAAAGACAGATAGGCAGATAGACAGCTAATAATCATGCAAACAGTTATAGTAATAAATAAATTGTAAATATACATTAGGTATAATCACACATACTAGAAAATTATAATTATTCCCACCCATTAATCCAATTGTGTGACACTTTGTTTAAAAATTATTATTAAAAATGTTTGCTTTGCTTTGATGAACTTTTGGTTTATCTGCTTGTACCGATATGGTGTGTGGTCGGTAATTATAATGCATTTAGAGTAGTTTTTAACTATAATCTCAACCAGCAAAAATTAATTTTTTCTAGTATTTTTTTCCAATACAACTGCTTGATTAAATAACAGCATGAAATTATTTTCCCCTTTTTTGTGACAACGATTATTCCTCCTGCACCGATATAACTAAACATATTGTAATCAAAGATAGAAAAAATATAACTAAGTGACTTTTACGAACAAATATGCAGAGTTTTAAGGCATTCGTTCATCGTGATAAATGCTGTGTAGGTTAAGTTTTATTCTTCATGGGATGCAATATAAATTAGAAATTCGTTATTTAAGAAATTCGTCTTGAGATTTGCGCTTCGCCTGCGTTGTTAATGCAAATATTACTAATTAGTACTTACAAAGTAAAGATTTGATTTTCGCCCATAGTGGATCACACTATATTTGTCTTAAGGTCATTTCGTTATAGATAATTTGATTTATTCCAACAATAATGGCAAAAATGACTTTTTGAAAATGATGACCCATACTTATCAGGAAAAAAATTATAAAATCGAAACAAGTTGTCAAAACCATACCTGATCATCGAATTGTATACAGAAGTCAGTAACATAAACTAGACTGTTTTAAATAGCTCTATAAAAAAAACTTGTGGTACAACTTCAAAGACATTTCTTGACTTTCCGTTTAAAATTCAATATAGTGCATCTTTCACGACAGTTCCGTTGTCTGATGTTATATGCTCTTCCTACCAACTCTTCGTGCAAGAAATGTTTTTTACAGATCAGGTTTACACCACTTACATAGAAATCATTCATACTGACAAGCTTTAAAATGAAAATACCCTCGGGCCCATGATTTTTTTTTTTTTTTTTTTTTTTGGGGGGGGGGGGGTTTAGGGAGAGGTGGGAATATCATCTCGTATAATAATTACTAATGTACTTATAACCGCCACGGTCGCAGAGAATCTTTTCAAAAGATATTTATTTGGGCATTTATCAATACAGAGAGGAAACGGAAGGCCTTTAAATGGTTTCACTAAACTACTATGCATTACCCTTACAATATATACCAGTAAGACAACAAACTATAGGCGCTCTATATCTTTACTAAGTATACTAGTGAATATAACTTGGAATTAACTGTTCTCATTAGAAAACATAGTAAAAATGTAAAGTATTATTTTTATTTCCGTACTGATACATACAGTGTTTAACATCGACATTGATACAAAAATAAAATAAAAGTGGGGTCCTTTGTTTGGTACATAATTACCGTGAAGAAAATGTTCTACTGACCTGGCCCCTTTATGTTCTTGCAGGTACATTAGGTTTCTTACGTACATCTTACCAGCTGCCCATTGATATGATGAAATAAGCATATAGAAATGCTAGACAGTAGATTTGTTTGAATAATGTCTGCCTTTATAATATGAAAAGTAAGTAAACTATTCTAGGTTACTCCGTAAAGATTTGCCAAGAAGGCATTTTCTTTACAAAAGAATAAAGGTGAAAAATTTTATGTCTCACCTGCAAATAATCAGCGAACCTTTTGGTACGTGTTCGTAAACATTCGACAAAGAAATTATAAGTACTTTTCAAAAGAGTATTGGAAAATAAGTTTACAAGTTGTAAACTCTATATAAAAAGGTGAAGTCCGAATGACCTCTTTATTAAACAGCTTCTGCGATTGATATTTGTAGACAAGATTCATTCTTTATTTTGTAATCCTGCATTTATATCGTGCTGGAATGCAAGTAGTACAGTTGCATTCCCTTGCAAAATACATCGAATATTGAGATAATGGCATGATTTGATTTTGTGGCTCTCTCAAAGAACAGTAGTGACAACATCTTGAACAGAGGTACGCCCGAGTCGCGAAAATAAGTGGGAATCCGATAGGTGATCTAAAATGTCGGGCAGACGATTTATAATTTAAATTAAATTAAATTGGTGCTTTCCAGTACGTTGTTCGTCACATACTTGAATCAAATGTCAACAAAACCAGCGATGAAGTCATTGTGGAACATACAACTGTACCCAGCCAACCCATTATTAGCTCGAGGGGTGGCAAAGCAAAGTGTTCAAAGCATGTGCTCACTGTCCAAGTGTACCAATGAGACGATTTGTGCCTGATTTAAAACAAAACAAACAAACTGGACCATTTTCGTGGATTTTGGTGGTAAGACCATCGGTCTGTATTTTTGTACGCTGCAAAAAACACGCTTGTAATATTAGTTACAATTCAGTTTTGGGAAGGAATGCAGCTTTAAAGTATTCACCTTGATTAACAATAAAACGCGTTTTAATGGATCTAGATCATATCTCTTTTGTTTACGTTTCTAGTTTACACCTATCATTGTCTTTTTAGGCATCTCTAACATCATAGGGAATATGGCCTTGTTGATCATGTTACTGTTGTTAAATAACCACACCTTAAGAGCAGCCTATTTCAACCTGTAAACTACTTAATCAATAACTTAATTTTTATGATTTGTTTTTCAATTGTTTTCAAAAGCACGAGAATGATACATCGTTATTGTTAGCTCACTTAAACAGTGACTGAGCCAATGGCGATGTAATTTGGAAAAAAGAACGGGAGGTTGGCCAGTTGTAACCACAAATATCTTAATGTATGTCACCAAGTAATATCTGGTCGGGAAACACGGGCTATCTACTACACTTAGCAACCAGCATATGCTATGGACGACAACGAAATTTTTTTTATCATTTCCACAGAAAGTTATGTGTGAAATATTTAATTTTATGGATATGATCTATAACTGCAAAATGACTCCTAGAAACAAGATATAGTGCTCGCAATGCATTAAAGACGTTCTTTTGAGCAACAAGGTAAATCTCCTTGTTGGATGATAAATAATATCCTGTTTCTGTCTTTTTTACATTTTACTACATATTCTATCACCTTTTCTTATTTTAAATATTCTATCTGGTGTGGGTTTCATTTGCATGTAATATATCATGATTTGCAAAGACCATATGCATTTGACAATGAGTTTATATTGAATGAATATTGAGTATAGCGATGAATGTCCAAATGCTTTCTGGTGGAGTATCTTTAGGCGGACTACTTCGGCAATTTGGCGCTAGCTGTCAGATAAATCATCATGACAAAAGAGATGTAAATTTGAAAACAGTCTACAACATGCAGAAAACAATATGATTTATGAAGCTAACTACTCTAATAAATTTCCAAAACATTTATGGAAGCATACCAATAGTTTTGTTTATCGACTATCCGATATTGGTATCAAATGATTTTTAATAATACGAGAGGCGTCAATGATCTATAGGCTAATATTTACTCGATATGTTGTTTCCAAAATCGTCAATTAACCATGATAGCCAAACAAGAGTAGTCGAACTTATAAATTAACCAACACCTGAGAAACTATTTAATGAGATATTGATTTTGAACAACAAGTTCGTGTAGCACAGGAATCAACCTTAAGGAAAATAATGCTGCTTTTGCTAACAATTCGCGGTTTAGAATCATTAGCGTTAGAAAGAAAACATTGGCAGTGTATGTGTGTGTGTGGGGGGGGGGGGTCAGTGCCGGGGTATATTTGTATTTATCTCAGTAAAATATCCTTTGTTTAAGCCTAATTCGTTAATTAATAAAATCGGTCTCTTCAGTTTGTTTTTAGTGAGGTGTTTCTTTATTATTTCTTCACGGTCTTTAGACCATCAGGATGTCTATCCAACTTCTCATTATTTAAACGTACATAGCACTTTCTTGTAAATCAAAAATTTGGTAGCTTCAGAAAATGTAATAAATGGCTCTATTATTAGCAAAAAAAGTCAAGAAAGAGTGATGCTAATAATTTACTTTAACTTTGCTGTTGTTCGTCTGCATAATTTTGATATAAGGCACAATGTTTGAAACTAGTAGAAGATTTTGTTAGAATTATTGCATGTTCTAGCTCAGCTGTTTGCATGTTCTAGCTCAGCTGCTTCAAGTGAGCATACAAATTCATATTAGTAGGATAATCAAAGCGCGATATATATACATTATTCCTTACGTCCTCATCTTCTTTCATGTCAAAGTCACATTCATGCAGAAGATATTGCGCTGATAAAGATCTCTTCCAAATTGCCGACTGCATAAATGTTTTCGGTGTTAATGTGGTGTTTTTCAATGTACCGACTCCAGGGTGAAGGTGATGTGATATAGTTTGATTTATGTTTAACTGTGGACTGGAAGGGGTTATTTATTAATTTGGCTGGTTTGTTACATTCAGTTCTTATTCGACTACTTCCCTCATGCGAAAGATTTTGTAGACGATTGTTACTTACCAAAGTAAACAGCCATTATTGCAAAGTATGTAATCTTTTTTCATCCGTGTAGAGTGATGATCACACCAGGCTCCCGTGGTGCATGTGTAAAGGTTGAGATTAATGACAATTTTGTGTAAATATTAATGTCTTTTTCGTCATCTATATAATTTTCTGAGTGTAGATAAGACAACGTTGATGAAAACTATCTCTATGTAAAAGTAAACCTCGTCTGTGTAATTGTTGTATTGGATATTATTGCATGTCAGTATTATAGCCGATTATTTTATCAAAACCTAACAATATAAAAACATGCAACACATGCAAAGTGTCTTAATTTTACTGAGCATTCCAGCATGACAAATTTCCGTTCCTAAATTATGACCAATAAACTAAAGCCTAGAAATGTTCAAATGATTTGTCTTATATTTATACCTCCTTCAGAACAAACAACTTGACAGTTACTGGGTCTATAAATATGATGAGAGTGATTACCTGTTACACTTGTGTTTTATGAAAACTGAATTTGTTTACTGTTATCCTTATTTGTATACGTAACATATTCTAGCACGAATTTCCATTCCTCTATCAGCAAGCTTGCACAGGCAGGTAACAAAAACAATTGTGTTCATTACTCTGTTTGCATATTATACACTTAAAGAGAAAAATTTTAAATTCTATCATTACAAGATGTAATCATTTTACATTTGAATTAAAAATTTGAATGAATGAATAAAAGGTTCCTTTGAGGTCAACTATAGAAATTCACAATACCATTAGGAAAGTAAATGATAGGAGAGATATAAATTGTATACAATATTAAGTCGGTTAAAAAAGAAATTTTTCAAACAACGTGAATAATACAAAAAATACAAAATGCTTTGACATGGCAAACATATGTTTAAGTTTCATTTCACAATAATAATATTTATGTATTATGTACGCTTCTGATAATTTAAAATGGATTCAAATTGCTTAAAAATGCATCAAATAAAAATAACCTTGTGACATTTTTTTCTAGAAGTGACGAATATATTAATCTCATTATTTTGGTCTAAGTACGATTGATACAGAAAGCTCATTGAAAATGTAATTTCATACATCGTTGACATGGCATTGAGAATGCGACATAGAAAAATATTCTGAGAATTCATCCATAGGTCGTACCGCGTTCAATTGATAGATTTATTTATAAGCTCTTGAACAATTTGAACAATCCATCAAGCCTGTGCAACATTCCAGTGTTGTTTACACTAAGACGGTAGACAAACCAAATACATTTGTGACAAGGAAGAATTTAGACAGCTAAAACAGGGAAGGTTGTGTGATAATGCAAGAAGTCCTTTGAAATATTGCACCTGAGGAATAGTTGGCACTGATGATGAAGCAACGCTTTTGTATATCAACAGACCATTCTGCTTTAGTTAAAATAATGTTTTGCATAACACCTACAAACATTCACAGATAGCTCATAAATATTACTATGTCTTGTACAGTTCGAGTGTTTTGAAGAGAGCATTTCAATTAAATACTATTCAATGATATTTTATCTTTAATGCATACTCAATAAGTGAACACAGCTATGATGTTGGCTGTCTTTGCAGGAGTCCATTAACTGATTTTGCATTTGTCTTAAGGTTGAAAATGTCCAAATTATGGGTTCAAATTTATTAAAACATTAATGATTGAACGCATACTAAAAGATAATAGCTTGTTATATGGTGAGACCAATCTAAACTTCGCAAAACTAGCATTTTGAAACCCAATAAATCTTCTTTTGCAGATAGACCATTTTTTATTTTTGTTTCTTCGTCAAAAGTACACAAAAAGACGTTGAAAAATTCCAAGTCGAGTATATACAAAAATAAATATTATATACTAAAGCCTGTTATGCCTTTTTATATTTTTAAACTACGTGAAAAACTGTTTGTGAAGATCAAAAAATTCTGAAAGATATAAGGAGGAAAAGAGATATTGTATAAAACAGTCTATGTGACATGAGAACAAGAACAGCTGTGCGAATCCATACATTAGCATATTGATAATGCGTAACAAGCAGACACAAATTTATACAACAAACGAGTAATTCATCATAATTATGTGGCAAACGGGTCTCCATTACAGAATAATAAATTACACAAATCCTGAATTTATGGACCCAGTATTATAGTTATGTTCTATGGCTGTAGGGAAATAATTGTTGTATTAATGTTTGCCTGGCAGAGAGATACGCGATCATTTGGATACAGAGAGGGATAATAACAAATAAATGCATTATTGAAAGATTTGTTGTTCTTGGTGGCAATAATCAACTCGAGTGCTCCCTGGGTGTATCAATATATTTTATCTATGCAACAAATGATTAATAATTATACTGAATCTGGTAATTTTGTGTGGCTGACATTGTCTGCATAGGACAATAAACTTAATGATATGAATGACGCGACATATAGCACTGATTTTATTACTTTTTTTAGAAAGGAGATATTTAACAGAATCTATGCTTCACCAATCAAATGTCTGTAGTATACGTAATAGAGAAATAGTCATAGTAGTTTCAGTGGTAGTAGTAGTAGAATCAACATATTATTATTATCTAGCTTCCTAAATAAACTTATTCTTCAATTCTACTGAGATGCTTTGTAACACAAGCTGACTTGTAATTTATATCTCAGGTGAAATTTCGTACCTTGATTTACATTGTACATTCAAGTATGACAAATTTCCATATGAGCTAATACTATTAAATCAACATGATAGTAACATTGTTATTCCTTGATTGCCAACGCTTCATTTCGTAATTAGTAATAATTGCATAAGTTATAAATGACGTAAAACCAATCTACCGGAAAAGCATGGAAACTCTACAAAAAAAGTAGAATCACATACATCGGGATAAATCTCCTTATGCTTATCAAAAGGATGAACTGTCAGATATTAGGAACAAGATGAGGGCAGAAAGAATTACGTTGACCTAAAGGCTTGATGAAATCTGAAAGTCAGCAGGTAAAAGATAGACCTTCCTCCTACGACTGAATGCTATGTTGAAACTTGTTTAATAATTCAATATGCGAACATATGCACCTGCCGTCTCCCCCACCCCCAGAACCGCTGCGGGCTCCCAAAACTATTCCAAGGTAACATAAGCCATCAGAACTTTCGAAATCTAACTTTAAAATCCCGCGTGACAAAGCGCAACATTTCTTATCAGAAATTAATCGATATATGTGAAAGCAACATATATTCCTTAAAGTGATTCAGATCCAAATCTAAAACAGTTTTGACCATTCCGCTTGTATGCTTATTACAGCAGCGTTATACATGCGTTATACATGCTGTTATTGAACTCTTTTAGAATATTATTATTACAAAGCGTGCTAATTAAAGAGCAAAGACATTTGGGACAATATTACTAAATTACTATGAAGTCTTACAGATGTCAATTGATTGATTTGGCATAAGGCTATATATTATATAGATTTTTAAATAATTTACCATAATCAAAGTTTCAAAGATAAAACATAATAACAATATTCTCCTGAAGAAAAACACTGATTATTTGCGTTTTCTCATCTGTAAAAATTTTGCTTTACAGTAGAGAAAGTAGAAAACAGATTTATCATACCTACATCATGTGAATTTATGAAAGGTCGAGACAATCAGAGATAGTAACATAAGATCAAAGATACACCTATTTTTGAATGATCATCTATCACGTATAGTTGACGTCTTTGATGCGATCAGCCCTTTAGATTTATACCAATCTTTCACACAAAATATCATAAATCTGGAAATATAAATTTTTTACCAAAACAATTGTATCCAAAAGAATAATTTCGTTGTTCTGTTTTCACGAATGACATTAAGGTTTAATTATATATGTATCCTGTATAGAAAAACAATTAAGTACTTTCAGGTTGAATTATTGATATGTTATCAAACATTTATGAATGACTCACCAAAATTAACACTGTGAAAAAGATTATTGGCCTTGATGCATACAAATATAGTATATTGTTCTATTTACGCAAATACCTGATAAATAAATCAAACTCCCCTTTCCAACCATTCCCTAAACTCAATACCAGAAAGATTGTTTATGTAAAAGCTGGATTATATTTTATATGAGTCACTTAGGAATGAGCCATTTCCATGTCAATATTTTACACGAAGCAATGTACTTATTTACCAAAGCTTTATTCAATAATTATATTTCGAAGAATGAATAGATGACATCAATTTCGCATGTCAATCTTGCTAATGAGATTCGCACGCTACATTGATGGATAATTCTATCAGTTCCGCTTATCTTAACGATGGGGACAAGTAAATTATTTCACTCCATAACGAGTACATAAAGTTCATTCAAGACATTCTCGTAGAAAACAGGATTAATAAATCTAATATATTTAAGGCAAAGGGAGTAAAACTCAAGGAAACCGTAAGCCTCAAACACAACCAACACATGCCAATTAATGTCATCATGTGAATTTATGAAAGTGATGCCTAAGTATGACTGATTTACAGACATACAACCGTCAAGCCTTCATTTTGAAAGAAAATGCATTTTCAAGAATAGTATGGAATGAGCTTATTCTGCCGTATCTAAAACATGATTTATTTTAATACACACGGCTAAAATATTGTTATCACGTTACCAAATATGCACGATGGATTTTACATTGTGTACAACCATACTTGGTGATACATTGCTGTGAATTGAACTAATAATTATAGACTTCATAACTAAAACAATGAGAATAAAATGTCAGTCAGTACCATTCCGTAAAATTTTCTATAAATGATGGCACGAAACGGAAAAATATGTCATGGTACAGATTTTGAAAAACTTTTATCTTTTTAAACTTACATGCTAGGTTGCTCTTATTTCTGAGCACATTTGAAAATTACAGTGCATATGAAAATTGACAATTAAATTGAGCAATTACATTCTTAGCTCTAGTGTAGGCAAATGTCTCGAGTATTCAGTTTCCATTCATCTGAAAGTATACTTAAATATAAACGTTTAATTTCCTTTACATGAAGCCAATCAAAAACAGTAATTTAAGTCACCAATCACAATTTTTTAATGCGAACACACTTGAAAATTTAGAGGAATTTATTTGCGATCATATTCTTTTTTATTCTTATGATCAACTATTTAAACGGTGCTGCAAACTGTTTGTTATCGAAAGTAGTTTTGCTCTCTTTATTAAATAACTGAAAATCAAATTATTAAAAAATATAACAATACATTTTGTATAGGGTAATGCATTTTAACTTCAAGTACTTGAATTCAACTTAATCAAGGCTTTGATATACATTTCATAAATTCTCTGTTTGAATTGTATTTATTTTGCTTTTATTCTCTCTTTATAAATTTGCCTTAAATTAATGTGAATATTTGTTACATTCTGAATGCGAAATATGTGGTGTATTTTCAACCAAAAAAATTTGAAGCAAACTTATATACCTACAATTGACCTAAAGCAATAATTCAATATACAATATACCTATACAATATATATACTATATACAATATAGACCTACAATTGACCTAAAGCAATAATTCAACTAGTGCCGTTTCTATAGTCATGGCATAAGGAATTACTTTGTACTGGGGAGATTATTATTTATACCAGCTGTCCTTAGTTTTGATAGCATGTTTAACACAGGCAGATGCAGTTTAAACCAGTAAAAAAAATGTTTTCACTAAAATCATATAAATTCATCAAATGTTTGCAATAACCAGTTAACTGAAATCCAGTTGCATCATTTAATGATCGGAGGACTTCCTTTTCAAATGCAAAAGGCTTAAAATTAATAGAATCATCACGTGTAATATGTTTCTGACTCTCTTCTGGCCTTAATTATAGTTTTTCCCGTCAACATACAATTTTCATCATATACACGCATTTATGTATTATCTATAAAGACAGGGATATGGTTATATTGTTGACCATGACCTATAAGGAGAGAATGTTTTATGCTGAGTCTTAAAATCAAACACACATTGTTACAATCCAACTCCCAACACTTGCAACCTAATGTCTATGGCATTGGTGGTATGCTGAATCTAACAAACAAACACCCTTATTTAGATATATTAGATATAATCCAACACTCATCCTTACAAATTAATGTCTGGGGCAAAAGTTGGTATGCTGAATCTTACAAACAAACACACTTACTACAAGCCAACACCCCACTCTTGCAAATTAATGCCATGGGGCGAAGGTGTAAGCTGACTCTTACACACAAACACACATCCTTACAATCCAACGCTCATTCTTATAAACTAATGTCTTGGAACTTTCTCAGCATTTGTCATTTGATGATACTATAACTCCCTGATGTTTGTCTGTTTTACCGCAAACACACTCTATTGTTGTGCATCTCAATTTAGAAATGCGATAGCAGCACATTGCTACACTTTGTCAAAACAAGAATTAACTTGATACATTATAATTCTATATGCATAACTTTGGTTGTTACCAAGAGAGATACTTTGTCAAAAGAAGGTTACAAGTTACTCATTCGGCCTAATGTTTCGTGCACTTTTGTAATGAAGGAGAGTTACATTTCCTGTGTGTGTGTGTGAAAGTGCTCCATTATCCTAATAAAAACTAATAAATATCCACGCAAAAAAATGATTTGAGAGGATAGGAGGGGAATTCTAAACCAATCAAGACCGTTTGGTCATCACTTAAATTTAGTATATTATGGTGAATCGGAATGAAATTGAAATCAAAGCACGACATTTCACAAAGTCCATTTGTTTTATTTTATTATTTCCTGCATCTGGAGCTGTCCTATCTGGGTTTTTGTTTGCATTTATTGGAAGTAGTGGCTTCTTACTGTTCCGATACATCTTCCTTCTCTTTCTCCTCGTGCTTCTTTTTATTTTCCTCGACATTTCTGTTGAGTTCTGGACAGTCTGAGGACCAATGTCCTTTCATGTGTCTCTGGACCAGGCTTTATGTTCTTGGTATGAGTGGTTACTTTCCTTTGACGTTGTGGACATTCTGGTTCCCAATGCTCTTTCTTTTTACATGCGTAGCACGTATCTTCTTTCTTGTCTCAAGAATGGTTTTGAAGCTCTGCATATTTCTTGATAGACGACGTGTAATTTGGATTCATTTTCAGTTAATCTCACACCAGAAGTTTGATCTTTTATTGTTCTTCCATCTTCACTCGTTGAAAGACTAAGTTGCACTAAACGATATAACAGTCTTGCGTAGGGTCTGGATATGTAGCAAATATAGCAAGAGAGAGAGAGAGAGAGGGGGGGAGGGAGTGTACAATCGAAAGCTAGTGTCGTCGTGAAAACGACCACACATGTCTATACAAAAGCAAGAAGTGAAGCGAAGGCGGCGATGACAACGAGCAGTGTTGGCACAACTGCACTCTCGCAATTTTGATGTGTATCACCACGACCGAGAGTCAAGATTGTCCAAGAGTGAAAGTCGCACTATATCACCCGAGGATTATATTTATATTCAACCTGCGTGCTATTTGACTTCAATAAAATTTCGAACGACAGTATACACTTACACCGTCAGATTAAAACGAAGGTGAGTTATTGTTTCTTTCTTTTTTTTTTTTTTTTTTTTTTTTTTGATTTTATGTATATGTAATCCATTTGACCGATCGCTTGAGTCATCCATTTTCACATTATGCTAAAACATTTGCAATTATTTAGACAGTATCATCTAATATGTACAATATTTGACAGCTCATTATTACATCTCTCGGGGACCGTTGATTTTCTATACACTCATCCAACATAATCGTCAAACTGGAGTAAGATACTTTTTTCTGCGAATCGATGAGATTCCTTCTCAATAAGGAGATATCATCTGTACTTTTCTGCCTGATTCTAGTTGATGTGAAAGCAAATAAGGTTAAAGGAAAATGCTACTTTATCGTTTGAGTCCCATCGTATGGTATCGCCCTTATACAAGATGATAACGTGGCGGATATATTAGTAGCTATGGAAGTGTACTGGGGGTCAAATGGGAATTACCATGGGCCCATAGGTTTACATTATGGGCCTCTTGGGGGTCAATGGGAATTTAACATTGTAAGGCACATGGGGGTCATAACGGGAATTGAACATGGGAAAATGTATGGGGTCAAAAATGTTTATAAGGTCAAACATACTATACAACACACACCCTACAATCCAGCAACTTCATTTTTATTACAATCCAACAACCCCCCCCCCCAATATTCAACGAAAAAGGTAGGAGTGTTTATACACACACATTATACATACAAACATATTATCACACAAAAAAGGGGTAGGATGTAAAAGAGGGGGGGGGGAGGAAATAGACACACACTTTTACACAAACATACTATACTATCACACAAGGATACGAGTGTTAGATACACGTTATACTCACATACACACAAACATACTATCAAACACAAGCAAAGTACTATCACACACAAGCAAGCAATGGTATGAGTGTTTATAAACACACTATTATACCCTCACACACATACAAGCACAAGAGATGGGTAAGGGTTTTAAGTTATAGTTGTCAGCATAGACATACACCAAACATGCACACAAACAAATACATACACAACTTTTTGACAAATGATTAGTATCTCCATTTTCTAAAGATCCGGGTGACCCTGAAAAGGGCCGTTGGGATTTGTTAACCAAACTCAGTTAACACAAGTGGCACCTTTGACTGTTCTTCTCCACAAGCTTCTTCACACGGCGGATCCATAGACCAATACTCTCTTGAGGCTCCCATGTCTCTCTACATATACACTTCTCTTCCAAATAGCTGAGTGTGATGCGTATGATCGTTCACGATGCCTTCACATACATCGGGTGGTCCGGGATTAAACACCATTCTCAAAACAATCGCCGATGACTCTACGCTTGTCCACATCGTTTGAAATATTCCACCAATCAGAACGCTTGTTACAAAAATAAGTCAGAGCATGTGGTCTCTCTTCCAATGAAAAGAGAGCGGACACGTGTCGTCACTTTCAACATATGGGCACACCAACGCTCGTACCATTAACCATTTCAGAACTATTGAAGTACAATACATACGGCTGAAAAAACGAAGACAATATAGTGGGGGTGCCTCCTGCGGATACATAGTATACTCCGAGGGATAGTACCATGATGACTACTACTGCTGCTGTATTCAGTATTCTTCTTAAATAAGACGGTGACTTCAATTTAGCTTTGGCTGATTTCTTATCCTCTCCGCAAGAATTTTTACCTGCGAAGGTAGTACTACCTTAACATCCTTCTCCATCATTACAAGTGGTTGATGATTTCAGAAAGAAACAGACTAGAGAAGTGGAGAGTTTTTTGCAACGTCAAAAAGAAGAAGAACAAGCATTTGTTCAACAACAACAAGAAGAGGAAAAAAGAAAATAGAAGAGAAAGAAGAGAAGAGGAAAACTTTGAACAGTGAACAGCAGGAAGGGAGTGAAAACAAAATGGTCAGTTTGTTACAAGACATTTTGGTGGGATTAAAGTATCTGAGAGAAATGTATCAGACTTCTTTAGCTCAACCCAAGAGAAAGAGACCTTCACAATGGAATAATTCTAAACCTTCTATGACTATAACCACTTTCACCACCACTGATATGTCAGCAGCAGCAGTTACTACTACCACTGCCAAAGCAGTATCAGCATCAGGTGGAGTTGGACTTGGCCGTATAAAAGGATCAAGACAGTAAAAGCTGACGATGTCAAGTCCATACATTTTCGTTTTATAAAAATAAACACGCCAACGGTCCTTTTCAGGGCCACCTATATCTCTTGGAAAAGAGATACTACTCAATTATTACCCAATCAAGTAAGACATAAATCCCTCCATGAGTTTGTTAGAGTATTTTATCCATAGTATAAAAATCAAGACAAAGAGACATTTACATTTTTTCCTTGGTATATTCTGTTTGAATTAGAATCACCATGAAATTGCATACCACATCACAAAAGTCCATTGTTTCTTCTGTCTTTCTTTCCCTGTCTGTGTCTTTTTTTATTTTTATTTTTTTAAATTTCTGTACTGGTATGGGTTCTTCCTCTTCACTCTCTTCTGGTTGTCTTGCCTTCTTGATTTTCTTGACGGGAATGGGTTCTTCTGTTTCTGTTTCTGAATGTTCCTCCTGCGTGTTCTCTCTTTTCTTGTGACACTCTCAAGACCAATGTTATTTTTTTTCTTGGCAATGATAACAGGTATTTAACCTTTGTCTCTCTTTTCTCCTATCTTTTCTTTTCTTTAACCTTGTGGACATTCTAGAGACCAATGTCATTTTTCTTGACAGACTTAGCAAGTATCTTGATTTTTATCTCGAATGCAGTAGTCCGTAGTCTTAATGGAAGTGTACTTTCGAATGACTCTCTGTAAATCTCTGACAACAAGATTAATCTGTTTTGACTCTTTCATCTTCTTGACAGTTTGTAAGCTGAATGAATATATTCACTTAGGGTGAGAAGATCTCTCCATATATAGGGAGCAAGTGTGTAAAACTGAGTTATCTCAAAGTTTTGAATCAAGATGAAACGATCACACCTTACTGAGAAGAAACCAGAAGAAGAAACCAAGAGACGACGACGAATTTTGGTGTCGTCTCATACGCTACTGAAGTGTTAGCACAAGTGCATGCCAATTACATCGAAGTTGACATGAGTGATCCTGGACCAACACCCTCTACCTCCACTACAAGACCGCGAGAGTGAAGATGCATGAAACAGAAAGTCGTTCTCTAGCTCTTGAAGATTATTTTCACATTCGAGAGACGAAAAAAGTGACTTCCAGATTTTCTAGAACGACCGCTTAAACGTACAAGGTGAAATTTAAAAAGTTCAAGTCTGAAGTGCCACCAGAGAAAACAACAATTTTAATTACAGATTTGTGGGATTCATTGTTAGAGACATTGAAACGACAATGCCAAGCTAAAGATGACGACCGTTTGAGACTCTCGATCAATCACGACAGTTTGAAGTCTCCTGGTTGGATCAAGTTTAGTACACCGGTAGAATTAACACCTTCCAAAATTAATGACAAAATTCAACACGTCCAACAATCTAATGACAAGTTTAACATGACCGATGGAAATGCCACTCTTCACATGACCCACGTTTCACCTCCCAGAGGTAGAAGACGACGAAAAGTGTTATTGGTGGATGAACTTCGCAGTACCAAACGAAGTATATTCCAGTTTAACAACTCACAATATCAGATGGATAGCCCGGGCTACCGTCGTGTATTGAACGTATGCCGAGAAAAATGACACAGCAGAATGGAAACGATCATTGTTGAATAGAATGTCTAAAACATTTGGAATCACAAAAAGGGCAAAAAGCTATTGTCCACACTTTCTTAATACTGAAACTAATGAACACGTTGTGTTCCTGCGATTGCCTGATGTTTGCTACTGCGACACACATTACAACGAGAAGCATTCTACGCATGGTACCAAACTCACTCTTCAAACCAGTTTGACTTTCAAGAAGAAATGTTGAATTATTGCTGATTTAATGTGGACATTTTACGACGATGTTGTGGACAATTTCAACGATTATTTCTGGATCAGGGAGGTATTCGTCCCTTGAAGGAAGCTTCTACCATCGCCAAAGTGTGTGAATTAGTCTATATAAAGAAGTTCATGCCCGGGAACAAACTAGCTATCATACCCCCTCAATCCTATCTCTCTGTCAGCCGTCGATATTCCGCCAAAGCTTTTCGCTGGCTCCATTACTTCTGTGAAAGTGAAGACAAATGAATACAACATGCTGGAAACAGTGGAGAAAAGAAAATTGGAAACTTTTATGTGGATGGCTGGCATTTAGAAAAACTCCAGACGGTGTACGAATTCCAAGGATGTTTACTTCACGGATGCCCCACCTGTATTCCTCAACGAGACTTGAGAAGTCCTATCTCAGATGGACTCACCATGGAAGAGCTGTACGATCAAACATACCAATGACGCCTGAGGTTAAAGAACGATACCTAACTCAAGAAGCATCACTTTACAACATGTGGAAAAGAACTAAGAAAGACGATCGTTTGCCAAATACATGCTGAATTGTTTGTGGGGACACTTGGTGCAGCGTCCGATATTATTATTATTATTATTATTATTATTATTATTATTATATATATATATATATATATATATATATATATATATATATATATATATATATATATATATATATTATAAGTGACAGTCAATGTCCGTTTAAAATTTATGATACCTTGGAACTTTCGGGAGATCGAGTTCTTTACTTTAACACCGACAATTTTATGTACTACGATCGCCCTCGTAGCTATCACCCAGACATTGAAAACGAGCGTTTAGGAGCGTGGATGGACGAACACCCACAAGACACTATTGTGAGTTTCGACAGAGGTGGCCCCAAACATTTCGGATACCAATACAGAGACCAGCAGGGACAAGTGCATACCAAGTGCAAAGTCAAAGGATTGACACTGAACGATCGTTCGAGTCAAGTAGTTAACTTTAACGTGCTAAATGAAGCTTTACAATCCGGGCAAGGTGAAAACTTTCGGATAGAGACGTTGGATCCACACAAAATTGTAGGTTTGTAAAATCACCAAATTGTAAGTCGGTCTTTAGAAAAAGTCTATCAAGTTGTCTACCAGAAACGAGTACGACTTCCAGACTACAACAATTTACCTTACGGACTCACAAAGCTCCAGTATAAAAAATGGGAAAGTTCCAAGACAAACACTTCATTGCAAATACAAACGCCAACCTAGAAAGATGAATAATTCAACACAGCAACAAAATAAGGGACCCACTATGGACTCCCAGTTTGATTTTGAGTAAACCATACTTTCACCGATAATGACGAATTCAACACACAACTGAGTGAGGGACCTAGTGTCAATGAACTCGAGTGCGATACTGTGCCTTGCGACCAAAGTGATGTCGCACTCTACGACATCAGCGATACAACACGACCTCGCCGCTCCTCTACCATCGAAAGCGATGCCGTTCGTCTGCCCTGCCGCTCTACTAGCAAAAGCGATGAAGCACGACCATTCTGCTTTACTGACAAAAGGTGATGCCGTGCTTATACCTATCTATGGATATCATCTGTGCACTCGCAAGCCACTCTGGATACCACTAGCTTATCGAGATTTACAAACCAAGAAAGAATGCACGTTTCCTGTGGCTTTGCCTGGCTATTGTGACTTTGAAAGTCTACTTACGACGTTCAAACAATGGCCCAAAGATCTCAATGGATTACCAAGTACTAAAACTTTAGTCAGAGCCGGAGTATTCTACTCGAGACGAGGAAACCAAGTACAGTGTTTCAGTTGTGGTGTGAAGATCCACGAATTGAAGTTCAAAGATTCAGCTTTCCTAGAACATGCCAGATGTACACCGTGCTGTCACTACCTTCCTTTGTGGGGCACGATTATTATTAACATGGATACTTTAGAAGAGGCATTCAAAAATTGTATCGTGCTGCTAAAACCAAAGTCAAAAGTGTACGTCTGCAAGATGTGCGACAATGTTTGCAAGAGCAATTGACGTACACGTTACACAAACCCATTCAACGAAACGTTTCCCGAAGTCAAACCAAAGTAGTATCAATGACAAGCAGATTCAACTGATGTCTCTCATTTGGCGACATACAATCGTGGTTACAAATATTTGTTTTGTGTCATTTACGTGTTTTCAAAATCAGCTTAGGTAGTTCCTTTGACTTCTAAAACAAGTTCAGAATTAGTGCGAGCTGTAACGCTGGTTTTGAAACAAAGTGGTCGACATCTTCTTCGATTGCAAACTGACAAAGGCACCAAATTTCTGAACCAAACTTTTCAAATATAATTGAAACAAAGACACATTCATTTTTTCACCACTGAAAATACTGAACAAAGACGAGTGTCGTTGAACGTTTTAAAAGAACGTTGAAAGAATGTATGTGAAAATATTTTATACATCAACAAACTCTCAAATACGTCGACGTTTTACCACGTCTCGTCAAAGCTTACATCAATCGTACGATCGAAGCACTGAATGTGCAACCGTAAAAGTGACCTCTGAAAACGAAAGTGATTGTATTTGATCAATTGTTTGGAACGTCACCTACAGCAAAAAAGAAGCGTTACACACTGCAGATTGGATTCGCACTTTGAAAACCAAACGCATATTTCACAAAGGTTCTTTACCTTACTTGACGACAGAATTATTTCGTGGTACTGGACAAGTGCGTGGACGTGATCTTCCTGTGTAATAAAATCGAGGACATGACCAAAAAAGTGTTAAAAAGAACTTCTGACTTGCATGAGTTACAGCGAGTGACTAATAAAGAAGACGACGCGTACGATATCAAAAGCATTCTCGATCGAAGAACACGTAAAGTTGGCACACGCCGACTTGAAGAAGTGAAAGTGCTTTGGAAAGGATAGATTGCCGCTTCACAAGTCCATGACTATTAAAAAACGTAGAAGTTACTACCATGCCGTTAAACACCTTCTCAGAGTTTCTCTCTTCAAGAACTACAAAGCAATCTCTGTCGGTGTGGTGTGAAGAACGTTTTCCAAACAATCAAATCGTCTTTTTCTGCCAAATCTTTCTGGTGCATTGTGTCATTGAAGCATCGATTGCAAATTTGGGTTTGCAACAAGGAGATAAACAATTGTGGACAATTTTACTCAGCAGTTGTATTGGTTATCTTCTTCCCAGTCATTCCTTGAAATAAACTACCGACAGTAACAACAACAGCGGTAGCTTTGCTGCCAACGCCAGTCACCATAACAACTCTTCCAGTCACAACAGTAGCAGCCCTATTTTTGAACATTTGGAAAAGATGCAGCTTAGACGCAAGGAAAATAATTTCTCCAAAATGTACCCATCAACAAAGTTCTAAGGAAGCCTTCATGAAAGCAGGAAAAAATGTGTTGCTTCAATCTGAAAATGGATGCTTGGGGCGCCAAGACACCACTATAAATTCAATTCACACTTCTAGCCAAGGCATTACTTCTTCTTCTACGTCACAGCAAGGACAATGCAGAAAGAGACGTCGAAACGCCTTCAGATCTCATATATACGTTCAGAAAAAAGAATAAGAAAAGAAAAACAGCAGCAATCAGAGAATTGGACGCTTGTGGTTGCTAACTGAAAAACAAAAGAAAACAATGATGCACCGAGATTTCTGCCAATGTTCCAAGTCAGAACTCGATCTGATTGCCACACCACAAACGATGATGACAATGCAGGAATTCCAATAGGTAGAATTTCATCCTGTTTCGTCTTTGAACACCTCAGCACCTATCGAATTTGAAATCAAAGGACAAACCGAAGATTATATATATCTGAATGACAGTTACTTGTACCTGAAAGTCAAAGTTTTCAAAGTGGACAACACTAATTGAGGGGAAGATGCCAGAGTGGCTCCCATCAACAATTTCATGCATTCATTATTCAGCGAAGCGGATTTGTACTTGAATAACAAACTGGTGAGCAGCAGCATGGACACTTACCCTACTTACCCTTACCGAACTTATCTGGAAAATCTCTGGACGTACGGAAAAGAAACCAAGAACACACATCTGGATGCTTCCATAGTATGGAAAAATAACACATTGGATGTCTTCATTGACACAGAGTTGACAAAAGCTGACGATCCTCACAATGTTGGATTTAATGACCGTTGAAAGAAAATCAAACAAGGGCGCAGTTTAGAAATGATGGATCGTTTTCATTTGGACATGATGTTGCAAGACAAGTATTTGTAAAATGGAGTGAATTTACGTCTGAGACTGAATCGATTGACAAATGCCAAGGAGTACAAAACAAGTATCAAACAAGCCAGATTTTACATGCGAAGTGTGGAGGTCTTACCTAAAGTGGAGAACGACATCAGTCAGACTCTGAGCAGAACGACAGCAAAGTATCCTCTAAGACGAGTGTAAACCAAAATCGTTACCGTTGCCTCTGGACTCCGATCCAAGATCGAATATCATGTTTTCCAAGGACAGCTACCAAAATGTTTGTTCACGGGCATCCTCAGCAATGCGGCCCTTAACGGAGCCATCGATCAAAATCCTTTAGAGTTCCAACACTTCAACGTGTCCAAGATAGCAGTCTTCCGAGATGGCCAGACGTTGTTTACTAGATCTTTTGAACCTAACTTTGCCCAGAACAATTACTTGAGATCTTACTTGTCACTGTTTGAAGCCACAGGACAGTTAGGTACCAACAGTAACCACGGTGTTTCATACGATGATTTTACATGAGGATGTGCTTTGTGGGCATTCGATTTCACTCCAGACCAAGGCAGCGACGCGGGACTTTTTCACCCTATAAAATCGGGCCAACTTGTATGCAGAATTTGACAATACTCTGGAAATCAACAGTTTGAGAGAAGTGATCCTAGGCTATTAGAAGAAAAAAAGATGGAACACGAAGAACCCGTGGAGGTAGGTAATATGGATGTTTTTATCCAGAACAAGAAAATACAAATACAGTCATAATGTCAAGATGGTCAGAACAAGAACAAGAACAATCTTTTGCTACTGACTGGCTGCAAGAATCAAAACCTGACCAGAGAACATTGTTATGGATATCGAATCGATCATCCTAGTCAGAAACAACACGATAAATATTTGATGATGAGTCAAGAAGAAAAGTTGGAAGAGTATCTGGAAGAAGTATGGACTCTCATCTCAGAAGAGAAGATTTTAAGAAAGTGGTAAAGAGTTGCGTGACCATTCCTTGCCTCCGTTGACTTCTCTGGAGACGAAACGCATCGAAGCTGTCTTGAAACAGAGTACATAGACACCCCGTTGTTCATCGACTTACTTGACAGAACTTTTCAAGGAAAAGGTCAGGTGTGAATTGATGACTTATCATTACCTGTGAAACAAAAAACTGAAAACAAACAAAATGTTTACCAGGGAACTTCATTACGTTCTGATTCACAGTTCGTACACAGCTTCTTGGAATCCGATAGTGTGTGCTAAAGATGAAACCTAACTATGTTCAAGACTATGTCATCACCACAGACGTTAGCCATCGATCAGGAATCCACTGGGTAGCTGTCTACTTTCCCAAAGGTCAGAGTGTGGAATATTTTGACTCTTATGGATTACCACTTCTGGAAGACGACTTCATCGATTTTATGAGATGAAATTATGTATCTACTCAATTCCATAATGTGAAATTACAAGGATCAGATTCTATTGTGTGTGGACAATATTGTGTGTATTTTCTTCATCAACGCAGTCTTGGATTTTCCTTAGGACATTTAGTGATTTGTTTTGATTGCGAGTACTCTATAAACGATGATAAAATACAAAGATGGTTTTGTGAACATTATATCTATCTCTTTTCTTTAGCTCAGAAACGTAGAGTGCATCGATGGCACAATGACGGTGTCCTAGATCATTGGAAGTTAATTTTGACTCCACAACGTTATCAACCCTGTAAACACGTTCATGTTTAAATATTTGTTAGTATGTATTCCCATTTAAGTTAAAGAAGTTTCGTATTATTAATAAATAAGTTGATGTCGCAAAAATGGTGTTGATTTGTTTTGTTTTTTTATTTTTGCTGAAAATAAATTGTATTGACATGCTCTTTCCCATTCTCTCTGCCCTTCTTGGCAATGTTTTCCTTCACTTCCTCGTACCAAATCGGAGGGAATGTTTTCCTTCACGTCCGTGTTTCTCCCATATAAAGCGGTGCATTCACCAGTCTTGCCAGATTTGACAGCGAACATAGTAGTAGAATACATCATAAAGGGAGCTAGTCATAGAGTTATTAATCCCGGAATTCGCCCTGAACGCCTTGAAGGGCCTCGACCTCACATTGGCTACAGGGTGGAGTTTAAGAGCGCAGGAGAAGAGAACCACTCTTCTCCTGATATCGGAGGAGAAAAGATCTAATGAAGAAAGAACCCCAAGAGATTGGAGAAGAGGGTGACCATGGAGAAGACAGGCGCAGACTCAACAGAGGGAGCGACAACCGCTTCCCCAGCCGAAGCCGAGCGGTCCTGCCATGGTCCCAAAACCAGCAGCGCTATCTCCACCAAAACCAGCAGCGCCACCACCGCAACCACCGCTAACTCCACCCCCAGCAGTAACATCTGTAGCTGGGACGCAGGGGGCAGAGTCTCCAAGAAAGACGACGACGGAGGAAAAGAAAAAGGAGGAGAAAAAGACACACCTGCATACCTGTAAACATTGTGGTTCTAGTCCTATGTACAGGTATAAACATTTATACACCCCACCCCCCACCCCCCAATATCGCGCCTTCAATGAACCCCCTTAATTGTGGGGAAACCATGCAGCGATGGAGGGGTGTATAAAAGTGCGTTTCTTATACGCTTTAACGTGTCAGGTGTGTTGCAAACTGACAACACACCTGTCCATAATCTTAGTGTGCTCAGCACACACTTTAACCCCCCACAGCGTGCTTCGCACGCTGTGGGGGTAAATAGTCGTACATGGCCGAATGGCAGCAAACGACTTTAATGCAAAAATCATCATCATCAGTCTTGCCAGGTCGCACAGTCAGGAGCCAGCCGACCAGCAAGTCACATCGTCCCGAAGATCGTCAACACCTGCTGTGGTAGGATGAAGGGGAATGGGCCACCTGTGGCTTCATACGGACTTCCACGTGCACGTAATGGCCAGCCTACTACTGAAATACAGGAAGTCAGACGCATACCTGCGGATACGTGGCAGTACGGCACAGATGGCCAACCTACTTCCACCACCAAAGCAAATCCCCTTAAGAGCCGAAGCTGAGTCGAGGGGTACAATGGACAGGAACATAAAAATATGGAGATCCTCTGGAAGTACCCCGACGCAGCAAGTGCAGCCTGCCATGCCTGGAGCTGAAAGCAGGAGGGAGCAGCGAGGAAAACGCAGGCACTGGGGAGGGAGCTACGAAGACGCAGTCCAAGACGCAGACCCAGTGTAACCGAGCGCCCACCCGCAGAGACAGGCGACACACATAGCCCCTTCTTCAGACGATTTGCTGTTGACGGCCGGAATAAAGCCAGCCTTCCCGAAAGAAGCCTGTGAGAGCCTGGGAGCAGACCATTATACCGAGAGGGCTCTCCCACCCGAGCAGACTGACCAAAATTGCCTGACTGTATGATGGTTTCTTTTTAAAATTATGAAAACCCCTTTTGATTAGACTCTTTTAAATCATACATTTCACCTATTTTGATCCACCGTCAAAAATAAAACCTTGAATTCAGTAATGTGTGCGTGGTACTAAAATGATATGAGTAACTTGTACTCACGGATTGGTATTATTTTTGGAAAAATTACGTACACTATGTACACAAAATTTACATCTTAATTGATGAAATAATTAAAGAAATTTGAAACTGATAGAATTGGCATAAATAAAACATGTGGTTAACACATGACTGGTTTTAAGAATAGCCCGACTTAACTAACTGGGCAGAGTTTAATCGTGTACGTTCATGGCGTTTCAGTACTTTGTTCCGCTTCGCAACTCCCTTGCCGAATCCGTGCAGCCTGCCACTCCAGTCATTCTATTAAGTAGAGCGCCGTGCGCGCACCTGTAATCCTGTAAATATTGTGGTTCTATTCCTATGTACAGGTACAATTAATTGTACACACCCTCCCATATTGCGACTTCATTGAAGCCCCATAGTGGGGAAACCATGCAGCGAGGGAGTGGTGTGTAAATAGCGTGCATTGCACGCGTTAATGCGTCAAGTGGGTTTGCATCCCGGCAACCCACTTGACGAGAAATTAAGTAGTGTCCGGTGCACCCATTAAACTTTCGTAAATGGACGAATGGCCGTACACGAACAAAATTTAAGTTAAGTAAGTAAGTCTTGCCACCCATCGTTGACTTGCCAACTGCTGCAATGATCAAAATTGCAAGACGGAGTGAAGCCCTGGTGCACATGCACAGGGTTAGACAACATTTAATCGAGAAGAAGACGGAAAAGAGGACAAACATTTTCTTGAAAATGGCCCAAGACCGGATTGAAGAAGTTGTTTGAGAGGAGATTATGAGAGAGAAAAAAGAATGGGAGGAAAAGTAAAAAAGACAAAGAGGAGCATGAAATGTACTAACTTGTTCTTAGATGAAAGCAGGAGCAACAGCAGCAGTGGCAACAACAACAGGGAGGAGAAGAGATGGAAGTGTGGAAGATTGAGGCAGAGGACTTCTCTTTCTCCTTTATAAAGAGGCATTCCTGTGCCATAGTGAGGCCTATGGCAAGACGTCTTCGTCCTGGAAATAGACCACGAACAAAACAAATGGCCCTTTTCAGGGTCACCCAGATCTCTTGAAAACAGAAACTATTCAATTATTGCCCATTTTGTATATTTGTGTATATCTTTGTCTTCCCTAAGAAAAGGGAACTTTTTAAAAAAAGAAAATTCCCATATAAAATGTGTGTTTGTGGGTATAGAGTATTTCTGGGTATATTGTGTAAGTATAAACACTCTCTTACCTTTGTCTAATGTTAAACCTATGTGAATAAAAAAACAAGAATTGTTTTTCTAGGTCCACACAATTTCTGTTCAGTTTGTGTTCTGTGTTAGGGATGTATTCTGTGTGCGGGGTGTTTTCCTTCACGTCCGTGCTGAAAGCATATAAAGCGGCGTGTTCGACAGACGTGCCATTCATCGTCGATTGTGCAAAGAGCTAAGAAGAAGAAAGACAATAATATAGGTATATCCCCACAAGCGTCATCTGAAGAGGGAGATGACCTCTTTAAGAACAGCCAAGACCCTTATGAGATGGGTCATCAATGACGAGGTGGAGAATATCAAGATGGCGTGGGCAGAGGAGAAGAGGGCAAAGCAGCGAGAGAGAAGAGAGAGGAGATTACGACGGCTGAATGAAAACTGAATGAAGATCCAGGAAGAATTCTGAACAATGGGACCTTAATACTGAATCCCTGAGGAGGAGAAGGAAGACTGGGGGAAGGAGGCCAACAAGCCTTGATTTAGACTCGTGGTCTCCAAGAAAACATCTTGGAGGAGAAAGGAAGACAACTGGGGACAACGATGTGCGGCCTGCGGTGCCCAACCCGGGAGGTGAGACCACTGCTAATAGAGAGGAGTGGAAGAAAACCAACCTTCCTTTTCAATGCCATCTACATCTCTACTCATCATTTGCCACACATTTGTGTATGTATGTCTTTGTGTGTATGTTTTGTGTATGTCTTTGTTGACAACTAAACCTTAAAACCCCTTACCCCTCTCTTGTGTTTGTATGTGTGTGAAGGTATAGTAGTATGTCTCTAAACACCTACGCTTGCCTGCTTGTGTGTGACATTACTTTGCTTGTGTGTGATAGTAGATTGATCTCCAAGACTTACTTCATTGTCCAAAATAAAATGTTAGGTAAGAAATTATCTAACCCCGGATAACCGTTCCCGGCTGATGTGCTTTACTTTTTTCCATATTTAATAAAGTTTTAAACCAATGTAGAATCCTTCTGCATAAATTTCTCTGGCCGCTTCGCAATTGTAATTGAAATAACAATAAGATGATACATGTAATGAAAACATTGTTTTTATACTACACTAGTTGTGGCATTGTAGATTTACAGTTGCTTACTAATCTTCAAAATCATACGTAACCTTCATCACTTATGCATATTTATATAAATGGGTAAATGAAAAGTTTTGTAGCTTTAGTAGCATATTGTTTCCTTCGCTTTCTCAAAATTATGGAGATAAGATAATGTAATAAATCTAGGGTGTGTGCTATTTGTATTTAGGTCTTCGTTTATAGCTTTGTAGAATTTAGTGTTGATTGGCTCTAGTTTTAAATATATGATACTGGGTCAGTATATACGACCCTTGACTTGGGAATGGCGGAGGATAAGTGAGTTATAAAGGGAAGCGATCTCAATTTAAACCAGAAATGACTAAAATACATCTTTGACTGGATCTATGAATAAATCTATGACTGGGTTTGGACAGTACTTGCTTTTTAGGCAAAACAATGAATGATGCAATCTGAAGCTGGTATTGCGTCGTACATGATATGAATTGCATCATGTTATTCCTAGAAGTCATGGATGATGCAATCATAACTAAGCTTACATTACTCAGCTGAAGAAATTGCCCAATATCAGCTCTACAAATCATACAGTGTCGTGCTCTCTTTTTTGTCAGTGTTTGATTTTGCAAAGGGACACATTTCTGTTTAGCCAAAGTGAGCAGAGATGCCTCGTACTTGTGTGAACAATGCAGATAACTTCTGCTATGTTTGCGGTGAAGTGACTTTTGCATCACAAAAGCGCAGTATAACCACTATGGTTAAGAAAGCCTGTCACCTTTATTTTGGCTGCAAAATTAGAGATCAGGACAAGATGTGGGCCCAACAATGCTGCAACACTTGTGCAACAAATTTTCGCCAGTGGTTGAACAACAAAAGGCAATCTATGCCTTTTGCAGTGGCAATGATTTGGAGAGAGCCAACAGATCATATCAGCAAATGATTACTTCTGCATGGTGCCTCAAGTTGGGAAAGGTGTGTCAAAGAAGGAAACATGGACTGTGCATTATCCAAACATTCCATCAGCTATGCGCCCAGTACCCTACGGAATAGGACAGTCGGTTCCTGATGTACCAGAATCATTCTCACTTGAGTCAGACGCGGAAGATGAAGAGAATGAAACTTATACTCCTGAACCATCAATGTCACATGACCCATACTTTCTCCCATCCTCCTCCTCTGAACCACACCTCATAACACAAGGTGAACTGAATGACCTTGTCAGGGATTTGGAACTACCCACGAGTAAGGCAGAGCTTTTGGGCTCCAGACTACAGCAGTGGAATCTCCTGGCAGGTGATGTTAAGGTTTCCATGTTCCGTGACCGTCAAAAGGATCTTGTCCCATTCTTCTTCATGGAAGGTGATCTTGTAGCCTGCAACAACATCGATGGTGTGATGGCAGCCCTCAACATCGTTCATGATCCAGATGAGTGGAGACTGTTCATTGATTCATCGAAGACGAGTATTAAAGCTGTTTTGCTGCATAATGGCAGTGTTTTTCCATCAATTCCAGTTGGTCATGCAGTCCATATGAAGGAAACCTGTGAAAACATGAAACAACTTTTGAGGTGCATAAACTATGACCAACATCAGTGGCAGCTTTGTGGCGATTTCAAGGTTCTTGCTCTTTTGCTTGGTCTGCAGACTGGATACACAAAGTACTGCTGTTTTATCTGCGAATGGGATAGTCGTGCGAGAGATTCCTACTACATCAAGAGAAATTGGCCACTCCGACAGTCATTGGAGCCTGGGATGAAAGTGTTCAGCATCCACCACTTGTTGAATCAAGGATGATTTTGCTACCACCCTTGCACATCAAGCTGGGTCTGATGAAGAACTTTGTCAAGGCCATGGACAAAAAACAAGCAACTTTCAAGTACCTCCGTGCAAAAATGTCCAAGGTTAAGTGAAGCTAAGATAAAGGAAGGTGTCTTTGTTGGTCCTCAGATTCGTGAAATTCTTCGAGATGATGCATTTCACCGTGCACTGCGTGGCAAGGAAAAGACGGCATGGAAAGCCTTCCAGTTAGTGGCAACAAATTTTCTCAGAAACAACAAGGCACACAACTACAGGGAGTTGATGGAAAACCTCCTCAAGGCATACAAAAGCCTTGGTTGCAACATGTCACTAAAGATACATTTTTGCACTCTCATCTAGATTTTTGTCCACCGAACTGCGGAGCAGTGAGCGACGAGCACAGCGAGCGATTTCACCAGGACATTGCAACAATGGAGAAACGCTGTCATAACAAATGGAGCCCGTCAATGCTTGCAGACTATTGCTGGACAGTGACAAGATATGCTCCATTTAATGAACACAAGAGACAAGTCAAGAAGCGCTGAGTAGACACTGAATAAGGACTAAACTATGTACTTATATATACATAATAGTTTTTTTACTTTTGTTTCAATATATTTTTTATTTATATAACCCTTTGCTGTTTTTTAAAGTGTTACATAAACAGGACAGGTGAAATATTATCATGTAAAACAACCATAAACACAGGATAAGACCTAGGTTTACAATTTATGATTAAAAGTCTACTATGTACACAATATACATAGACGTAAAATGTAAAAACTTAAATATCTTTGAAACAGTATCCAATCATTTGTTTTAATTGTCATATTTGAATTCAGCACATCAAAATTGCTAATAAATAGCACATTTTATCTCTGAAGAAGACGACTTATAAAATTGTAGACCAGTGTAATAAGCAAAAAGCTTTATGGCGAGAGAAAAAAAAATCATAGGGCCTTTCTTTAAAATGGTTACGAAATCTTTTGTGAAGATTCATAAATAAAAATACATATTTTAGATAAAAAGACACAATAAATACGTGTTGCATGAAATATACATGTATTAAACGCCTGAAATACAAATATCATAATTTTCTGACTGTTCATATATTAAATACTTGAAGAGCATAGGTTGCACGTGACTTTGACAACATGCTTGTGAAACCTTAACTATACAGGTTTAGGGATTAAGAAGATAAAGAGTATTTATGCAGGTGATCTAATTTTAAATTTTTAAACCTTTTAAACCACGATAACATGGTTATCTGTAAACAGTCTTAATGGTTGTTCCTCACTGAGCAGTAAACATTTTAAAGACCTAAACTGATTTTAGTAACATAACGGAATTGCTTTTTTATTGAGAAACATTCCATACACAAATTTTGTTTGGAATAATTTTCGTTGCAAACAATTTGCGTTTCATGAAAAGAAGAAGAGGAGTGCAAATCCGTTTTATTGGCATATTGATCCGATGTTACAAGCAGGCAAGTTTTACGTCACGAAGGTGTAATTCATCATGATCATGTAGCAATGGGTTTTTGAATAGAGACTCATAAATTACACAATTCAGTTATTGTGGGCCTTAATATGATAGGTACCTATTCCCGGAATAGCAAATTTATTGCTTCATTACTGATCGCCTAGCATAGAGTTACTTGATAATGTGGATTTATAGAGGGTAAATATCGATACGTTACACATCTAAATATGTATTGTTCTCTAAGGCAATAATTAAATCGAATGCGGGGCTGGGGCTGTTTATTGATTAATCTTTCCGTTTGGGATAGACAGATTTTAGAAAATTGTTATGCCTATCTGAAATTGATGCGTTTCAAGGCAGTACTTCTCTGTTAAGGATCTCAATCTATGTGATTTAGAAAACAAGACTGGGGGTTATTCGGTACACATTTGCAAAATCTAAAGAGTATTGCAGTAGTTAATTAAGCCGTTATCAGTGAGCATGCATATAAAGTGTTATAATGATGCTTGGTTATTTCTTTTTTTTTAAATAGAATGCAAAAAAGTTACAAACTTATACGCTAGGGTCAGAATAATGAATTACCTGATATACATTGATTGAGATTAGTGATAATATTCTTAAACATGACCAATCACTGTCTATTGTGGAGAGATAAAACTTAAGATGTATTGCTTAGATGTAGGAATTACACATTTTAATACACCTTACCACAATCCCGTTGAATCTTTAAAACTCTAACCCAAAAGACAAGGTTCAACACAGCTGATGATTCAGCGAACGTCCATATTAAAGAAAAATATGCATAGCTGTTCGTACATGATCACGCATGATCGCTATTCTTACATGATCACGCGTGATCGCTATTACTACATGACCACGCATGATTGCTATTCTTACATGATCACGCACGATCGCTATCATTACATACAAAATAAAGGAATTTCCAATGCTACTGTGAGATGAAATTAGTTTTCTCAGTGAAGGTGCAGATCCTTTGCGTTTGCTTTACTTGTTCATTTTTCAGAAGAGCGTGCGCTCCTACTTAGCTGGAATAACACGTTGGATGTACAAGAATACCTCACACAAGAGCACGCTACGAAGATCTACGGAGATATAACCACATCAGCATACCGTTCAGCCAAAATATATGTTATTTGTGAGGACTATCACATTTACGTTTCCTATGTAATTATCTGATGTTATACAAATTCTGAACCTTCTAAACGTTTTCGCTTTCTTTCCGACTGGAGAACTTAAAACAATTGCACATTTCAGTCAATACGCACGAAATGCGGGACGCATTTGTTTTATTGGGGTGCGTATCAGAGAAAAGATAAGTATCACAACACGCCCGGAGAGGAATGACGCGTAAATCCAATGTTGATACATAGATATGGTCACATTCATACACCTTATCCAACAATACCCCGCACGCGTCTTTATGCATAAAATTTGATTTTCAAGATTTACGATTAATTATCATAATCATTTTGTGCAACACGTCTATCTTTTAGGCAATATAACAAGACGAGTCGTCATGATATGTGTTTGCATTACATTTAGGCAATGATTAAAAATTCACTATTAATATGTCTTAAATAAATGATTCTGTTTGATTTATTAATTACTAAAGCAGACACCTAGAAATTCAGATATCTGTATCTGTCAGAAACATTTTCTTTTAATATAGACAGATGCAGTTTCTCTACATGACGTACTGATTTATCTTTTTTAAACAAAAGGTGAGGTCTCTTCATATGTAGTTATTTCAATAATTGTATCACATATTATCACCATATTTCCTAATTGACTAGCAATGAAAACAGTCTATTAAACTCAAGACTTTGTACTGTGTAGTAATGCAAACAAAATCATGATTTGATCCCAAAGACAGTATTTTTTTTTCTACGGTAGGAAGGAGAAGTGATAAATGCTGATTGAAACAATTTATTTCAGCTGTTTTTGTGCTGAGCAGATGTCAGTAGCATAAAGATATGCAATGAAAATGTGCATGCCACCGGATGTTTCTTTGATTTAATTACTAAGATATAAATTATTTACCAATACTAACACAAGGAAAACTTTCTGGAGTTGATGCACTCAAAGTAATGTACTATATCCAAATCTCTACTGACGCAAATCGTTTGTAGGTCCTTTAGAGATCTAGTCAGATTTTCATACCAGGAACTAAGTGTTAGTCATATTTTGTGTCGACCTTCCTTAACATTATTATTGACTGAAATAGTAACTTGTTACAAATTGTGACTTAGGAATACAAAATTACATTTGTTTTGCATAGATTATTTGTTACAGTTTTACAACAATTATATGATTTTTTGTGATTTTTAAAAAAATAAGAATAAAGATACTTTTCCATGGAATCAATTTATCCTATACATTTGTTAATGGAGGACAGCCTAAGAGACACCGGAAAGTGATTTTAAGAGAAGTAAATTTGAAAGCTTATGACATTCTATGAAACTATCTACAGATGAATCAATGTATAAGTCACATTCGACATCAAAAGAGTCACAAAAAATCCAATACCCATGCTTTCTGCAATAATTATGTGCACAACCTAATTGTTCTAGTAATAAACACGATACAACTGAATAAAATCAGCTATACAATTTACAGTAAAGCATCAATTATCGGAGAGTTCGCTCATCTTGCCAACCACAGTCTGCCACCAGCCGTCGGAGAGAGAACATCGTGGGAGCCCAGGAAGGATGGGGACTACCTGCTATATACAGACTGATTCCGCGCAGTGAACAGTCAACCTAGTCCCTTATCGGAGCCAGAGATTAGAAGCAGCAAAGCAAGGAGCTAAAAATGATGACTGGACTTCAGTCACAATAGCTACGGGGTACCAGCACTTCAAAGAAGTCACAGCGGTTGGATTGAAGAAAGCGCAGATGTTGGAGGGTTGGAGTAGAAGCAGCAAGCCTGGTGAGGAACCTTGGAAGATGGAGGTGTCGAATTCCACCTGCAACCACCCAATATGATGAACCACCAAGGACAAGCTGCTTCGAATATGGCTGACTGTATGGTGTTTTTGATTTGGCTTCGAAAACACCGTTAGATCACAGCTATGTACAAATTATATATCTGACTTTTTCGAACCACTGTCTTAAAATAAAGCTATAATCTCAGCAAGATCTTGGAAAATAAGTAAGATCACTAAATTATTGAAGGGTAACTTAGACCCCGTATCGGTTTACATTTTTCGGAAACATTAAAGTACACTCTGTACACTTAATTCTTCGATAACATATAAACATTACCTCTCCATTGGTATGTGTGATGGTATGTTGAACTGTAAATATGTTAGTGATCCTACACTAAGCCCTTACATACCTTCTTCTCTGTTTACTGGTTTTTGTATAGGTTTTTGTCTTTAGGGATGTGTGTTTAGTCAGTATGAACAGGTGTTAGTCATTCTACCTACACTTACCCTCACCAGTAAGTTTCATTCTGTATACGGTTGTTGGATTGAAGGAAAAAAGGTTTCTCTATAATTAACTAGAGTGTTAATGGGTCAAGACAAATATGGACCCGTCACAATATTTGTCTGTCACAATGTATGTGTTTAATGTATGGGTTTTCTTTCATCCAAGTACGTTCGCCTGCTTTAGAACGTCTCTTCCTGTATTCTCCATACATGTTCCATTTCTATAGGACCCCATAATGACGTATAATGTTCAATTTTATAGGGTCCCATACCATCATGTTCAGTTTCCCTCCATACCAACCCATAATGTAAAATTTCCATAAGTACCAAAACCTGCCCACTAATACTAATTTTCATTAGCAACCATACAAGCCCAAACGCTAATGTTAAACTCCCATTAGTACCCATACCAGCTAACAGGTACCCTTGGCGGCCCCATGACTACTGATATGTTTTGGAAATCGATTTGTTACGACACTTAATGGTCTCTGAAAAGACTGTCATTGATCCAAAGCAGCTTTAAACTCTTCACTATTAGAAGAGAGAAACTGTAAGTTAACATTTTATAATGTCCAGTGCTATCCTACACTTCTATATTATATAGTAAGAGAATATGTTCTAATTCATTGTCAGTTACTGTGAATGGTTATTTTGATTTTTTGTAAAATCGTTATTTACCCTTATTCTAAACATATTATATGTGAAATTAAACGAGTAAAATGTTAAGACTTTGTACGAATACATACCACATACTCTGTTTAGATGAGAAACATGATTTTGTTAAATTTGTTTAAATGTCGCGACATCAATTTTCAACTATTAATGTATGCATTACTTATTTGCACAAATAATATACGCTGCTAAAGTAACAAACGGAGTGATTAAATAAAAGTTTTTTCACCTAATTTTGAGTATTTTCTGCATATATATACAGCTCCTCGACGAATATAATATCAAGCTAAATGGTATGGAATGATCTACAATCATTTAAATCAGGAACTATGGTACAAACGGACTGATTGATAGCCTTATTCCAGAATCACATTAATGGTAGAATTTATTGCATTTAAATCAAGTGTTGAGAGCGACTTGAATGCAAATAATTGTCTTTTGAGTATTTTGAGTAAACAAATAAGTGTCTTAAATCCCAGCAGGCTGAAATATATTGTTTGGGGGAAATTGCTTTATAGTCATGAATTAACTATTGATTCTGTTACAAATAGTTCCAAAGGTGAGCTCTCTTTGCGTAATATCATTTGAAAACGATCAAGTTAAAGCTGTCAAAGGGAAATTAATCGTACGTGCGAGCGTGTGTGTGAACAGATAGGATATTGGGTTGATTGCAGGCTGGAAACTATTTGGCCAAAAAACACAAAGTTTCTAGCTCTCACAGAAGATTTTATTGTCGTCAATGATACAGAGGAAATTCACTCAGCATGCTTTGTCCAGAAATCAATAAAATCTGTGGCGTACTAACGGGGGGGGGGGGGGGGCGGGGGGCGGACAGGGCGGTAGCCCTAGGCGCCAGAGGTCTTGGGGCTCCAAAACAGCTGATAAAATATCGGGCATCGTATTCTGGCCATCATCGTCGCCCCGGGAGCCATTTACCCTTAGTACGCCACTGAATAAAACATAGTTTTTTTCTTACAAACCTTTTTGTATTATCAAATTCAAAGTAATGCACTATGCACATTCTTGATTATAAAGAAAAACGTTTCATAAAAATGTACTTTTAACCTTAACTGAGATATGGAAAAAAGCCAAATATATGCTGTAATAACACTTAATGACGTCACAAATGACGTCATAACGTTATGCAAAGGAAAGGAGAACTAAATGAGGTATCCAAATGTGTTTCAAAGTACTTTCACTACACAATTCTATGGGTTGGTCAAAGAAGATCATTATTTTTTGTCATATAATAAATATAATCTTACATCTGTGATCATTTCAAATTAAATGTATGAAACTCGTCGAATAATTTCAATCTTTTCCTTGACAAGGTTCATTTCAAAACTTTCATGTGAAATTAGTACTCATGCAAGAGCCTCTATGTACAAAACCAAGATATCCATGTGACGTTTATACTAATCTGTACTTTTATAATTATCAAATAATTTAACCAAAAACAATATATCCATCGTTAATGGTCTCTAAGATACGAAGGAAAAGCGGTTCATGGAAAACAGCGTAGAGCAAACAGATGGAACATTTCCACTACATTTTCCTTTACAGACAACTAATTGAAATATCTATGAGACTTCTATTGTGGAAATAAGCATCACTCAATCCTGTGCTAGGTGACATCATAAAGTATAATTGAACAAATGCTATTGAACATGTAGGGGACCATGAAATAGATAATAATACAGACTGCTAGGTCGGATATACTACAAACTACACAATCTAAATCCATCATAATATCACGGAAAATAAATATTTTGGAAAGTGCAAGTTTTGATAAGATTTACCAGCCTTTGCTATAAGCCAAGGGTATGAGGAGTAAAGAGGCTTTGCTCCTAGAACCGGTGTAAATACTGAGAAATTAAATATTGAACTTGATAACTCGAATCTCCACCCGGATCGTAAAAAAATTGTTTTCCGATTTTTAAAAAAAATTGACATCAGTTTTTGGAGCTCCAGCCATGAATATATGCTGCTTACGATTAATGTTGTAGTCACTTTTAACATCAATCTGATTATAGATAAAAAAAAAATAATAATAAGCACATGGTTTTATATTTTATTTCACTTTTAGAAGGCAGAAACATCATGCACTCGATTGTTTTTATTTGGGGTTTGATTCGTTCCATTGTTTGACTAGACAGTGTTAAAGTAAGATCTCTTGATAAAAAAAAATATATTCTGGAAATGATTTTTCTGAAAAGGTAACGACTGGAATCAAAAGTAGGATCTGTTTTAAAATCTCTTTTCACTGTCGCATTTTTTCTTAGTAGGTCAAAGCTATATAGAAGTTGCAGATGCTTATGCGTGTAAACGTACCTCACTCCCACAACTTGAGGCCTTATGCGTGTAAAAGTACCACAATTCCACAACTAGAGGCCTTATGCGTGTAACTGTACCACACTTCCATAACTTGAGGCCTTTATGCGTGTAAAAGTACCTCACTCCCACAATTTGAGGCTTTATGCGTGTAAAAGTACCTCACTCCCACAACTTGAGGGCTTATGCGTGTAAAAGTACCTTACTTACACAACTTGAGGCACTATGCTTGTAAAATACGTCACTCCCACAACTAGAGACTTTATGCGTGTACAAGTACGTCACTCCCACAACTAGGAGCCGTATGCGTGTAATTTAAGTACGTGACTTCCACAACCAGAGGCCTTATGCATGTATAAGTACGTAACGCCCACAGCTAGTCTGTAAGACTTACTCTTGTTTTTAAAATCATTATCGTTTGTATTTAAAAGCTATTGTAAGCTGAGTGAATCTAAGACAGCATAACCCAGTTATGTATGTGATGAGACGTTACATCTGATTATTTATAATGCAACACTTATATCTGGCAATATGACCCTAATGCAAGGCGTTCAAATAATCCATTTACAAGTGATTGAAACCTTGAATATAAACTGCAAATTGCTGATTCATACTCGACTTTTCGTTGCACTAATTTTCATGTTTAAATTGAAATTTTGAAAAAGACTAAATATAGTGAAAAAGAATTAAATTTTTAAACATTCTCAGATTGATAGGCAGTTATTTGTAGATATGGAGAAAAGCACCTCAACCATGACATTTAATTTATCACACGTCTGTCAAGTTTCGGTTGGTTTGGGGTCATTTTGTGTCACGTGGAGACCTGGAATGATACTTTAACTGTTAAGTAGAAATAATGCCAGGTGGAAAGCGCTTTGCACGACAAGTTTCATACCATCTCGATATCTGTTTAAACCGTGCATTAACAAACCAGAAAGTTTAATTAACCCTTAGTGATATCATCCCCTAAACGTTTAATTGAGTTATACGTAAGGTTGATGTTGAAGGCTGTTTTGACTGGCCAACAATTGATTTGTGTGATCATATATCGACTTGGCCAAAATTCGTCCCTATATCTAAAACAAAGCAATTAACAACTTTAGAGGGACATTTATAAGCATAGGAAGACTTCACGTTATGTTTAACTAAAATAAGATATACAATACCTCTTATGACTGAATAAAAATTGACCATCATGCACTGCACAAATATCTGCATCTACCTCATCAAGCAATTTGCGTATTTGAATGACACGTCAAAATGTCAGATTATCCTTTTTTATAGGCATGAAGCGGATTTATAAATTCATATCGGGAATATCCCATCAGATTATCAACAGAACAAACTTGCACAAACAACAAAACTCCTCAAAAAATTGCATTCCTATTTTCATATTTAGCGCATGTTTTTAATGAATTCTCTGCTTTAATGACAGCAACATAACATTAATACTATGTTTATAGCATAGACCTTCCCACCTAATCTTTTAAAAGTTCGTAAATATGTCTAACATCGAACCCAAAATCGACACATGATATGTGTAATCTTAAGAGGATTTTGTCAAAAGATTGAAAATCTCTCTGGCAAACATACTTACTTTATATGCTCGCGTATATTTCGATACCAACTGCGAACTGCATAGACACAGATCTGCCGTCGCCTAATGCGCCGGCAGATCTGGGTCTATGCAGTTTGTAAGGACTGGTCAGTAGAACAAACAACATAAACCCTGATCTGCCGCCTCATTATGCGACGGCAGATCAGGGTCTATGTTGTTTTCATTTGGACCTCCATTATACGCGATAATATACGGTACCCTTTTATATCAAGGTACGATTATGCATTGTAAATCAACTGTGTTTCGTGACATTAAAATTGGGGTTAGGATGTACTATAATTTTTTTGTTTATCTCTGACAGAGGCAACGGTGTAGTTTATGATATTGTCCTTATCCATATATGGAAAGCAGTCACGGAAGGTTGATCAAACGAATTTAGGATCAGTTAGAAATGTGGGTACCCGTTATTTGCATCCATTTAGATTTTAGCTACATTGAGTGATCATAGGTCTACATTAAAATGACTCAATCATATATTGTTGTTTTTTTCATGTAGTACCTTACGAGGTTTTTTATTTGTCTAAGTGTAATGGAGTGGTGTACACAATTTATTTAAGACTAACATTGGTGAAATGTGTGATGGGAAATTTACAGTTGAGATTAGACAGGTGAGTAGACCATGTGTCATTGGAACTCAAATTAAACAGATGTTTCAAACATTTCTATGATAACAGCATACACAATAAACTTGATTCAGTGTCAAATATGATTCTTGCACCCGCCTTTTACTGGAAATGATACGTTCCAGACTTTGTATATCTACAATAGTAGAATTGAAATGCTGGATTTACTGGAAATGATACGTTCCAGACTTTGTATATCTACAATAGTAGAATTGACATGCTGGATTTACTTAAGTGTTTATAGTCTACATTCATAAACAAAACGTTATTCACGATGCCAATCAAATAGAGAAATAAGTATGTATCGCCATCTGGCATCTTAATCACTTATATATAAATTAACTGTAATCCCCTTCAGTATTACTACGAGTAAGCCTAAATCCTTCCTTAGAGATATCCTTGTCACTGACCTCTCGATTCTGTTCACGAAATCGATTATTACCCCTGAAAGGAGAAAGACCAGAGAACGGCACGATTCTCACTCTCGATGTTTGCATAGTCTTACGCCTTTGTCTTATGAACTATAGTCTTATGCCTTTGTCTTATGGACTATAGTCATTTCTTTTTCAACAAAGAAACGTGATGATGAACTAGAAACTTTGGTGTAATATTGTTACGGAATCATACCTTTTTACCTTTTTATAATGATTTAATTTACCAATTTATGATTTCTGTTTTAGTCTGAATAGGGGTTAGCATATCAGTATAGATACGACTATTGCTCGATCAATAAGTGGTCACATGATCAATTGCGCGGGAAATGAAGTCGACCTGGCTTTGTACTTTTTAGAAATCAACATTGAAAGGTCACATTCCATACTACACAATAACATTATGTTTACTCTTTAAGATTTTTAGTACACTAGACCTTTGGGTAAATGACGCGTAACCTAGTTCCTGATTGGTTCTTAGAGGGTTGTGTTATTTTGAAATACCATAGTATTAAAGACGGAGAAAGGATATTCCCTTTTAATTCTACGCACTTAGTAAAGCTATATAGGGAATAATCTTTGGAATTATCATTCTTTAGAATTGCTTGATCGAGGAGAGGTTATTGAAATTATTCAGTTCAGAGTGGAATTTATTTAATTAGTAATTCATCTGAATTACTATACAGCTCCGTGGAATTATCGGACATTATTCTAAAACTTGTGAGATTCCAGACTTGCAAGGATTATTTTGGATTACATCAGAACTTATCAGTTTCAGCACATTACAGGTTATTTTTTCATTCGGAATACCACATCCGGATTATTCTGATTAACAACAGGAAGAGAACTTTAAAACATTTTAGGACTTTTTAGGATATTCTATACTGTAAGTTATTTTAATTTTTTCACTTTGATTGTTTGTTGAATTATTTTAATTCTTTTAATATTTTAGGAAATTAAAGTTTTGCATTTTAATCTTGAAAGCTTGTTTGTGTCTTTTATTCTGTTACATTACCCCTAGAGTCGTAACAATATAAATATGCTAACAATTCAAAAATAAGCTGAGGCTTATATTAGTCATCGATTACTTTTGTTCGGCATCTTTTTGAGGACGGCTTACTTTTGATGTAGACGTATTTTCGAGTAAAAATACCTCGGTGGACAATGGACAATGGGAATATTGTTTTCGTGCATATAAAATTAAGCATACACAGATATATATATATATATATATATATATATATATATATATATATATATATATATATATATATATATATATATATATATATATATATATTCTCCTTTGGATTCTACTAGTGAGGCCGAGAGGTGGACTTTGATGCATGTGCAACCCAGGGTATCCATAAAACTTGCCCAGGCCTGCGCCCTGGAGAGGATACTCCAGCTTCGCCATGTGGCGTCGACACAACACGGGAAGCAGCAGTCACCGGTTATAAGTCTCAGTGCTCCATTGGCGTAAAGCGAGACGCTAGTGCCTGCTTTCGACGGTGGGAGAGATGCTGTAATCTCATTGGACAGATACCGCCTGCCACAAGCTGGGAAGCCCCCAGTCAATAAGGTTCTGTCCCGCCACGATCTGCCTGCCTCACTAGGTGCGTGGGGCTTAAAGTTTATACTTAACAAGTAAATCCAAAAGTTTGCACCAAGCATAACAAAACAGAAAAGCAAGATACCAGCACTTAGGCTGGGCACCTGGAACATGAGGACCATGACACCAGGACTCTCTTAAAATCTGCAACAAATAACCGATGCTCGCAAGACAGCTGTGATCAGCAATGAACTGTGTAGGCTTCAAATGGACATTGTTGCCCTCCAAGAGACAAGACTATCTGCATCTGGTACAATCAGAGAGAAAGACTACTCATTCTTCTGGCAGGGAAAGCCTCCAGACAAGCCAAGAGAACACGGCGTTGGCTTCGCTGTCAAGAACAGTCTGCTTAACTCCATTGTACCTCCCTCAGAAGGATCTGAAAGGATCCTGAAACTTCAGCTTCAGACATCAACTGGATTGATTAGCCTGATCAGCGCCTACGCGCCAACACTAACAAACTTCGCGGAAGTTAAAGATTGTAGAAGTCCCCTATCAAGAGCCACTGTTCATCCTTGGTGACTTCAATGCCAGAATCGGTGCTGAACATGGCTCATGGCCAACCTGCTTGGGACATTTTGGGAGGGGGGAGATGAATGAGAACGGCCAGCGCCTCCTTGAACTCTGCTATCACCACAATCTTGCCATCACCAACACCTTCTTCAGGACTAAACCCCAGCACAGTGTGTCCTGGAGACACCCCATGTCCAAGCATTGGCATCAGCTCGACCTCATCCTGACAAGACGCTCTAACCTCAGCAGTGTAAAGATAACGCGCAGTTACCATACCGCAGACTGTGACACTGATCATTCACTTGTGTGCAGCAAAGTGAAGCTCCAGCCAAAGAGACTGCATTGCATCAAGAAAATGGGAAGACCTCGAATTGACACAAGCAAGACCTGCCAGCAAGATACGGTGCATGATTTTGTCTGAATTTTGGAAGAAGCCCTCCCCTGCGCAACCAAAACATATACTGATGAAAAATGGAAACATCTTAGGGACACTATCCACACCGCCGCAATTTCAGCATTCAGCATAAAGAATGGAAAATCAAATGACTGGTTTGAGACTAACTCAGAAGAAATGCTCCCTGCTATCGAGGAGAAACAACAGGCCTTTGCCGTCTTCAAAACCTCACCAACTGAGAAGAACATGCAGGCCCTCAGGATAGCCCGTAACAACGTTCAGCGAACTGCAAGGCGTTGTGCGAATAATTTATGGCTTCAACTCTGCTCGGGGATTCAGACTTCTGCAGATATAGATGACATAAAGTACATGTATGATGGTATCAAAGTGGCTGTTGGACCGACGCAAAAGAAGACTGCCCCGCTGAAGACTACCACCGGCAAGATAATAACAGACCGTACAAAGCAGATGGAACGTTGGGTGGAGCACTATTCAGAGCTCTTTTTAAAAGACAACAACGTCAGTTTGGATGCCCTAAACGCTGTGGAGTGCTTACCAACCATGGACGAACTTGATAGTGAGCCAACACTCGAAGAACTCAGTCAAGCGCTAGACGCACTTGCCCCTGGAAAGACCATCGGAAGAGATGGCATATCAGTTGAAGTCATCAAATGCGCCAAGGAAACCTTTCTCACAAGACTACACAAACTCCTCTGCAAATGCTGCAAACAAGGCTCAGTACCACAAGACATGAAGGATGCCCTTATTGTCACTCTCTACAAGAATAAAGGCGACAGGAGCGACTGTAACAACTATATTGACATCTTCCTTTTGAGCACCGCGGGGAAGCTCTTTGCTAAGGTGGTATTGAAGAGACTCCAAGTGCTTGCTGAAAGAGTCTACCTAGAGTCACAGTGCGAGTTGAGGGCCAAGAGATCCACCACCGATATGGTATGTTTCCTTAGGCAGCTGCAAGAAAAGTGTTGAGAGCAGGGGAAACCACTCTATGTCGCCTTCATTGATCTCACCAAGGTTTTCGACCTTATTGGCAGGGAGGGACTTTTCAAGATTCTGATAAAAATTGGTTGTCCACCGAATCTACTCAGTATTGTGAAGTCCTCTCATGAAGACATGAAGAGGACCATTATGTACGATGGCTCTATATCGGAAGAATTCAACGTCAGAAGCGGAGTGAAGCAGGTGTGTGTCCTTGCCCCCACGCTGTTCGGTATTTTCTTTTCCATCCTGCTCAAGTATGCCTTCGGACCATCCACAGAATGTATCTACCTTCGCACTAGATCAGACGGGAAACTTTTCAAACTTTCCAGACTTAGGGCGAAAACGAAAGTGCAGGTGAAATGCATTAGGAACATCCTATTTACTGACGACGCAGCTGTCAAAACCCACTCAAAGGAAGATTTCCAGCGACTCATGGATCGTTTTGCAGATGCATGTAGGCACTTCGGGATCACCATCAGCCTAAACAAGACGCAGGTGATGGGACAGGGTGTTGATGATCCTCCATCAATCAGCATTCAGGACTTTGAGTTACATGTAGTTCATGAAGTCGTGTACCTGGGGTCAGCAATCACAAACAATCTTTCCATTGAGAGCGAACTAAATAGGCGCATCGGGAAGGCTGCCTCCATACTCTCCAGGCTGACAAAACGAGTATGGGCCAACAGCAAGCTGACAGAACACACCAAAGTCCAAGTATACAAAGCTTGTGTGGCAATTACCCTCCTGTATGGGAGTGAATCTTGGACTTTGTATACACAACAAGAAAGAAAGCTCAATGCATTCCACATGCGCTGCCTCAGACGCATCCTAAACGTTACCTGGAGAGACAAAGTTCCCAACAGCACAGTGCTTCACAGAGCAGGGATGACAAGTATGTACACCCTTCTTAGACAACGACGTTTGCGTCGGTTGCGCCACGTGTCTAGAATGGAGGACGGCCGCATCCCGAAGGATATCCTATATGAAGAGCTAGAAACAGGGAAAAGACCGGTCGGACGACCGCATCTACGCTATAAGGATACATGCAAGCGTGACCTAAAGGCACTTGGCATCAAAACAGACAACTGGGAAGAGGTTGCCTCAGATAGACGTGCATGGCAACACGAGGTTCAGGAGGGACTCATAAAGTACTCGAGGGATCTGAGGTGGAAAGCAGAAGAAAAAAGGACCCACAGAAAAGCCCAGCACCAAGGAAAGTATCGAACTTCAGATCACAAGTGTAATAAGTGTGGCAGAGACTGCCACTCTCGCATCGGACTCTGTAGACACAACATATACTGCCAAGCAGATGTCAACATCCATCGGAACAGATCCATGGTCTCATGAGACTGACGGATGCCTACTACTACAATACTTATATATATATATATATATATATATATATATATATATATATATATATATATATATGTATATATATATACGAATAAATAATATTTTCGTACCTGTAAGATAATATATATTTATTCGTATTTTAAAAAAGTATGTTAATGTTATCAAGCTTTCTCCTGCAGAATCCTGGAATAGCACTTTCCGCTATGTTTGGTGTATATTTGTAATTAACTCTCTCTCTCTCTCTCTCTCTCTCTCTCTCTCTCTCTATATATATATATATATATATATATATATATATATATATATATATATATATATATATATATATATACTTTATATTTTAATTGATGAAGAGTATATTACATCTATCCCAGATAATACACGAGTGTACAACTGCATATTCCATTATTGTTTAGTATATTTGTGCATCGTTTATGAAGCAAGAGTTTTTTCTCTTCCCTTCCCCCCTCCCTTCTACTCTCTCTGAGAAGTTCATTAATATGCGTAAAAGATTTTACATTAAATATAAGTTGGGTGGTTTATTTTCGAGGCCGTCTCGCTTTACAGGTCAAAACATAGTACGAGTTGCACTGCTTATTTTCAAAGACGGCTAACCGTCGATATTGGATTATTTTAAATGTCTAGGATGCATGTATATATATATATATATATATATATATATATATATATATATATATATATATATATATATATATATATATATATATATATATATATATATATATATAAGAACAACTGACAAACAAGTGTGCAAGATTGGTGTGAAGCCCAAGCGTTCTCAAGGGCACAATGCTACAAAGACCTATTACACACAACCGAGACAAGAACGAAACACACAAACGCAATTACTTTACAGATCCTACATGATGTTTGCCTGTAATAATAATAATAATAATAATAAAAATAATGATAATAATAATATTAATACATGTATTTAGGTAGGATCAGCAAATAGCAAGTAGTAATACATATAGCAATGAAAAAGCATTTACACTGTACATTATACAAGCATAATAAACAGTTGTAATACATACCAATATGGACCATAACCGCAAAATTAGAGAGAAGAATCCATGCCTTAGAGATGAGATGTTATCGAATGATCCTGAAAATCTCATACTTAGACCACGTCTCTAATGCGAAGGTGCGCACTCAAATCCAAGGTGCAATTGGACCTTATGAAGATCTGCTCACCACTGTAAAGAAACGCAAACTAAGATGGTATGGTCACGTCTCACGCTCAACTGGCCTGTCAAAGACAATCCTACATGGGACAGTGAGAGGAAAGAGAAAACGAGGCAGACAGAAGAAGAGATGGGAAGACAATATCAAAGAGTGGACAGGCATGGACTTTGCAAAGTCCCAAAGAGCAGTGGATAACAGGACGAAATGGAGAGAGATTGTCGCAAAGTCATCAGTGGCGCCCCTACGACCAGCAAGGTTACGGGAGAAATGAACCAAAAAATTGAATACATACATATATACATACATACGTTAACAAAGTGATCCACCAGATGACCCATAAAAGTTTACAAAACTTATTTTTAATGGAGTCCTGAGGGATCAAGATTTTGGGGTGGGGTATATTTTCCAAATTAAAATTATATATTTAACTAAGTTAAGAGATTACAATTAAGTGTCACAAATTGAAAAGCTGATTTCAGATTTAAAAGTATCACTAAAAAAAACAACTCATTCTATTAAAATATCATTGAACTATGTTGTCTTGATTTGCTTTGTTTAAATTATCTATATTTGAAATGTTTCTAATACAGTAGGGTAATAGGTTCCAGTCAGTTATGGCGTTATAGAAGAAAGTCGTCGAGGCTACGCTAGTGACACGTGGTGTAACGTAATTAAATGTGCTGCTCCTTGTGGCAAAATGGTGATGATCACTAATTTTTACAAATCTTTGGCTCATATACGATGGACTTTTTCTCATAAAATATTTTATGAGCAAGATTTAGTCTTAAATGTTTTATTCTATCGTCCACTTTTAGCATTCCCACACTTTCAAGTTCATAGTGTCTGATGCTTTATTCTGGGTTCAAATTTACTTATAAAATCTTAGTTTTATTCTGAGCTAAATGGAGTCTTTTTTTGTTGAGATTATTACTAATTCCGGCATACCACATAGAACAGATGTAGACGAAATTATACTGTATTATAGCAGAGCATAATGTTTTCTATTTTTCAGTGATAAACAGTGATTTAGTTTAAAGAGAAACTTTAAGCTATAATTCTTTTTTAATTATAATATTGACAATGCATTCACCTGAAAGTAAGTTATCTATATGGAGGCCAAAATATGTAATACCCTTTTCAGAATTGATTATGGGGCCATTAAAGATTATCGTGATTTCTCCGATTTTGTTATATAATTATTTTCCGTTTCAAGCCAAATAGGATGCTTTCTGTCCTGTCCAAATGATATGATAGCTTGTTGTCAGTGAGCCAAAGATTTCAAGATTCTAGTTCTTTTCCAAGCTTTTTTTGAAATGAAATCAGAATCCGGATTTGAAAACATGATAGCACAGTCATCTGCATATTATAAAAGCTTACAATCAGCGCCTATGCTAGTTACCATTTCATTCACATAACATATAAATAGAATAGGTCCTAAAATACTACCTTGAGTTACGCCACATGATATTGAAGGTCTGCATTCTGTATTGTTAACACTGACAATGTGTTTATGTCTTATATATGATTCAAATCATTCAACCGACGTAATTCCTAATTCTACTAATTTATTACACAATATTTCATGATTCACTTTGTCAACAGTTTTTTGTAAGTCAAGACTCACCATGTAGATATTTAAAAAAATGATACAATAAAAAATGAATAAAATCCAACATAGTGGATAATGCATACCAAGCATGTAATTAGGAAGATCACATTTTCTGTGTTGCATGGTATAGTCTGGCTCAGAGATAATTGTTGCGATGCATCCTTAAAGACACTCGCAAGGCGGAAAGTTTATAGAACAAAGAAATCTAAATGATGAAGTAAGCAAGTATGTCAGCAGTTAAAAAGTTGCGCCATGTATAAGATTGTCGACAATTGTACAATTAAACGTTGTATCCCGGATAAAGTATTTTCTTGAACTGGCGATTACTTGAAAAACTAGTAAAAGTTTGTGTTTTAAAGCAACATTACAAAATTGTGTTGTGACTAATTCAAAAATATTTTTAAAAAATAATTTAATTTATTTTTACATTATTTTAAATTTTTTTATTTATTTATTATTGTTATTTTAACAGCAGAGTGGAAATTGAGATCATGGGTTCGAGAAAGTGAATTATTTGCACGAAAATTTGATTTTGGTGACTTGGACATTTCTTGTTATCTATGCATGGGAAGTTGCCCGTTTGGATTCTACCTGATTTAAGCCCCTGGATTTGAGTGTTCGCAGCCAGTGAATCCAATAGGTATATTTTAATTTCCTATTGTCTGTGCTCCATTTTGAGTTATGGCCGATTCCAGTCAGGATTACATCAACGAAAGCGTTGCAATGGAAAGAGAAATGTTCCGCCACTGGACTTCTTTCTTCTTTTTTTTCTAGTTTGCCAATCTGATCTGCGGAGATTTAATTTAATATTTAATTTCTTGGTTTCTCGAACATAGCGGATGCTGCAAGTAATGAGGAAGATCACATTTTCTGTTTTGCATGTTATAGTCTGACTCTGAATGTATAACTTTTTACTGTGCTGGAAAATGTTTGTGGTTTGTTTGCTTTCTTCTTCTTTTTTCGTGTATTGGCTTGTTTTGCAGCTTGTGTCTCCGGAAGACTTTGATTTTCCATCTGTTGTTTGATTGGAGAGCGACTTTAACTTTGCTCTGACTAGCATGTCTCTCAGACTTTTTGATCTATGTAATGCTACAACTGGTTTGCGTGGTAAGATCATTCAAAGCGAGTTTTGGACCAGGTCTAAAATGCTTTTTGTTTGTTTGTGTGCTCCTTCTTGTTGCTTTTCTTTTTTTCTCTTTTATTTTGATCTCTTTATACTTTTACGGATTTTAGAGGATCTGGAATGCACTTTTATGTGTTTTGATGCTTAGGAATTATATGTTTATAGCTGGGGCAGCCCATTTAAGAGCACTTTTATGTCTTTCTTAGCATATTTACTGACATATTTATAGCTGGTATAACACATTTAAGAGTACCTTTAATGTCAATATTAGCCTTAAAATAATATGTTATTAGCTGGAGCAACATCATTATTTGTATCGGTTTCTTTTCTACGTCTCAAACAATATGAATTCTATGTAATATAAATATATTACATAGTTCTTTGGCAGAAATTTTGTTTTCTTTCTTGCACACATTGTGCATGCTCATTTCATGATATTGATACCAGTTTTAGTGTTTGTTATAACGTCAATGTTTGTATCTGTTTGTTTCTAGCATTTCCAACAGTACGATTTCATTATATAATTATTTTACATAATGTATTGAATATTGTTTTCTATAAATGTCATTACAAATTGGATCTTTAAATTTAAGTAATATACTAATTAATTACTTACCATTAATACGGACGATTATGTAATACACACAATAATATCCACACACAACTGAATCAATATGGTGCAAATGTGTACTATTATAAATAATTGTTTTGTTTTCTTTGATTGTTTTATCGTTGGGGGGGGGGGGGGTTTATTGTTTGTTTGTTTGTTTTTCTTTGCTTTGCATCATATAGTTTTTAATAATACCAGTTGGAGCGAGGCCAGATGAATCAAAATGTTGAATATTATCATTTTTAGGATCATTATAAATTCCACCCCAATGTGTGTCATTTACTTCAAAATAGTCTTTAATATTATCGAGCATGCTTTAATTTCATTTTATATTTTAGGCAGCGTCTCTTTGCTAAAACAACTTCTAAAATTGTTTATATTATTTTATTTCCATAATTCTTTTATTTCGTAAATTTATAAGAGGTTTTATCTTTTTATAAATGTGGCTATTGTTCGGGGTGTAAAGACCTTTCGCTAATTCTTTATTAATACCTTTGCCACGAGACCCTGGTAATATTATTCATCTATCAAAAAGAACAGCAATTAATGCCCCTGCTAAACCAGCGAGCAACGGACCAACAAACCCACCCTGTTTGTTGTTTTAATTGTGCATGTGTACATTTTATATCTAGACTGCGGTTTTTATTTTTCTACTTTGCTTTCTTAATATGTTTCATTTGCGTTTTGTTAATCTCAGTTTGTCACTTTCATGTAATTGAACGGCTGAAGCCTAGTTGCAACTTGTTGAGATGGTTTTATCATTGTTCGGAGCACGATCTAATATTAGTGTATGTTTAACCCCTATTCTTATTGTGTATATATCTATACAACAACCAAAAATAGTGGATAATAATAAAAATATACTTATTTATTTGTCACCTGTTGCCCAAGATTGTTCCTTTGCAAAACCAGTGTTATAATTTAGATTTCTCAAGAGGTTTACACCAACCTTTGTCGAAATAAATTGCCTGTTACATTGGTATCATTTGCAACATTAGCCGCAGTTAATAAGTTTTTGGCAGTATTGAACTCAGAAGAAGAATTATAATCATTTGAAAATGATGCTTAATTTATTATCGTACTTCCTTGTGATTAATATAATGATATATGTTCTAGATTAGAATTTGGTCTAGTAAAACATATTGCACAGATCTAAATAATGACCAAACAATATTTGCTAATGTTACCTTATCATTTGCATGAATGTTTGCATTATCAACTTTAATCATTTTTCCACAAATCTCAAGCACGGCTGTATGTGGCAACAGGAAAAATATCCCTACCTCCAGATTCTAAAATAATTGTATTGCTATCCATATGGGAATCGTGTGCTAGATACTCAATATACCCAAATTTTTTAATAATTATTTTTTTAATCATCCATTCAGGTTTCATAAACATATATATATATATATATATATATATATATATATATATATATATATATATATATATATATATATATATATATATATATACATACATACATACATACATACATACATACATATATACATACATACATACATACATACATACATACATACATACATACATACATATATACAGACATGCATACATATATACATACATGATATATATAATGTATGTGGTGTGTGTGTGTTTGTGAGTGTGTTGTAAAATACCTTTTGTCATCTTGTGTCTGGTCGTTATGGTTGGTGCCGTGACGAAGTGCTTGCTGAGATTGCTGCTAGTATGGATATAGCCAGAAGAAAGAAACACCAAGTGAAAAGCGGTCCCAACTTCATCGGCTTTGTGAGAAGCGGCGAGACATAAAGGCAAAAGACTGAAGCAAGAGGCATCTTGACAATAGCGTAGGTTCGGGAAATGCAGGCAGATGTAAAAATACAGCTGAATTTCCCAAGGGACATCTGTAACAACAACTTCAGACCTGATGCTGTATTGTGGTCAGGAGGTACCAACCAGGTGATTTTGTTGGAACTGGCAGTGCTATTGGAAGCTAGAATGGAGGAGGCCCATAAAAGGAAATTGCCCAAGTATTCGCCACTCATCCATGAGTGTCAGCAGAATGGATGGAAGGCCTGGAATCTACCAGTGGAAATAGGATGCGTGGCTTTGCAGCACAGACCTTTTGGCGTGCCTTGGGAGTCGTCGGGATTACAAGCCCAAGGTTGGCAAAGAGGATAAGGAAGTCTCACTTTGGATTTGGCGGAAGAGAAAAGCAAAGGAAAAGCTAATCGGTTCAGGGCTGAGCCTGATCAACTCAATCGGCGGCCCCCTGGAGAGCGTTGTTGGTCAGCGCCGAAACGCTTCAGGAAAGGGGATCGCCACCTGATGATGTAGCCGGTTGCATTGCAAAACTGTATTCATATGTTGCCATATCTGGAGACCGCAGTGATTATTAGGAAAGACTAATTGGTGACAGCAAGGAGAGACAGCTGACAAGCGATAAAGTCCGTGAACAGGTGCATGATGGCCTAGCAAGCCAGAGTACAACTCCTGTGAACGAGAAACTTACAACTTCGCTATGGATAGATATGTTGTAAGACACCTCCTAAGGTCGTGCGGGAGCGGAGGAGGGTGATCGACCAAACGGCCAGACCACGGTTGGAAACATGCCTGATCAACGGACAACGAACCAGAATACGGACACATCCAGAGTTTGCAGTTGTGGCAAAACAGCATGTCAAAAACGAGAGGGGCTTAACATTCACCGTACCAAAATGGGCTGTCCTCCAATCCTGAATCTAGCACAGCGCACAGGGCAACCTGGTGAGATGGAGTAGGAGATGGACCAGGATACACACCACAGTGTCCAGCACTTCCAAGTGCTAGAGGATGAAAACGAGTTCAGCAACGGGGTGGAGAATATAAATGCTTTGGTAGATTTGAGCGGGAGACAGGAGTTGGATACTCAGGAAAGGGCTGCAACGGTAAACTAGTGTGTTAGTCAACAGAAAGTAATAGTGAAATGGCCTGTGAGTTCAAACAGAACAGCGTTGAGACAGTTCGATGAGGACAGTTTGGAGACAGTTTGATGAGGACGTAGACAAACTATTCGAAATAACATGGGTAGGAAGTGTTGACAGAAAAGTATAGTATGGAAAACAGTATGGAAAAAGATCAGTTTGGGATAGAAATAAAGAAGCAGAGAAATATATTGCCATAAGAAAACCGTAGATATCGGGAGAATGCAAACATAAGAGCATAGCTGCGGAGGCTGACAAAAAGGTATCGATATGCAGTGGATGAAGAGAAAAATGGCCTGAGGGACTTCAGAGATAACCTACGTGAAAGGCTGAAGACACTGTGAAGAGCAGAGAACATTAGAAAGAACAGAATGGATCGTATACAGAAGAGAGCACACTTCACTGCCAATCCGTTTGGCTTCCTCAAAAAGCTGCTAGGAGACAAAATATCAGGAAGACTTGCATGTCCGAAGGAGGAGGTAGAAGAACACTTAAGATAAACCCACAGCGATCCAGATAGAGAGAGGGACCTTGGAGATCATCCCAAACTTATAAACCCAGAAGAAACAGCAGTTCAAATTGCCAATTCAGAACAAAGGCTGCAAGAAGTGAAGGACATTATAAAAGATGCAAGGGCTGCATCAGCTCCTGGGCCAAAAGGTGTTCCTTACAATGTCTACAAATATTGTCTAAGACTAACCAGATAACTTTGGAAGCTAATAAAGGTCATATGGAGAAGAGGCAAGTTGACAGAAAGCTGGCTGCTTGCAGAGGACTGCTTTATTCTGAAGGAAGAGAATTTGTCAGGACAATATCCCTTCTGAACGTGGAAAGGAAGATACTCCTAGCCATCCTTGCAATACAGCTGACGAAATACATGCTGGAGTACAATTACATTGCTATTTCAGTTCAGAAAGGTGGAGTTCAAGGAGTACCTGGTGGTCTTGAACACACAAGTGTCTTTACTAAGATTATCCAGGATGCCAGTAAAACAACAAAGACGATCTGACATTTGTGGTTAGACCTTGCCAGCACATATGGCAGCATTCCACACAAGTTGGTGAATCTGACTCTAGTGAAGTATCACGTACCAGAGAAGTTCAGCGACATGCTATAAAACTACCAAATACTATTTTCAGCTCCAACGATTCTCCTTAGTCAGTCAGCGGAGAAGATGAGCGGAGGACCAGTTATATCATTTGGAGTTCGGCAGCCTCCTACAAGGACCTTCATGGACGATATGATAATTACAAGTCAGTTCCGGAAGGTAAATGGATGTTAGAAGATCTTGGAGACCTGATTAACTGGACCAGGATGAAGTTGAAGTCATCATAGTCAAGAAGTCTAGACCTGAAGAAAGGGAAGGTGCAAGATAGATGCAGGTTCAAAATAGGAGAGGAAATGATACTAACACTGAGTGAGCAACCAGTTAAGAGTCTCGGCAAGGATTCCAGGAATGACAGTGAGAGTGTGGCAGACATTACGCGACAAACCAAAGACTGGTGAAATCCATAGACAAGATTGCGCAACCTGCGAAGTACAAAGCCTAGTGTTACCAGAATAGTATTCTATCAATAATCATTTGGTCACTTCTAGTATACCAAGTCCCATTGACAACCGTAGAAGCAGTTGAGAGAATATTCAATACATATCTGCGTAGATGGATTGGAGTGCTTAGGAGCTTCAGTAGTATCGGCTTGTACAGTGCCGGCAGCAAGCTTTAGTTACCACTATCAGTAATGACAGAAGAGTTCAAGGTGAGCAAGGCCAGGCAGGTGATGATGTTGAAAGGAGTGCAGATGAGAAGGTGAGAGAAGCAGCAGTGGAGGTACGTACAGGTAGAAAGTGAGTGACAGCAAAGGCAGTTGAAGAGACAGAATCCAGACCTGAGACAAAGTGACATGGTCGGCACAGTAGCAACAGGAAGGCTGGGGTTGGGAAGTATGAAAAGATCTATATGGCAAGCAGCAAGCACCAAAGAGAAGCGTGCCATGGTCCAGAAAGGAGTACGTCTTGCAGAAGAAGAAGACACGCAAGTTAAAGCTGTCGCCACGATGAAGCAGGGGGATTGGCTAGGCTGGGAAGTTGCGAGGTCCATTAAACTGTCTTGGAGAGACATCTGGAGATCGGATGCCCAGAAAATCAGCTTCCCCTTACGCTCAGTGCATGATGTTCTCCCTACACCAACAAACCTCAGGACATGGGGACTAACTGATGACCCAAACTGTAAACTTTGTGGAGTGTTGCAAATTTAGAACACTTGCTGTCATCCTGCAATGCAGTTCTGACAGATGGTCGTTATTGTTGGCGCCATGACCAAGTGCTTGCTGAGAATGCTGCTTCGTTTAGCTTATTATCATCATTAGCTACTTATGTAATAGTTTCTGTTATCTCTTATATACGGTTTGATTTTCTAATTTTGTCAATAATTTTCTCCATAACATTAAACCCTAATTGTTTTTATTGTTGCTCAACTTGACTTGTAGTTCCTTAGATAGCTTTTGTTGCAATCATTTTTCTCCTATCAGTTAAGTTGCTGAATACCACTTTACTACCACTTAAAAAACAAACTCTTTTGATCGCATCAAACACTACTAAATATATTACCACCAATAAGTTTTATTTTGTCGATATATTTGGTTTGAAATTGTTTAAGGATTAGCCGCTATACTTTTTTATTATTCCTTTTTTTCGTTATCAGATCAATAAAATCACAGACAATCTTCTTTCTTGCAACGCACTTACCATTATTATCATATACTTCCAATATTAATTCAGATAATCTAGACTATCAGCAAAAAGTGTTGTAAAGGTGCAAAAACGACCAGCAAAGATAACAAGATTGGCAGCTAAGGTAGCTAGGCAGACAGTTAAAGCTAAGAGAGTAAAAAAGGTTATTACAGCACCTAAATTTAATCTCAAACATAAAATCTCAGGCACACTGCTATATGATTATTTATGATGTACATAAGAACAATCCTAATGATAATGACTTGGCTAACTTTAAAAGTAACATAAAACTACACATTGCAGATATTCTTAGTAATATATTACATTAAAACTATGAAATAAAATATCACATTGGGTTAAAAATACTGTTTTACAGAGAGACAGATATATAAAAAAAATTTAGTGTTAAAGCTCTTCAAAAGGAAATGTACGGGTATATCTATATTAAGTCTTCTAGTATACTTCGAATATATGACATTTATGATAGTTGAGGTACAGTATTTTCAGGATTAAAAGAAAAGGTTGAGCATGTTGCGTTATACAACATACATTAAAAATAACATAGTTTTTAAAGTGCTGGTATAAAGTAGCTTGATATACCAATACTGTTGATATATTAAATTGTTAAACGCCTTGGCGTCTTTCTCTCTCTCTCTCTCTCTCTCTCTCTCTCTCTCTCTCTCTCTCTCTCTCTCTCTCTCTCTCTCTCTCTCTCATGCCGTAAGGGACAAAAATACAAAATACATTGAAATCTGCGGAGTGTGAGAGAAAAAAGAATTTGAGCTGGATGAAAACCTTGAACTTGAACTTACACCAAGTAACCTAGAAGAACTCGAGTCCTTATAATGATATGTGAACACTTTCCATGGGATTTTTATGTAGTGTTACATGATACCAATGATACCAAGTTGTAAGTGCCTGTGGAGACGAGCAGGCCGAACGGTAAATTCCTTGGCATGCACATATTGTAGTCTATTTATTGATTTATTATGTTGTTTGTTTTGTTTTTTGTTTTTGTTTTTTTGTTTTTTTTTTTTTTTTTTGGGGGGGGGGGGTTAACCAATAATAAGGTTCTAAAAGAGATAAAATGTAAACATTAAAATGTATGAAGGTGTCTCTCTCTCTTTCTCTTTCTCTTTCTCTCTCTCTCTCTATGTCGGTCTCTCTCTCTCTCTCTCTCTCTCTCTCTCTCTCTCTCTCTCTCTCTCTCTCTCTCTCTCTCTCTCTCTCTCTCTCTCTCTTGGATCTATGATGTTTAGACTGGCAGACTAATCGACCAACCGAGAAACAGGGAGATGGACGATAAGACAATTTTATAGTAAGTCTCGTGCACCCCCAAACTTCCTCTCTCTGTTGGTTGCACAGTCAGCATGATGGTAAAACTGGCAGACAAACCGACCAACAGAGAGAGAGGAGATAAAAACAATGTTATGGTCAGTAGCAATAGTAAGTAAAGCATAACAATGCCTTTGATCGACTGTAAATAACTTTAAATGCTTAAATTACCTCTTGCTGGTTCGTCATTTCGCTTAGACTATTCCCCCACTCGTTTCGATATACTCGCGGTGATCGAATGGCCGCAATTTAACAGCTCGAGACGCTAGCCATACACTCTTTGTAGTGCTCTACTTTCATTTTTAAATCCTAAACAATTCTTTTATTTAATTAATTAATATGAATGATAAATTAAAGCTCAAAAGAGAAACAAATGAACAATTTCCACAAGGATTGTGAATAGCTACAATCCCTTTAGAACTACATTTAGTAGCGGGCAAGCTGGGAAGGGATGCGAACAGTTAACTCCCTCCGTCAATACACAATTTCTTGTAATCAATCTTAAGCTGCGTTGGAACATAAGTATGTCCATTTGAATGTGGTATACAAAAATGTATGTATATTATGTACGCTGTATCTTTGATATACCACTTGCTGTATAAATGTTTCATTAACAGGAAATTCGGCAAGCCTCGTTTCCTTTTTTCCTTTTAATGAAAAATGTATATAACTCGTGGTATATCAAGATACAGCGCACATACTATATATATATATATATATATATATATATATATATATATATATATATATATATATATATATATATATATTGAAATACGTATTTGCGGAAATGGTTATTTTCCACTACCAAAAGAATTAGCATTTCAAAAGGATGTATCAATATTAAGAATATTGATAAAATATGCTTTGAATTAGCACCTTATATCTTGCTGCAGATCATGCTGAACGCACAACTAAATACAAAGATCATAGTGGTAAATTAAACTTTGATAATATTAAATTTCCTTTTCATTATAAGATGTTCATAAATTTTTATGGCTGGGCAATGGTGCAATATTTACCTGTTTCTGTATTTAAATGGATTGCAGCAAACAAATTACCTGATAATAATCCTGATGATTCTAAAAATATGGTTATATATTACATGATTCACATAGCTGTTATTCATTAGCACCCGAAACATTAGCCATTAAATAAGAATGGGTTGAATGCAAACTGTTTAATATTGTAAGAAATGAGCGTTATCACAGATTATCAGCAATAAATATTAATATTGATTCTGATACACTCTTATTTGGCAACGAACATTACACAGCAGAAAAAACATTTGCTACAAAACGAAGTGCAGAAATGTATTATTAACACAAAAAAAGTTTCACAAACATCTGATTACTCTTTGTTCCATTTTGACTACAGTTAAAATGGTATGTACCGGATCACACCAAACACTATCCCTCCGCTCGTATCTTCCTTCATCTCTCCCATTTCAATATATGTATGTACGTCACCTGTCTTGACTTTTTTCCAGAAATCTTGTTAATTAATTATTTATGTTTATAATGGAGAGGAACTCGTAAGTTGAAAAACTTGTTTCCAATCCTTTTCCCCTGTATACATATTTTTGATCTTCTCGGCAATAAAATATGTTTAAACAAGCAAAATGAAGAATGATTAAGTGACTGACCAAAACAATTACCACAAGATTTAGATAATACATTTATTGATTCTGATAAATTAGTCCCAAATTTAATGAATAGGAAAAAAAAAATAGTATAATATAGAAATTTACAATTATACATAAAACTTGGTATGAAGGTCACAAAAGTGTAAGGATTTTATAATGTAATCAAGACAAATGGATGGCTTCACATATCCAATTAAATACTAATTTTAGACGGGGGCCCCGGGTGTCCGAGTGGTATAAGGCGCTTTACCAATCACTTCAATCTCACCTCTGTCCACGTGGGTCGAGTCTTGGGCTCGGCCAATGTGGTTATGTGAGAAAGCTTGCCAGTAGCTTCCCATGGGTCGGTGGTTCTTCCCGGGATTTTTCCCAGGTTCCTCCTCCACCAGATATACTGGCCGCCATGTATAGCCTATCATGTGCTGAAAAATGGCGTTAAACCCATACAACTAAATTAGAGCACAATCTAAAAAAGATTTTTTTTAAATTAACGAATAACTCGGTATTTAGGAACACTATGAAGAAACTAAACAAAAGGGTTATTATTGAATTAGTAAGGTCTACAGAACTAAATAAAATAAAACGGCTCGTGGCTGATTCGACATTTGTATCAACAAAAATACTTTATGAGAAGTTAACAGCTGTTCATAGTCTTAAATCAAAATTGTTTTGTTTAACAGGCCAATATATAGGGTCAGTCAACATTGGATTTATTTAACATTCTTATTTATGACTTTTATTATAATTATTTAAAAAATATACGTATAGGAAAAACGTTGCATTATTATAAACAGATACAAATAGTCTTCGATTGGGAATTACAACAGAATATATATATATATATATATATATATATATATATATATATATATATATATATATATATATATATGACGACATGAAAATGAATCATATAATGTATGATATGAGCGATTACCAAAGTTTGCACCCTTTATGTAATACATCAATAAAAAAAGAAATTAAGGATGATGTAATGTAAAAATAATAAACGAATTTGTTGGGTTACAGCCTACAATGTACTCTCTAATCGTTGATGATAAATAAATTAATAACACTAAGGGGGCATTAATTTCGGTTGTTAAAAAGGCATTAAATCATGTACTCTACAAGAAATCATTATTGTAAAAGTAGAGATGAGGCACTATATCTATTTTATAACAAGTGAAAACCATTTTAGATGTTGTTTAATACCTACTATATACATTAGATAGATAAAATGTACTTTTAGATGGTGTGCAGTACTATAAGTACCTATATTAATGTGCCCTTGGAAACAACAATTATCATCACCTGTAAAATATTCATCAAATATATGTATTGAAAATATATGCAAAAAATTAAACATCCGTTAGGGAGCGAAATCTATTATTAGTCCTCTGGAATATATATGTTTCAAAATCTTTCAAAATAACCCTATCTCTATTTTCCAAATAAAAAGTTAAAAAAAAAAAAAAAAAAAGTTAAAAAATTAAAAAAGTTGTAAGCATATCATTTTATAGAACATTTAATTAACTCTGTAAGGATATATATTCCCACATTTTCGGTTCCATAAAAAGTTCTCTTAAATGCGTTGTTCCAACTATAAACATTTTATTTTAAGGGCTAGCAAAGATATAAAAGTTACTCTTAAATATGTTGTTCTAGCTATAAATATATCATTAAATAGTTTAATAAAGATATAAAAGTGTTCTTAAATGTGTTGTTTTAGTTATAAATATATCATCAAATAGGTCAATAAAGACAAAAAAGTACTCTTAAATGTGTTTTTCTAGCTATAAACAAATTATTAAACCGGTTTATAAAGATATAAACGTGCTCTAAAATGTGTTGTTCCAGCTATAAACATATCAATAAATAGGCTAATAAAAACAAACAAGTGTTCTTAAACGTGTTTCACAAGATATAAACATATCATTCGTAAGCCTCTAAAACACATAAAAGGTGCATTCCAGACCTTCTAAAACATGAAAAAATTTGCATTTTAGAGCTTGTCTAGAATTCCATTTTATATCTACTCACGATTAACGGTTGACCAGTTCAAGGTATTTTTTAAGCGAATGTGACCCTAACCATTACTTGAGAATAGTATCCATCGGCTCAAGTTTTTTATCCTTAGTAATGTGTCGTTTATGAATTTTATTTCTCAGTTGATTTTAGAGATTTTGCGACATGATCGTGCATCGCTCAAAAGAAACGTTGTGGAATTCTGAGGATTCCGAATGTTACTAGTAAAGGATACATATATAATCTTTGCGTGATCACTAACATTGATTACGGATATTTTCAAAAAGTCAGAGATTCGTGATAATTTAATCTCAGAATCTCCCCAGGCACTTTATATCAACGGCGTATTAGCCAATATGTCGTATTACAGTTAGAGGCCAGGTCTGAATACTATTATACATTTCTGACAAAGAATGAAACGGAATGAAAGACGGTGATCTGTTCGGTATTTTCCACTACTAATGTCCATCAGCATAATCCAAATATTAATCGAATTCCCAAACACAGTTCCGTAAATCAAGCCTCCATCTCTTTCTGGCAAACTAAGTGCCAATGTGTCAAGCGGTAACTTTCGCACTCGTGACAGGAAAATCAATATAAAAGCGAATTGGTTGCCAACACGCTTATTCCTAAGGACAGAATACTACTGGGAGATAGAGTTCGAGAATGAAAAATGAAAGAATTTTCTGCCAGTTGTACATAGGGTTTTTTCTAGTTATCAGACCATTCTTTATTCGTCGCGTAGTGATGTATAATTTTATACACTTAGAATAGATTTTGGCCGCAAAATATTGTCTATGTGAGGCGATTTTGGAATGGAAACACAGCAACAGCAACCACAACAGCAATGACAGCAGCACAACAGGAAAGATGACAGATGATAGGATATTTCTCAAATATTGACAAACCGTTCATAGGGTAGTCACATTGCCATACGTAAGGAGTAATTTTACCTATAAGTATACCTCACTGGCTAAATACTGCTACTATTTATCAAAATGGATAAGGCTTTCTTAGATATCCAGATTTGAGCGTTCACAAATATGCTTAATAGTGCCTTAAAGAATGATTTTTTTCCGACTTGAATTAACAGTTTGAGAAGTTATTTTGGAAAACCTTAAAAATAATTGAATACTCATGACATGAATACACACACACACTCTCTCTCTCACACACACACACACACACACACACATATATATATATATATATATATATATATATATATATATATATATATATATATATATATATACAACCCATCCGCCCAGATATATAACCCTAGTCAGCAAGGACGTTTGCTCCCTCTAAGCAAACATTCCATATGACGAGGGCATACAGCTTGCAAGGAGGAGTTAGACAGCCGGCCTAACCCTTCTCCCACCCTTCACCCTCGCCCCCATCATCCCCGCCTTCAACACCCAGAATACCTCGTCAAGGTTCTGAACCATGTTTTGAAGATGAACAACATTATGTTTAATAACCAACATTATATTCAAGTCTTTTTTACATCTATGGGTACCAAAACGGCACTCTCGTATGCCAACATATTTAAGGGGAGGCCAGAGCAAAATGTCTGAATCAAGCACCCCAAGCACTCTCGTATGCCAACATATTTAAGGGGAGGCCAGAGCAAAATGTCTGAATCAAGCACCCCAAGCACTCTCGTATGCCAACATATTTAAGGGGAGGTCAGAGCAAAATGTCTGAATCAAGCACCCCACAAACGCCTAAGCTAGTGCACTTTTCTTGATGACGTAGACAGCAAGTGAGTAGGAGCACGGGAACAACTTCACAACTCTTTGCATTTGCTAACAATATTTCCATTTCACCATCAAATTCGTGTTGGAATCGTCACACGTGTCCAATATAGCCTTATTACCCAACCCATATTACAAGATTGAAACATAGAAACTGAACAGCTGTCATCCTAAACATTTAATAAAAGACCTGCAGTTCGGCCTATGTCTTCTCAACTGCGTATCTGTTCTAAAATGAAGACGCTCAACAAAAGATCTAGAGAACTCAAAGGGCATTTAATAAGAACGGAATACAAAATTAAACTAGATTCGGCTAAAGAAAACGTTAAGGCCTTTGACCGAAGCAGTCTCCTGAGGTACAAAGCTAAGACTCCCAATTGCCGTATCCTTTTGGTAACAACATACCAGAGCAAATTGGCCAAAGACACTGGCATATTGGTGATTCTTCCCCACGTCTAAAAGAAGTCTTCAAAGAACCACCTACGGTCGCTTACCGACGAACAAAACAAACTTGACATAGGACATTGTGCGTGCCAAACTGAACTCAAACCATTGTACGGAAGCAGTATAATACAGATGTAAAGGCAGACATTGTTTAATCTTTAAAGCAAATACATAAGACTACTGCTTTCAATAGTTCGTCCAAAAGGGGTACGTACAATATCAACCAACGGTTTAGATCATAGGATGTGTCAGTAAAAATGTTATTTACGTTCTGATGTGTAAGATTTGTGCCATCCAATATGTTTACGAAACAGTCAATATAAAACTCGCCAACCATTTTAAATCAGCCAGACACTATGTCCAGTCCTTCGAAATGCCGCCCACTGGGGCAATTATAGACGGACTGATAACGAACGTGGGCCAAAAGTGAAATATTGAATACAGCAGAGCGAAAGCTCGCCAAATTTGTCTTAAAAGAAAAGCTCCTGTCTACAATAAAAGCAATACCCTTGAAAGGTAGATCTGAATTGTTTTACTTTTTACATTGATATAATTTCTTGACGTTTTTTAAGGGTCTGGCGTTTTCCTTAAAAATCACTATTTGATGAAACAGTGCATTCCCATTTCATGTTTATCACAATTAGAAGACTCAGAATATACGGTTCAAGAGAGCTAATAGAATTGAGTTTCGTGTTATTTTAATTGTGTGTGCTCTTTATCTCTCTGCCAGTCTTCTTGAATCAACCCTTGTCATTTCGTTCCAATGCATCAGTATCGTCCAGATGTGTACCATGTCGCTTCAAATAAGAGTGTTAAGTCAGAAAGTGTGCACGAAGTCAAGATCGGGATAGCAGTACCATCGTACGCTTCGAATTCCGGAAAAATTTGCAAGTAGCATTTCTGGGAAACAGTAAACAATTATGTTTATATTTACTACTTGAGGAGAGGAATATATACAAAATGTTACATATTCATTCTATACTATATTCAGATAGGTAACTATAAAGCTTAAACTTTAAAGAATGTATGTCATTTTTGGGACAATGAGATAAATTAAGAAAGACGAATGGCATATCATTAAAGATGTTTCATAGCTCTTCCTAAAAATATATCGTTATCTAATAGCTAGGCTGGAAACATGTCAAAACGTACGCAAATCAATACGCACCCAGGTTAGAAGGTACTCGAGCAGAAATGTACAAAGTCGAAAAATTAACCAAGTAAATAATGTACCTTAGTGTCAAAACAGAATCATCCAAAATAAAAACGTATCCGTCACAAGTAGAAAAATGAAGTGATCAAAACTTGCCTGGTATATATTTTAGTAGTGATCACAAGTAGATTCTGTATGGAACGCTCTCCGATATGTAATTTGTACTTGGTACAAAATGATTTCATTCAAAAATTGATCTTCATTATATAAAAAGACAAACACACATAAGCCTCTTCTTTTGACAACCAGTTGTGCATGATTGTTTACAATTTAACCCGAGTCAAGCAAACGTATACATACCCTTAGATGACAACGGTCAGGCAAAGCGCAGATTGCGCCCATCTTTGACCGTACGAGTTATTTAAAACACTAAACAAGCAAACTTGTGGAAAACATGAAGGTTAAAACGGGTCAGGTGGTACTTTCTAACAACTTTATTTAATCATTGTACTTTATGATTAAATCTGGAATACGTTTCTGCCTGTGTACGATTCAGTCTGGTTACGTTTTGACTTGAGTATGTTTCGGCTTGAAAACGATTTAATTTGATTACATTTTGACTCGAGATTGTTGGCCTTTGGTACCAAAAATTTGGTTCAGACTTTGTACCAGCGCTACCATATATGTTTCACACATCATTGCCTCTCACGTAAAGGTCATATTCGCTAACCAAGGGTCGTCGATCCACTTTGACCCTTGGCATATGTTGCTAGTTTTTGAACAAGTGCCTCTTCCAGATGAAGAATTAATGTGTATAGTAAGCAAAATCAACTGACTAATCAGAAACCATGTTACTTAACCTGTTATGTTTTCAATATGGTGCCTTCTGTAATGTCCACGTGTCTTGATTGGAAAGAAAAACGGTACGAAAAGTTTGAATTTGTAGAAATTTACACGCGACACATGTCGTTGTCCACAAAGGCTACTATGATTATTTTCAAATATCTTCCAACGTAACTGTGATCCAAATCGCTTTCTACTAAATTAAAAAGGATAAAATTTCATCTTAAAAAATATCTTTTAAATATTTTATCACTGGATCTTACATAAATGCATCTTATGGCGCAACATGTGTTTACATACAGTTGCGTCATGATAGATGTACTGCTAGGTCATGTTACGTAGCAACAAACGTATTGGGCCGTGCGTTTGCTTAACAGCACTCAATAGGTGTTAATAACGTCCAAAAAGGTGAAAGAATTACGAATTGCAGTTGAACATGAAGTCATACGAAGGGTATATAATAAGAATTTTTATTTGCTCGGGGATTTTATCTGCGATGGACTGGTGTTCCGTCGGTGGTGAGGACGGGGATATACAGTAAAATGGTTTAATGTCGATGAAACCACGGGATCAAGTAACTTGATGTATTCATTTCCAACTGCAGTTTAAATGTTGTTATACCAGGACTTAACACTTGTAAGCCTCACAACAATGAACTTGTAATATAGACCTAAATCTATTCCTAACTTTCCCATCTTCAGGGAAATAAATAAATTACTTTATCGCAACATTATTATATATGTAACAGAAATATCCGTATAAGCCTGATACTGCAAACTCTCCTCATAGACTACTACTTGAAGAGCTATAAATTAGGTTATTTAAAATATATTGAATATCCGTAATATCTTTTACAAAGCGGTGATGAATACCATCTGGGTACAGAATTCAATCGCTAGACATAGCGACGTTGTTTCTGTGTAATCTACATTTATAATTTGTATTGTTCCATGAAGACCATCAGCATTAAATACCTGATGCCAGCAATGTCTAAAATGACAAATTATAGTAACTTCAGCATCGAAATAATATCTAAAATATATTAAATTTGTAATATTTCTGAGACCTTTGTGATTTGAGATGAAATGCATCCTAAAATATTGTCACTGTCAGTAGGAACAACTAAAATCATATCATATTGAAATCAAAGGATATAAATCTTATCAGATGTCACGGTAAAATATATTATTTAAAATCAATAGAAGTTTTTGTAGAGATGTTAAATAGCATTATTATTAAATTGATTCGCTTTCATTGACAAAGAAAAAGCAGTAATTTACAATTATTTCTTAATTGTGATGCCTATTCATTTGAGCTCCTTGAATATTTTTAACTGCATAATTGTTTCAATAAACCCCGAAATGCAGTATATCATTGAGATATTCAGTTTCATACCGATATCTTTAATATGGTTTTAGGTAACGAAAGATTGACAATAAATGCACTATTGCTAATGAATATATCATAAGAAAAATAACCTGTTCTGGCGATAGCTTCTTTATAGTTGGAACTCTTTGGACAATGCTGGATGTCAATGACTTTTTAGAGTAATATTTCTATAGACTATGTTTTATAAACGGCGAAGGAAACTTCTATTTCTATATTATTGAAACAGAAGGTTGGGAATTTCGTTTGTCTTGTGTAAGGGGTGTTGGTTTCTGCAGATGGAAAGACTGGCCTTTTGTGTAAGCAACAATACTTTTAGAGATTATGGAGGCACAAAAATCAGAACCACAATGAACTCTAGACCTTGATGCAACTATATAATCAACTAGGAGATATGAATGGGCTCACCTATATAGGCTGAAATATCTCTGAAATATCTACCAGTCAGCGTAATTACTGTTACTGTGATCTTACATCAAGACTATAGATGATATTCTTTAAATGTTATGAGCATGTAAAACACGAGCAAAATATGTTAAGTGGTCCATTGTTAGAAAAACGGTCCCATCCTTTCAATCACATATTGAGAGTCTGTTCTTTCAAACGGTCGCTGTGCCCTACAGTAAAAGATAAGCCAAAGAACCATTTGGCCTGTTTATTTCTTTCTTCTTTCTTACTTTGTATACTTTGGTCCTGAAGCAGAAATTGCCATCGAAGATCCATATATAAAGGATTGGCAAATAACTCACTTCGAAAGCAACTTTTCATTTATCATCGTTCTAAGTGATGCCGAACAGTCAAGGGACCATTTGTTTTACACTTCAAGGAAAAAATCTGGGGTCCTACCAATAACCTCCTCGTACAATGTTGAAAAGAGGCGGCTATTTGAAAAGAGGCGGCTATTACTTTCCTCTTAGAAACTGTGCTTCAGTTCATTCTGACAGCGCCACGTATCAATTGCAGACGATAATTCATGCTAGAAAAAAAAAATAGTCGTGTAATTTATATACACCACAGTAATAATTCATATAATCAAATATGACTACATTTGAAATAGTAACGATGAGATGGAGACATATACATGTCAACCAAATTGTAGAATGCTTTCTGCAACAAAAGAACAAATTAAATTTTAACAAGAATAGACAGTATTCACAAATCGCTGATCACATGTTTGGGCTGAAGAAGGGTGTAAAATGGTCTTCATAAAAGCCATTTGTTCAAGCATCAATATCATAGTCAAATCCAATTTCTAAGAATAAAAGGTCATGCATATAATGATTTTGTCATACAAAAAGCTTTAAATAAAACTTGATACAGTGTATCCTTGCTATCTCGAAAAAAGAAAGAATCTTACAAATAATGTTGATCCAAACTATCAGAGACTGTTAATTTATTCAGTGTTTACATTATAGAAATATGATGTCGTAAACCTTAAAATCTGTTATAGCCAATGTAATTTTTAACCCGATTGAAAGATTACTTGAAGGAGTTTGCTCTTATTTCTTTTGCCATAACAATTTGTTGGCTCCTCTTACTCTGGTGATCGAGCTACAACACACTGGATCATTTCTCAGATTAAAAATGTGTTCATGTAACACGGATGCCCCACCACAGTTCCTAAAAACTGACCTAAACGCAAAACTCAACCAAGGTATGATGTACGGATGGACGTGGCCAACACTACATGTACCTACCACTGTCTTGGTGGAAACAAAAAGACAGAAACCCTACTGTCTAATGGTTCTATATCATCATTTTATCTCCCCTCTCGGAACAAAAAAAAAACAAGTGAGAAGAGTTGTGCAAATGCAAAGTCAAAGAATTACCGCTTCAAAGATAAGGCTATTAATTGACCGCAACCTCAGTCTTAGGTAACTGCATACGGTGACGCCAACTAAATACGGAGCTTAGCACCATAATATGTCGCGAGTTTTTAATGATCCGTCGTCTAAAAATTCGACTTTTTGAGGAAAATATGCCTAACACGCGAAAAAGTCGCATCAAGTTACTGTCATCAATTAACTTTCTATTACCTGTTAACTATTGGAAAACGCCGATAAGTATCTTTTATAAAGCTCTCTACAACACCTAAACGAAAAAGATCACAATTAAGCAAACGTTTGCAAGAAACTTAGTTTCTTCAATCACTTGTTATCTTCTTCTTCTTAGGTAACATAGTTATCGATGGTAAATGCTGATGCAGAAAAGGTCATATTTGTAGCCTATATTTGCCTTACATTTTTGTTTTTACAAAAATAATTTTAACAAATATTACAACCGGTCGATGAAAGTTTACAAGAAGGGTTGTGTTAACAGTTCTACTATTTTTTGCTGCACGCCTCGCCCACCCTTGTTTGCGTCGGAAAATCTTTATTAATTGGATAAATATTGTACAATTTCTGAAACATATCCCCTTCCAATTTTATCCAAATCTAAGGAATACTGTTAGTTATCCAAGCTTAAAGTAGCTATACATTCTCTCTATTTGATTCTGCTTTTTGGGACTTTGTCAATTTATGCCTCCACACGTTACCCTGTAGTATGTTACATACTGCAAATCACTTAAACCAAGTAACAACAGATGACCTTGATATTAGCCCCGCTAGACAGCTAACGAGGAGCAATGATGGACGATGTGGAACTAATAATTGCACAGAGTGGAATCTGTTGTATTAGAAGTCGCAATATGTTAAACCAAATATCAAGTATATCATTAATTTAACAGCAGTTCCAGCTTTTATGATGAAAAATACTCTCATAGAAACGGTTTTACCTTTCAAATTACGATTGCGAGTGCTGGTCCAGTAAGTGTATACTAGGAGTGGCAGATTCAGCTTCTATAGGTTGTTGTATCGTTGTAACATGGCGCTTAAAAAGTCGTCTCAATATTTGTTAGATGCCTTTTGATTGGACTAATTGTAAGCAAAATGTTGTCACTTGGACTCCCTGAAGAATTGGAATGAGGAGATAGTAGTTAATTAAGGATGAAATGTGCATCTGTGGTTTAAATATGCACTTGCTCGCATCATTTCTACGTTCTTTAAATAAATTAAATTAACATAAGCATAGAACGTCTTTTAACTGTGTGCTATTCTGGAATGTTAGAAAACGAGTTTAATCAAATCCAACTTATAATTCATCGTGCACGTGCAAATGTTCAGCAGTTGAACGACTGCAAACAAACTTATTTCAAGACTTTTTTAATTCAGACAATTATTAAACTTAGGCCATTTAAATTATATAATTACCAGAGATTTTTGCGCACACACGCGCACGCACGCAAATACATCAGTGCACGGATGATTTACTTGCTGTGGCATGCATGCGTTTTCATTATTATTCTTGTTTTTTGTTTTTTGTTTTGTTTTTTTTTTGTCTTTGGCTATGATTTAGATAAATTAAAATAGTTTATTTCAGACATTCATTATCCACTGCATCAGTGTTGACTTCTACACTTAGATGCGACGGCAAATATTTCCAACTATTGTCCAAAGTATTTGCGAGGTATTTCAGTCATGATTAATTGCTAGACCGGTTTGCGTTTTAATTTCATTATGGATCTGCAACACCATCAATCTTGCTTTCACTGCTTTCGCTTTGACTCAAGCGTGATAGATGAAGTTAAAAATGGAAAGCGCATGCGTGACATCAGTGGTCCACGTCATGTTCTGATGTCAGCGAAATATTCACGATAGTTCAAATATCGTATTCCCATATTTCTAAAATTCATTTAAAAGCAAAAAAATAGTATATTATTCTATCCAATATGCCTGTATCAATCTAAGTAAGGTTTTCAGAATATTCCCGTATGAAATAATTCGTGTACAAAACTTCTCTCAACTGTCCGGTGTTAGATAAATAATTACGATGTATCGCCAATTATTGAAGAATTGGGGAGTGCAGCTGATAAAGCCAGTGAACCGCCAATGAGAAACCAAAAAAATATTGATAGCCAATGGCTAGTAATTAAAAACAAGCTATTCAGCCCTTTCTATTTTCATGACTGACTAGGATGGTCAACTCCTGTCTTTGGGGCGCCGATTTTTTTTTTTTTTTTTTTTTTTTTTTCTGAGATGCAAATGATTGAGTGTGTTGTCAGTAACCTTTAAGCTCCTATGTTTGCCGGGACACGTACGTGTATATATAATGAAGATGATGGATATGTGTGTGTGTATGTCTTACATGTATTAAAGGAGAAGATGGCACTAAGAGACTGGATTTGAAATATAATTGGTCTATCTAGCCTGCAGGCAGCTGAGCCTGGTAATAGTCTCTCTATATATATATGAAATTCGATAAATCATAACCCAGGCTGAAATTTTCCATGAGTAAAGATACCCTTTGTGTTATCATTTTTTCTGAATACTAAGTTACGTTTTTTGGAAGTCCAAGAAAATATAATAGAATTTGTATGCCTCATAATTCTTCTTTTCACTGAACCAGATTATAATTCAAGTGGAATCACTAGAAGGGAAACAAATTTCTGAAGCTATAGTGGGATCCTAACACATAATTATTTTGTTCGGTGTTAAGTTTTAATCTTCCATCCGTCTGTTACTATCATTGAAAGGCTCTAGACCTTAAACATATAGAATAGTGGAACTGACACTCTGGATTCACCGACTTATTTAAATATTAACAGATCCACACTACTTCAATGAAAATAAGGTTAATAAAGAGTCATTAATTGCAAATTGTCGCATCACAAATTTACTTCCTTATGAAAAGTTGTGAACTTGTAATGTTTTTCTAACCAAAAAAATAAAATCAAAGTTGATATTTTAGAAGAATAAAGCGAATGTTTTTTTGGGGTTTTTTTTAATTCTCTGAGTCTTAAGTAGTATTCGTTTGCTATTCCCTCACCCACCCACCCACACTTTCCGTCAAGACCATTGTGAATCCACTCGTGTGTGCTATTGGTCTAACTGGGCTGTGTTTTGTCGGTGTTCTGACCTCGAACACGTTTTAATTTAATCTCTGGTCAACCGGTTTCACGGCCTTGGTTGTGTCTCGTGTGACGTCATTGGACAGATCAAAATGAGTCGAGGTTTTTACTCGTTTCAATAGAAGCAAGATGGAGAACACAAGGGACCACAAAGCTTTAGTCCCGATAGCACTAAACAGTGTTCGGCAACGGCCGCATTCGATCATATATCCCCTCTTCGATCATATACCCCCTCACCTTTGAAGCCACCCACTATCAAAATATATACATTTTCAAACTCATAAGAGAATGGAGAAAACCGAATCACTCAAAAGACTGGCCTGGCATAGCTAATCCTTCTATAATTACTCCTTTTACAGTCACGCCAACAACCACACACCCTCTCCAAAACTCTTGAAAATCATTAAAACCCGAGATATTCAACACTCTAGAGAACCGATACTGAACCGAATATTAATTTATAGAAGAGGAAAGTGCAACATCAACGGGCCGATTTCCCACATAAGCACTCACTATAAAAATCTCAGTAAGAGCATAAAAACGGAGCAGAGGAGAAAATGTAAAGCCCCTCATGCACATTGAAGACCAAAATAAAATCTCGAACAGAGCTAGCACAAATGTGTTTCTACACAAGAATCGTCCGCTTGTGCATACAACATGAAGTCATGCATTCTTGGAAATGAAGTGTGGATATCTCTTAAATCAAACGTTTATCCCATGGCCAATCACACGAACCCGTTTAGTGCTACTAAGATCTTGCTTACACTTGTATAGTTTGGGTAAAAGGGTATATAATGCGCGTATTTGTGTTCTGTGCCATAGTGTATATCATTTTGCTGAAAAATCATACATATAAAAGAAATAGAGTATAATAAACAATTTTACCCAATATAAAATACTTAGTTAGTTTTTATCCTCCCCTTATCAATTTCAAGAATTCCTGCTGGATATGTAAACTCGAGAAATAATAAATCATGTGAGGTTAAGGAACAAAATTTCATAAAATGTGTTTAGAAATGATCGAATTGAAGTTGATAATCTCCAAACAAATATATGTATAATAATTCAGACAAATTGGATCTGATAATAATCCACAAAAAAGATATAGGTATAATACTTTAGTTAAATTGGAACTGGTAATCTACCAACACACAGAAATAAAACTAAAAAATATACATATAATAATTTAGTCAAACTGAATATGATCTCCACCAAAAAAATAAAAAATAAAAATATACATATAATAATTTAGTCAAATTGGAACTGATAATCTCCAAACAAATATACGTATACTAATTAAGTCAAATTGGATCTAATAATCTCAACAACAAAAAATATACGTATAATAATTAAGTCAAATAGGAACTGATAATCTCCACACAAAAATAAAAATAAAAAATATACCTATAATAATTAAGTCAAATAGGAACTGATAATCTCCACACAAAAATAAAAATAAAAAATATACCTATAATAATTTAGTCAAATTGGATCTGAAAATCTCCAAACAAAAATATACGTATAAAAACTAAGTCAATTAAGCCGAGTGTGTCAAGAATGAATCAGTAATCCTTCTTTTTTAACGTTTTTTTTTTGGGGGGGGGGTGTTTTCTTTTGTTTTCTTTGTTTCTATTTTTTTTGGGGGGGAGGGTGTCTTTTTTTGAAAAAGCATGTCAAACAATTACGAGAATTATGACAAATTAATATAACTATAGCAAGCCAAAGCAATCCTCATATAAAGACCGATTTAATGCCTCTAAAATGGTTGTTATTGACTTTAACCTGTTACACTTAAAATATTCGCAATCCCTGTACATGACATTACACTGTATGTGTAAGTTGGACCTTAGGTAAAAAAATACACCAATGCCAGGGAAATCACAAAACCTTATTTTCTCGTGAAAATGGAACACCAGGCATAAAGATCTTTCAAAATATTCCTTAAATATATTTTTGAAGAAAAAGCTCACTGAAGCCATCAGAATTTCATTTCATTTCGAAAAATATTTAACAGAAAATTCCATCAATTGTCCTGACCGTGATCGTCAGCATCGAAACTCGTTCTATAGCTTGACATCTAAACTTGAAACGCTCAACAATTTGTACAAAGATTTTTTCCTTTCGACTTCAAAGTTAATAATGATATTTTGTTTTAGGGTGCTAACATTTTTATGTACTTGATGTAGACAACAAAAACAATGCTATTTAAGTATTTTTTCAAATTTATCACATTAATTTTCATAAATATGCTTGTTAAACGATTATGTCAGATACAAATAGCCACCACATAAAATGAGCGAATATATTTTTTATAAAAAAAGATTATTCTCTTTTGAAAACGCTTGTAAACCAACGTGTAATTTATACGGCAATAAACTTTCTCCCTGCAATTATTATTGATTGTCTATGCGCACTACACTGAATCAGATATGGTGTAATAGATATCGATCAACCCAACATATTATAGACTTCTGCGACGCATCGCTCTGTAATTCAAAGATAACTGCTTTATTATATTTTATTTTGCAAACGTGGCATCATCCATATTAAATTAGCTTTTTATAATTTGTATGATCTTCGAACTGGAATATTTCAAGAAATATAAATTTGATTTATTTTGCATGCATACAAAATATCACTTTTTGCCTTTAGATAGGTGGGGATCAAAACATGTCTTTAAATAACAACTTCTAACTAAATGAATTTATAATAAAATTGCATTCTTATATAAATACAAATTTTTCATGTTCTCTCGTGTGTGGTGAGCAGTTAGTCATTCTTCATTCCGCTCTTGAAAAGGGTGCTTTAATGTGATTATCAAGATCATTCTTTTCTTTTGTACCAAATGTGTTGGTTTGTGTTGTACCTTTGGAGGATAGCTACGCGTAGACCTAACAATATCAAATGGATAGCCAGAATAATCAAACAACAATAATTTGAAGACATCACCAAAGAGGAGGCGAGGGATATATTACATGAAACATGAAATCAAATGAAATATTTTTCTCTTCTTTCACACTTATAATTGGGTGTACAATTTGAAGGTCTGTGCTAAGAATAAACCAACAGGAAAATATGTTGAATGATAACCCGCCTGCTTTGCCTGTATAATACCCAATCCAAAAACTTGTCGTAGCCAGTTCAGCAAGAACAGTAGGTCATTACGACCTTAATATACTCTTTGTGGGTGTTAACATAAGTGACAACTGTGAATGCACACATGACATTGCATGACCATACATGCAGCAGTGTCTAAGAAACTGAACTACAAGTGATTAAGAGTGTCTGGCGTATTTTGCCAAAGAAAGTATGATCGCTGAATAGCTGTATATATCTAACTACACTATGAGAGAGAGAGAGAGAGAGAGATAACGTTATAGGGTAAACTTTCACTCGGTAACACATTGAATGACCCAAACGATCCCATTACACATCAAATGACTTGCTTTAACTATTGCTCTAATAATAGCGAATCAAAACTGTTTTACTCCTTGTAGAATACATTACTGTGCATCGAAACGATTTCATCCCATTGGCGACAGCAGTAAATAGTCATTTGTTTTACCATAGAAATTAACGTGAAAGCGTCTCGAGGTCTATCTGCTATTTGCGCTTCAGACACTGAGGTGCTTGGTGGCCTCATTATGCGTTGTCATGCTATTTTCAGAACGATAAACCACTACGTACATCTAAGCCTGACCTGTTATCAAGGCAAATTTCGGCCTATTACATTGAACACAATCTAAATTTTAAGATTTGTCTACATTTTGAATCAGACCGAATAAACAAATTGAAACTTTATGAAAATTTATAAAACAGTCCTCTTTGAAGTGTTGCCCTAATTTTTGTTGCTTGCATTAATAACGAAAATTTGCACGAATCTATTTTGAACCGACCCTATAATATGTCTTATGTATTTGCACAGACACTATAAAATACATGTTGGCTGAAGAAGGATGTCCATGGAGCATAAGATCAATCTGTTTAAAGTAAATTATTGTTAGTTTCTTTTTAGAGCATGCATTTTGCTTGAAAACTGATTAATACGTTTCCGCAGATTCCACCGCCCTTCCCACTATGCATGCACAGGAAAGGGAAAGGGGACATTCTATCATCGACAAAAATATATTCTTGACGTGTACACTGCTGCTTCGCTTCGTGAGAGTCGGGTACACCATGTTCCTGTTAAAATTATAACACAATCTTGTCTCGCATCACGGGGAGAAAGACAATCCAATATCGTCGGGCATACAATTCTATTTACAGCGTACATGCCGACTACACCATTCTGCTATTATGGTAGACCTTTCTTATGAAGTTGAGAAAGACAGTCCAACAAGGAAGTACTATTTAACTTCTGGAAATAAAAATAGCCCCAAAATACCCGTATGTGAAAAACCAACGTAATAAAGAGGACGTTCTAGCGTCCTCTAATAACACAGTAAAGTTGTCTTCCGTAAATTCCAAGCACAGCTGTCTCAAAAGTTTGCAACTAAGATTACTGAAATCTTTAATAAATCAATAGCTCCTGAACAATGATTGACTTTTACAATCATCATATCATCGCTTGCATGGTAAAATGTCTTGTAAGTGTTGATTACAGATATTGAATTCTTGATGCAAATATACAAATACTTCAATTAAATCTATATTGATTTACACATGGGTCTTGGAGTTAAAATCACTTCTAAATAAAGGTTATCAGTAAAAATGCGTATACTTGAATTCTTCGCCAGTGCGTGATCAATACAATTTAATGCAATTTTTTGTTAGTTCGATTCAAGTCGATACAATTCAGTCTAATTCAATTTTATTTTACCTGTGTAATCTCGAAGATTACTCCATGAGGTACTATGTATTTTGTTTAACCCCACTTTCCACTGAACAATTCCTCCCACGTATCGAGGGGTCCAATGAAACCGAAGCTTTTATGCAATCATATATGGCTTACAGTCTGTGTAACCTAATCTCTATAACATCAGTGGGTTTTTTTACCACTTTTGGTGTCCTCCCCATCCGCTCTGTAGTACATTTTTATTAAGGATTAATTTGAAGGCAAAATGTTGGCCTTGATCCGCATACCTAGATTAGTTAGCTATGGACCATTTTGTCTACTACACACTTAAGATATTGCGTTCTTCTTATCCTTTTCTTTCTGTTTGTTTTCATGATGTTTACTAATGGTGTTCTTGTATCTACATTGTCGACTATGTGTTGTGTATCCTATGAAAGTTTCATCTTTTGTATTTCTACAAAACGTGCCGTACAATTTGGTCATGCGATATGTTTTACAAACAGAACAGAACTTTATTGATATGACCTATGCAAAGAAACACATAGTCAATACAATACATAACTCATATACAATACAATGTTGCATAAATGAATGAATGAATAAATAAATAAATAAATATTGTCTATAAAAACCTGTGTACAGATAAATCCTCGGAGAGAGAGAGAGAGAGAGAGAGAGAACTAGACAGCGAGAGAAGATAATCTAAGTTGGAATGCATTATACACATATCTATCTAGGTATGTTACAGTTGTTAAATCTTCATTTTTAAGTAATTGTAGTAGTTTATACATGCTTGGTTTCTGCCAATAACAAGGATCAATATAAGATTTTCTAAGTGAGAGGTATAAAGGACAGATTAAGACAAAATGATATTCATCTTCAACCTCATTATTTACACAAAGTGCACATTTCCTTTCGTGTCGTTCGTTTCCTACATGCCTACCAGTCTCGATACTTAATGGGTGTGATGAAACCCTTAATTTACTTAAAGCCTTTCTGTGGCTGGCATTAGCAATTATTCTAAGATAAGAAACGTTTTCGAAGATATCTTTTATATCGTTATACATATATGAAATTTTCGAAGCAACTGCTGAACTCCAGTCAGAATGAAATATGTCTTTTAGTCTTTGGTTAAAAAAGGGTAAAAACGAAGCTATCTGGACTGAATTAGAGTGATACCAGACTTCTCCAAAGCCTGAAATCAATAGTATACTTCTCACATTAGAAACCCAGTTTTTATAATTCTTTCTTTCGCAATCGGTAAGCATTAATTGGTATATTTTTCGAAGAATACAGTTGTTTGTGTTTAGCAATTTGAACCAACACTTATTGATGCGCACATATCTATTTAGATAAAATGGATATCGGCCCAACTAGGCGTATACAAACATACTGTTGGTAGAAAGTTTAACGTCTAGTAACCACTTGAAATATTTTCTATGTACCCGTTCCATATTGTGTACTTTCAAAAAGTACCAAATTTCACAGCAATAAGACAAAATTGGAGATACAAAAGAATCAAATAAATCGCACATTATATTCATTGGACATTGTAGATTATTAGAATTATTCAGAAGTACGTTCATTGCTTTGACACCTTTGCCAGCAATAGTATCTGTAGCACATCGAAACTAGCCTTTGTTGGTAAAAACAAGTCCTAAATAATTAAAATCATCCACAATGTCTAGAAATACATCTCCGTATTTAAATAAAACGTCTAGTCTTCTAACTCTTTGTTAAAAATCATACCCTTTGTTTTATCAATATTTACAAATATATTCCATCTTATACAGTATGCATGTAACTTATCTAAGGATGCTTGTATACCATCTGCTGTCTCTGAAAATATCACGGTATCATCAGCAAACGATAAAAGATATAAAGATAATTCTTCTAAAATGATACCCGCTTCTATATTTGATTGTAATGCAATTTTCAGATCATTAATATAAAGGGAAAACAGAAGTGAAGAGAGGATTTCTCCTTGAAGAAGCCCACGTGAACAATCGAAATATTCTGAGTGCGAGTGTAAGTGCTTTACACATGACTGCACTGAGCTGTAAATAGATTTTATTATTGTGAACATTTTCCCAGTCACTCCGCATTTTACTACTTTTTGACATCGTCTTGTTCTTTCTGCATAATCAAATGCCTTTTTAAAACCAATAAGGGCACAAAAAATAGTATTCTTTTCATCGAGTAGTTTTTGGATCAGAGCATTTTATATAAAAATGACGTCTTCTGTACTATTATTCTTTTTAAAACCAAATTGTGCATCAGTAATAGTAACATATTTAATAGCCCAAGAGGTGAGTCGTGGATTTAATATGCTAGTGAAAATTTTTCCTATACAGCTAAGCAGTGTTATTTACCTATAATTATTTGTATTGGATGGATCACCTTTTTAAATATTGATATAATAAGACCCTTGCTTCAATTTGAAGGATAAATACCGCTGCTAAATATCATATTAAAAAGTTTCAGCGTGCAATTTGATAAAAGTGTAAATGACTCAATAATGTATTTACTGAAAACTGTGTTAAGACTTGTTGCTTTGTTATTGTTTAATTTTTTTACAGCTGAGCTAAGTTCTTCAATTGTAATTAGAGTATCCAACTCTGCAAATATCGGTTCACTTAAATGCTCAGTTATATCTTGTATGCTTATACTCTGCTCTAATTGACCAGTATTATATTCTGGTAAGACTGTTGTGAGTTTCTTAAAATGTTCATAAAAATCACAACAATCATTCGAATAATTACTGAAACGTATCGGACTTTAAAAAAGGTTCCAAAACTCACGTGGATTTCAATGTCGTAAATCATGCAGTTTTTGCCCTCTTGGTCCATTGTAGAGTAATTTACTTGTTCGGCAGACCTTTTTGTATTATTTTTTCTTCATAATGTAATTCCTTCTATTTACATCGGATTTGAAAGAATTGTAATTAATCAAAGCACTTTCATATAGTTTCTTTTTTTCTCTACTTTAGCCATTAAACCAAGAGCATTATCTTTAATACGAACATTACATTTCCATTCCAAAAAATGCACCGTTTTTTAAAAAATATCGATTTGCATTTTTGGTAATAAAGAGCATCAATGCTTCAGCTTTTTCATCGATTGTGTTTTGGTCTATAAAAAGTCCAATAGTACTATCATTAAAGTGTTCTTCCAATTCCCCAATATCTCGTTGTATACCAGCAAGAAAGCGGTTTTAAATTCAGGATTCCATTTATGTTGTAGCATTGTAAATTTCAAATAATTCTGACGATAAATAGCGGTTTTTAAGAAGCAGAACAATGGACTATGATTTGAAAATTATGTAAATTTATGTACTTTGAAGCTTGTAATGAAGTAGAAATTATTCTCAGTAGTCAAAACATAATCAATTGTATTTTCTCCATTTGTTGTGAAACATGTGTACTGACCCTTATCTCCATCGTCACATAATCTTCCATATACAATTCCTCTTACATAAGTCAAGTAGGTGATTTCCAAAACTGTTACTGTTTTGATCATGATTAGCACGTGGAATTGGAAGGTCAGTAATATTACCTCGCTATGCGTTAAGAAGGTAGAGTCATTTTCTATGTAATCCGCCTTTAGACAGGTCTTACTATTAAAAAATCACCCGCTACTATAACGGCTACCTTATGCATGTAATGGTTGACTTCCATCTGTACGTTACCAAATAAATCGAAATTAAAAAGATTATGTATCGGTGATTGTTCAGGTGGAATATAAACAAAACAAATATAAACACCATCATCAAAACCAAAGTAACCCTTTTCTAATCTTAACCAAACAATGCAATCAAAATGACTATGTACAACTTTATACCTTTTATCAGACTTTGCTTTGCATATAATACATTACCTCCACTGTCACATTTTACTTTTTCTTAACGAATTTTCTGGGGAAGTGATAAACTTGGTAACCATAAATATCTATGTGAGCATTTTGTTTAGTCCATGTTTCTAACAAGCATATTAGGTCGAATTTCGAGAGAAATTCATTAAACTGATTTGTTTCTTTTTTTCTTCCGTAAGTCCTTCTACATTCCATCTCAATATATTAAACGATCCGTTCTTCTCTTCTCTCGCCTATTCTGATTGCATCTCTTGAATGACCGTGTCTCTCTGATCATCATCTTCAACGTAATCATTGCACTCGTTATGTACGTTGTGTCCTCTGTTTTGGGCTGTGGTTGCGCCCGTCTCCTTGCCGTTTTTCCCTTTGTTTTTCACTCTCTTCACTCCTTTGAACCGCCGGTAGTGTTACCTGTTTTCCATTTATGAATAGCTTATGCAAACATAGATCATATTTCATGCACAGTCGTAATCAATGTATTCGGTTTTATGTTGAAGCCCTATAAACTATTTCTAAACTACGTTCAAACTCTAACAGTGCATAGATTTCAGACAAAAAGGATTTATTTGAAACAGCGCAGGATAAATAAAAATTCCTCTTTATTGAGAGTCGCTGGCCAGTTTCTACATGTATCTTAACCAGTAAAGTTATCGAATAATATGGTGTTTTAGAAACAGAACATGACATAACGCCAAATATATCTAATTGAAAGCTAAAAACATCAAATTCACCCCGCATATAGCCGAACTGTCCAATCAAACGTTAATGTGCTTAGTCCCAAAAAGTACTATTGCTTTCCTATACACCAGAAATTAATGTTAGGTGAAATAAAGTTATGTTTCGGGGTTGTTTTTTGTGTGCTTTATTTTACAGTTTTCAAACTTTATCTTCATAATGTTAACATATTGTTTAAATCTAACTCGCCAGTTTTACGGCTAACTTCAACAGTCCAGTCCTATTAGTCAAGACTAACTCAATCTACGAATAGAAGAATTAACCGGATCTCTGTGTATGTGTGTGTGTGTGTGTGTGTGTGTGTGTGTGTGTGTGTGTGTGTGTTATTGGTTATTTTTTAATGGAATAGATCATGTTCAAACATAAATTATTTGTTTGTTTTTTGTGGTTCTTTTTATTATTATTTCCTCAGGAAACAATATTTAATACATCATTGATAATAACAATCTGACATTAACATCCTGTAGGTCAAGGTGTCACGGAATTGTATAAATCCCTTATATTAGCAATACATGTACTCGGGTTTCGTTTTTCAGTATAACAACGATGCTCGAGAGTGAGTTATGTATATTGTACAATATTTCGAAACAGTGAGTTCGGTTCACCCCATGCCGCACGTGCGAAGTGCTTTCGATGGGGAAAACTGAATGCACCAAGCGTACGGACGATGTAGAGCTGCATCGTCCGTGTATAAATGCCTCACCGTAAGACTAAATCTTTACATTACGGAACGTCTTGTCAGTGAGCAGTCTACTTAAGGACTTGCACGTCTTCAGCTGTAGAGGTAAGTAAATCGTTTATTAATTTATAGCGTATATTTTTTATGTAGCTTCGGCTTGCGTAGTACAATGCAAATATTTTCTATTCTTGTTTGTATATTTTCTATTCTTGTTTGTTCTTAATAAGAGCTTTATATTAGCAATATAAAGTGGCGTTTTAGGAAACGTTTAGTACCATAAGATTCTTATCGGACACGTGTAGGTTCACTTATGAACTTGTTCATTGCTTTGTAATGTTTGCCGATAATGTAATTTGTATAACTTACCGTATATAACGTCATTACGTGTTATCGTATATGCCCGTGTCAATCATACTACACGGTGTTAGATTTATTTTCAGCTGTAGAGCTGTAGAGATCAGAGTCGACGAGGTCCCAGCTATAGAGGGGACAATAGAAGTTGACTAAAGCTAACCATAGCAGCCATGGAGCTGAATAAACAGTGAGTTGCTTGAATACCAGGTGATCGGGCGTTGTTGACCCATTGGTGGGCGTGGATCGCTTGATTGACCAGTCCGACTAGCAGCCAAGTATGCTAGTGACGGAGTGTTTGTGAGTCACTCCATATATGTAATCTTTTAGCCGTGGGCTAATTTTGGGTTTTTGTGACACCCAGTGGTTTGGGAATGTAAGATATACCGCATGATATCTATCCCATTTCGTTTGCACCACATTTTATTATTTGAATAAAGTGCCTCATGTTTCATTATTTGAGGGTAGACATTTTTGCTATATGAGTAAAAACACATCATTTTTGCTATCTGAGTAAAACACATCATTCCTTTCATCGTGTGGGATAAATCATTAGCCTTTATCATTGCACTGTGTATTTAATTATTTGTGTTCATATTTGGGTTACCGTATTAGGTTCGTGCGGATTATGTTAATTAGTCCAATATTTGGACCCTACACACGCACGTATTAATCATAACCTTCCCATTCAAGTCATTCATCAATAAACATTGCATTTTTATCACCATCAACAGTGTTCTGTTATAAATCCGAAATCCAACCCGGTTATCTTGTTACACAAGGTATTCACATAAATACATATATACACTGTCATCCAAGATTCAGTGGGCATTCTAAAATATTCCATTTTTTTCATGAATGTTTCAAATTTAGAGGGGGTCAGATAGTGATGTGAACTTCATTCAATACCATAGGCAATTTTTAAGCGCTGATACGGCACTAGCTAATGAAGGAATAAGATTTTTGACTTTGAAACACACACACATATATATATATATATATATATATATATATATATATATATATATATATATATATATATATCTTTTAACTATTACGCAAATATTATTCAATTCTAGTACATACTTTGAATCCACAAAACCGAGTATGACTTCATCAACTTTGATTTCGATGTTATATGTTCTTTGCATAATATTTTGTATTCCTCTCCAAATTACCTGTACATATCGACACTGCCACAGAAGATGTATATTGAATCTGAATTTGCTTTACAAAAACTGCAAGAATCTGATGAAGCCCTTCTACATATTACAGTAAATTTGTTGGTTGTTAAAAAATAATGGACAATTTTGTATTGAAAAAAGTTTTTAATTCGGTATCATATGCTACATATTTCAGCCAAATTCATATATATCACGCCAGTTTTAAACATTACAGTTTAGAACAGATTCCCTTTTATGTTGTGATTTACTAGGTTTAGTTGTGGTCTGTTTCAAAAAATTCCTTATAAGGTGGTTTACATGTTTTTTTACAATGTGTCAATAGAGATAATATTTTATTGTCAAACAATGTAGGTTTTCCATATTCTTTAAAGGCACGCTTCCATCTCTGGATGATAGCATCTAAAGTTCCATAATATGGAACAAAATTTATATCAAAGAAACTAATTTTTTCTTTAAAATCCTGGAAATTGAAACAATCAGTATTTTCGTACATGATTTCATGTAGAAACGTGATTCCATGTTCATGCCATATTTTGTAAAAGATCATTTTATTATCAGCTTTAATTTATTTACTGAACCACAGGGCTTGAACAGAAATATTATCATTAGTTGTAGGGTCGCATGCCGCCAGATAAGTCCATGCTAAAAAGGCATCTTTCCAAAAAGAATTAAATTGATTTGCAACGTGACGAAGTCCATATCTGGAATAGTTTAGTAAATCCGTTCCACCTATCTCATATAGCTTATCAAAAAGAATCGATTTCCATGGGGCAAATTTAAGTGGGTCATGGAGTTTCTTTAACCAAGATATATTTAAAGCTTTCTCAAAGGATGTTATATGCGTCATACCGAGTCCTCCCTCATAGACAGGACTTATTATATTGGATCTTTTAATTTTGTCTCTCCTGCCACTCGTCGTATGTTAGTTTACCCTGACAGGATTCTTTATCCGAGTCTTGTAATTTAGTTACAAAGGGATTATTATCATCTATAAAAACATCCTTATGTCAATTATGGTCACTATCATCCATAAAAACATCCTTATGTAAATTTGGGTTACTATTAACCCTAGTATGGAGAAATTCATAATAATATTTTTGTTTTAACAATATTTCATTATGACTTGTTATAATAGAGCCTTTGTCCAAAACTAATTTTATTTGAATGTATTTTTTCGAAGTAATTTCTTTTTTCTAAGTTACAAAAATATCTACTGTTTTCTCACTTACTAACTGCCATCTAGTTTTTGATCATGTTATAATTCCCTGGATCTTTTTGCTTCGAATACGTTGAAGACGTTGTTTTAGGAATCAATTTCTAACTTGATAATTTCAAAAGGTACTTGAGACAAAAGCTCTCTACTTTAGTTTCGATTATTTGTTCCTCGAAAATTTCTTGCAATTTTCTTTTTCGGTGAATATCCAAATATTTTACCTAACTTTCATAATTTCCCAAAAAGCTGATCTTCAACTAACAGATGTCCTTCAGTTGTTGTATATATTTCCTTTATAAACTGTATCTCTGATTTTGCTAATGTCACAAACAAATTTACATGGTGCAAAGAGTTATCAAATTTCATACTGCCTTTTCCTCTTTCTTAATTTGAGAAAGATAATCCTACTGAAATAAGTGAATGGTCTGATTTGTAGCTGATACTTAGATTGGAAGACTTAACAAGAGGATGAATATCTGCTGAAATTAAGAAATAATCCAATCTACTCATTTTGTTCTGGGGTCCTCTCCAAATGTAGTGACTTTTGTCGGGGTTCCTTTTTCTCCAGATGTCTATCAAATCAAGGCTCTGCATCATAGAGTGAATTTTTACTGTGATTTGATATTATTTTGATGAAGACAATTAACGGTATCTAGTTCAAAGCATTGGGGAACATTCCAGTCTCTTGCCATAATAATTGATTTGTTTACCTATGTCTTCTAAAAGACTTTGGATTTTATCGAAAAATTCTGATTTATCATGTTTGGTCCGTATATTGAACATAATGACATTATATAACCTTGGATGGAGATATCCAAAATACGATAGTTATCCACTGAATCTGTTACAGTTTTACGAAGTTGATATTGAAAAGTGTTATTAAAGAAATTGCACAAAGCCTTGAATTACTCGTAAAAATGACCTGAAAAAGCCTTTATATCCCACTCTGCCAGCCAGACATTAGCCACATGTGTTAAAAGTAGCGCACGAATCCAGTATGGTAGGTCATTTAGGTACAGCTGAGTTTTATTGGCCTGTGGTGAATAGTGACGTAGAGCGATTCTGTACGACGTTTACATTTGACATAAAACAGTCTCAATAGGGAGGGTGGCTTGAGTCCCATTAGGTCAATTACCCATGATAGATACGCCGTTTAAATGAGCAGGGGTGGACATCAATGGTTCTATCTTTCCAATTACTGACCGGAATAACCATTATATTGTGACCTTGGTAGATTACGCCACTAAATACCCGGAGGATCTTGATTTACTGAGTATCGAAGCTGAGCGCGTAGATGAAGCTATTTTTGATAGCAAGTGGTAGTACTAGAAGAAATCATAACCGATTGTGGGACGCAATTCACCTCAAAGGTAAGTCTGAAGTAAGTAGACTATTATCAATCCGAAAGGTATCCACGACAAAGTATCATCCGAGTTGTGACGGTTTGGTAAAGAAGTTAAACTGTACGTTGAAAACATTGTTGCATCGTATGCACGCTGAGAGACCTCAAAATGCCGTGAATTACAACAATAAAGTCAAGGGCTTTCTCAGTTTGAGCTATTGTAAGAAAGTTCAGTTCGAAAACCTATGGGTATCCTACACGAATTGTGGTCAGTGGATATTATGGACGAATAAGTAAAGTCCACATATCAATACGAGCTATGTTTACGAGAAAGGTAGGAAGATAGTGCTAGATAACGCATGAGAAACTCGCTGAGTTACGTAGGCGATACGCGAATTATTACAACTGTAGGACGAGGGATGGGGAATTCCAAGAAGGGATTTGGGTACTAGTGATTGTCCCTACTAATAAAAAAAACTCTGATGGTTCAGTGGATGTGTACGAAGTGAAAGAGGTGAACGTGAAATGGACTATAAGATTGAAACTGACGAAAGTTGAAAACATTTCATATAAATATGTTAAAATGTCATGTCGAAAGGACATGAATAAACTTAGACAGAGGATGCTGAATCTAGTCAGTTTTGTTGCGATAGAAGACGATTTTTTTTATGTGTTAAAACAAGACCCTAGTACTGCGATCCGTTTAGAGTACCTCATTCATATGGAGGAAAGGAAGTGCAAGGGATGCGGACGTATACGCAGAGTTTACCAAAGGTTAAAAACAGAACATTGTAGATATACTGTCTAAATACCCAGATGTTTTTACTGATAGACGAAATCTCTGCGTCATAAAATTTCACTCACCGTTTCAAGTAAGGAATCATTACTCGATACTTGGAATTCTTATTAAATATTTGAAGGTACAGCTCTCAATCGTCATATCATTTTCTAGTAAAATTTGGAGTCGAGTAAAGTTTTATTATGTAGGGAGCCCTTACCCGAACTTATTATAACATGATATCAAACTGAAAACCTCAGAGTCGATTAGTTGATTAGGATTAAAGGCTGCCCAGATAATTTTTCATGCTCAGAGTAAACTAGATGAAGAGGCAAGCAAAATGCAAATTTTAAGTGCTATTGAATATTCAAGCTCCCCATTTTTATCCCTTGCACCATTTTATAGGAAAAAGGAAGGAAGTATCCGATTTGTATAGATTTCAGCCAGTTACACAAGGACACATTGTTCGACGAGAGCTAATGCCGAATAGCGCATGTGTTGTGACTGAGTGAACAGGGTACAAATAATTTCCCAAGTCAGACCTGAGTAAATGAAATTGACACGTAGGAGTTACCAGAGTTAACAGCCATTACAACTCCTAAAGGTCTCTTCCACTTCAAGGTCATGCCCTTCAGACTGGTCAACGCCAGCCCCATCTTTTCTTAACTCATGCGCAAATTATTAATGGGGATTGACAATAATGATAGTTTTGTAGTAAACATTCCCATTTTCACTCATTCATGTGAACAGGATCATTCCGTATTGAAGTGTCACAAGGATAGACTGAGTGGGTTTGGGATTAGCGAAGAGAAAAAGACCAGTCGTCAAAACAACATATCTATTTACAATGGAAATGAATAGGGGCCTACTCTAGCATGTGCAATTCTAACACCACCTAGCTAAGCAATCAAATTTTCATCAAGCACACAATTTACATTAGGTATGTCCTTTCTACAAAATTGTTTGCACTTGCATTATATACTGCTATTCGAATGACACGCTGAATTATAAATGAAAGTTGTCTTGACGTTGCTATTCAGCAATACACAATATCTTGTGCAAAAACAAACATGGATTTATAATCTTGTTATGTTAACAAAACATATATGAAAATTGTTCTGAGTACATTGACAGATATAAAACTGTCTTGTCCAATTAATTGATATTAAATTGTAAGTCTTTGCTGATGTTATGAAATTATGAAGCTGTGATATTCACATATGAGACATAAATTTATGGAATAGTATTGTTCACAAACAAAACAGATACGAATATTCCAAAATACTTCGTTCAAACGCGGACATGAGGGTATGATACCAAGTATCGTTTACGTTACTCTGTCGTTCACACAACGACATGAATTATGAAATGCACCGTTCAATATCGGTCGTTAAGTCGCCCAGTTTTATTGTAACACAAGGAATGATCCCATACATGGTATTCATTTTCAGTCTGTCGCGCAGACACAGGCTGGAATATGAACCGTTGACCCCTCAGAAGCTGAGCTGGACCAACCTCACCGGTTCCTACAAATATTACCAAAATTAGCTAGACATATACACAACTGTACCGTGTAATACACGAGCCTAGAAACTTCTTGCAACTTTTGGTACAATCACCACTTTACATGTTATGTCTCCGTGCACAAGAAAAGTCCTGGTTGAACATTATAACCGTTCTACGTTAATAATGACAATATGAAATTACATGATACCCAAGTTCATACATAAATCTATATACAACAAGAATATTCACACGAGATTATAACAAGCTTGAACGCTTCTCAACCTCTACTATATACCACATACATAGTTCAACACAACTTGTCAATTCAGATATAAATAAGACTGAAACATGAAACAGACCATATTAAATCTGATAGCATTCTATTATGTGGAATATGTTCTCGATTTTGCCGCAATAGCTAGACCACTGACCAATTTAACAATGAAAGTGGAAACCTAACTAGGACACTTGGGATCTGAGTTAGGATTAGTTCAGTTCCCTCGAGGAAACAATCATGTGCTTACCAATCTTGAAGCTACTAGAATTAAACAAAGCCTTTGTATTGGGGACTGACTTTTCTGACATTGGTTCGGTGGCAGTTTTATTTCAGTAACAAGAGGGGGTCAAGCTACCAGTAGTTTACCCAAATGGAAAACTGTTATCCATAAAGAAAGAACTACTCAGTAATTGAAAAAGAGCGGTTGGTAGTTGCATGGGGGATACACATTTCACGTATACCTCTTTGTTAAGGAATTCGTTCTCGAGACTGACACCATCCTCTCACTTTATCTGCTTAAAGCTAAAATTAGAAATGTAAGATTGGTGCTTTTGGGACCGATATTGCAACAGTATCTGTTTCGTATTGAGGCAGTATGAGGATAGGTGCATATTATTTAAGTTGATAGTAATTTGTTTGCAGGATAACGTTGGGAGTTTTTCTTCTTTCTTCTGACAATGTAAAGAATTGCACACATTCTGTAAATTATAAACACTTATTTCTAGGGGGGGGGGGTTATTTTATCACAGAATGATACGCTGTTAGTTTAATGTTTGCATAATACTTTCATGCATATGCATTAGGACGTCCGTTTAACAGTATTTTTATTACGCGGACAGCTTTGTCCATTGTGTTTGTCTTGGCCCTAGTAGAATTCCGACTGAACTGATTAACGCATGCAGTCTTAATCTCTGTATTTGACTGATTGCTCTTTTTAATCGGTGATAGATAAATACAGTTCACCAATTTTTTTAGACTTACTGTGTGTATATCATTCGTGGAAATCACAAGACTGTTGTTTTTAGTGTAGGCATAAACCAAGTCATTTGCCTGGTCGGTTAATGATTATGTCCTGTCTCCAGCTGAAGAGGTACGTATACAATTCTTTCTTATTTCTTCTCTCGTGCATGATTGATAGGTAGGGTATATGTATTTGTTGGTTGATTCGAGAATATTGCTAGATTGTTGTTATGTCAGTCAATATTAACATGCTGTTTTGATTAGATAACGTTTACTGTTCGAGCTACAATCGTTATGTTCGTTGTCATATGCATTTCTGCATATAGTAAATGATGAGAACTGTTTCAATATTATGTAATCCCACGTAATCATTTTTATCGGGTATAGATTGAATACATACATACATACATACATACATACATACAGACAGACAGACAGACATAAATACATGCATACATACATACATACTAAATGTATAGATAATTGAATAGTTTTATGAGCGTACAAGTATATTTATATCTATGCCTGTGTTCGGTGTTTTCTTATGACGAGCTACACGGTTCAGTACACTTTCAGCTGACGAGACACGGTAATGCTAATTTTAAACCAAGCTTCTTCAATGCATGTTTGACCCAGTTCAGCGTTGTTTGTGGTTTGACAGTCGCACTGCGTGAAGAGATAATTATATATACCCATGACTACATGCGATTGGGGCTCTATTAATGATTCTCCTGTGTGTAGATCAGAAATCGTCCCAACATAGTGGTTGCCAATCTGGCGTGTTTAACCTGTCATTTGAATATGGCATTCTCTGCAACCTATGATTTTAAAAGGACATTTTCTGTAACCTATTAATTTTAATATGACATTTTATGCAGCATATTATTTGCAAGGAACATTTTCTGCAACCTATTATTCAACTTTTCGTCTGAAAAGGACAACTGTGTCTTGGTGTTTGAGTAATACTCTCACTGTGTGTGAAAAAAGCCGTATTTTGACAATGAAAATGTTCAATCTTTCTTACGTTATACATTTAATTCTAGGATGGAGGCATTTGAATTATCAATAATGATAATATAATATGTTGTATTCAACCCCAGTGGTTTGTATAAGAATTATAGGGCGTTTCAGAGAACAGTCATGATGACGTAGATTTTGTATTTTTCCTTGTTATTTTTGTTTTTTATTAGTAAATAAATGTGTTTGTTTGATATCTGACTTTTGTCCCTCGGTGAATCCACGTGACAACACTCGGCCTTAGTAGGGGCAATACTTGACAACCAAACAGGTAAATTGTTAATTTTTTCTCAGTATCAGAATTATTACAGTGGTAAATCATATGATCGTGGAAATAACAGGAATTATACGATGTGTTTAGAGTTTAATAGAATTTTAGCTGTCAAAACTCGCTAAATAACGAACAGGACTACAGTCCCTGTAAACTAAAACCATGAACGCAAACAGATCTGTATAATATATTTATAATGAAGACACTAAGCCTAGCTTTTGATTTTTAATTGATCCTTAAGAACGGTAGACAAACACATATAACATTAAATGAAGAATCATAGGAGATCAGTGAGTTTAAATACTTTTTTGAGGCTTTGAAGCTCACCTTTTTTTCTGTTTCAATAACGCTGAAGGCTTATTCGGGGCATCTGTAGAAGAGGTAACTTATAGAATATAATGAAGCATATATATGTAAAATATGGTAGAATTATTTTTATACAATAATATATAATTATTATATAATTAGAGTTCTACTCAAGGTGGATTTTGTTTCATTCGTCATACACCCAATGTTCCTTCATTGACTCAACAACAAACAACAACAAAATGTGTAAGGATTTTTTTCAAAGCAAATTCTCATTTATTCTTATTACTCCCAAGATATACAATGAGGCATAATATACACATATACCATATTTTTGTTGACAACAAGCCCTAGCAATAAGGTATCTTTTTAATTTAATAATTTTAGCATTCAAAATGCCAGATATATGCTTTACTACTAAATAAATGTATTTATCAAACTATTTAGGATTTTACTTAGGAATGATAGAGATTCCCCAGCAGTATAAAATATTTGTGTTTCTTGATACCTAAGACAGCAATTATTCCATATTATTAAATCTACTCCACGGCAACTAATTATATGAGTTATATAGCAACTTTAACTCGACCTCTAACCTTTGAAAATTGCAAATGCAGTTCCATTATCGATCTAAACGCATAATTACTTGAGCAGATAGTGGTCTATTGAAGCAGAAAAGCCTAACTTAATAAACGAAGCTCATTATTCACTGATTTACTTCCTGTTACATGTTCTTCTTGAATGCCTGTTATTCAATTCAAGAAATAACATAATGATGGCAGACATTCATTAATAGACCTTACAAGGAAAACGACTTTCAGATGGCACATGGATTCTTTAAAGTTTGATTATGTGTTTCTATTATTATGATTTTAATGAGTAAAAGACAATCTATCAAATTCCTATAGACCCTAATGTTTATGTTTGGCCAAATTATATTTTCGTGGTAAGACCGGCAAAATACGCTTACATCCTATACACGATATAAGAGGAAACATTTATAACAATAAAAAGCATATGCTGCGCAGCTGAGGGGGGGGGGGGGGGTCAGAAAAATTCCCTTGTTGGTATCCTATATAAAAGTCCGGACCGGTGAGATCTCCCCATTTACATCCAGTAGTACCTGTGTGATGACAGTGATAAAATGAACATGGTTTTAGGTTCAATTCTAATAATGCGTCCAATATGCCTATACGTACGCTTCTAAGAAACAAAATTACTGTCACTTTTGGTTTCAAGAAAGGAGTGGGTACTACTGACGCTATTTTTGTTCAACGTTGTTTGATTAATAACTATTTAAATCAATGTAAAAGGTTTTATGCAGCTTTTGTTGATTTTAAAAAGGCATTTGATAGTGTATACAGAAATGGTTTGTTGTTGAAGATTTTTAGACAATGTGTAAATGGCAAAATGTTCAATGTTCTTCGTTCTATGTACAGTGCAGTTAAATCATGTGTATTCGTAGTGACTTTTTGAGTATGGACAAGGTTTGATACAAGGTGAAGTGTTATCACCGATATTATTTTCATTATTTATCGAAGATCTGGAAACATCATTACAGTCGAGGGGAGATATCTGTATAGAGTTAGAAGAGTTGTCTTTATTTTTGACACTGTTTGCTGACGATTTAGTTTTTTTTTCTCAGACAATATTGATGGTTTACAAAAGCTCATAGATAATTTGCACGACTACTATAATAAATGCAATCTAAATAATAATCTTGATAAAACTAAAGTTATGGCCCTTAGAAAAGGTGGCCCATTAAGACAAGACGAAGTGTGGAATATAGCCGGGAGTAATATTGAGGTGGTTGAAACTTTTAATTACCTTGGTCTGGTTTTCTCAAACAATGGAAAATTCTCTAAAGTTCAACAAACATTGGCTCATAAAGCACAATAGGGAATGAATATGCTTATTCGTAATTTGAAAAATGTTATCTAAATTATAATGAATGTTTGAAACTTTTTTATATTTATGTTGTTCCAGTTCTGAATTACGCATCAGAGGTATGGGCTTTTCACCAGACTGACAGAGGTATGGCGTTGTCACCAGGCTAACAGAGATATGGGGTTTTCACCAGGCTGACAGAGGTATGGGATTTTCACCAGGCTGACAGAGGTATAGGGTTTTCATCAGGCCGACAGAGATATGGGGTTTTCACCAGGCTGACAGAGGTATGGGGTTGTCACCAGGCTGACAGAGGTATTTGGTTGTCACCAGGCTGACAGAGGTATGGAGTTTTCACCAGACTGACAGAGGTATGGGGTTTTCACCAGGCTGACAGAGGTATGGGGTTTTCACCAGGCTGACAGAGGTATGGGGTTGTCACCAGGCTGACAGAGGTATGGAGTTTTCACCAGGCTGACAGAGGTATGGGGTTTTCACCAGGCTGACAGAGATATGGGGTTTTCACCAGGCTGACAGAGGTATGGGATTTTCACCAGGCTGACAGAGGTATGGGGTTGTCACCAGGCTGACAGAGGTATGGGGTTTTCACCAGGCTGACAGAGGTATGGGGTTGTCACCAGGCTGACAGAGGTATGGAGTTTTCACCAGGCTGACAGAGGTATGGGGTTTTCACCAGGCTGACACAGGTATGGGGTTTTCACCTGGCTGACACAGGTATGGGGTTTTCACAAGGCTGACAGAGGTATGGGGTTTTCACCAGGCTGACAGAGGTATGGGGTTTTCAGCAAGTTGACGCCATTGAACGTGTACAATGAAGGTTTTTAAAATATTTGTTAGATGTAAAAAAATATCTACTTCTGACGTCGGTGTATACGGTGAACTTGGAAAAAATCCCACTTTAATATTTAAGGCTGGTTAAGTTCGTTAAATATTTGTTTAGAATTAAACATTCTGCAAATAGCATATAGGCAGTTATATATTGAAAATGAATCAAATAACAGTATCAATTGGGCTACACTCCTAAAGGATACTTTAAGCAGATTTGGTTTTGGTGAAGTGTGGATGCTTCCTGATTCTGTAAATTGCTCCAAGTTTATTCCAATTTATAAACAAAGAGTCACAGATACTGTTCTATCAGACTGAAGTAATAAATTACAACATTCTGACAAACTGTCTTTGTATAAATATTATCAAAATTGACTTCGGCCTCGAAATTTATTTCAAATTCTTGTGTAACCATAAAGATCGATCAGCTTTGACAAAACTCCGAGTATCTCTCCCATAATCTGAGAATTAAAACTGAGAGATATGGAAGCAATAGGATCAATAGAAGTGAAAGATATTGTATGTTATGCGACAACCATGATACTGAAGACGAATGTCATTTTCTTTTAGTATGTCCTGTGTATACTCACTTGCGTATAAACTTAATCCAAAAGTACTTCTGGAATAAAAATCCATGCACAAGTACATTGAACTATTAACTTCTAGTAATAAAAAAATAATATGTTCATTAGATAAATTTGTTTATGAAGCGTTTCAAATAAGAGATAGATTATTATTTGTACAGTAATGTATTATAAAGATTGTGTTTATTTGTCCATCCTCTCCTTTCTAGCTCTTGATGATAACCTAAATTGAGTTCACGTTTAACGTTGTATATATAGCATTTGATAATGACACAATATTTATAATATGTAATCTATAAGCATGTAAATGTTTATGATAATAAACTATTGAATTCAATTGACTTTAATTTGTAATTATTTTCAGTCCAACAGCGACTTCCACTGTTTAAATACAGTATTTAATATACCACATATAGCCTTGTTCCGTTGCTAATAAATTAATTAGTTACCTGTGACCAGATGGTCTTATGTCTTCGCATTTATTAAATAACACTACTTCTATTATCATACATGATGGTGAAGATGGTACGCAGTGATTTGGCGAATGTAGACCGTTCTGTTCAGTCTAAGATGCTATTATTTTTTTTATTTTTTTTTATTACAAATTTAATCTTGGAAAGACAGTATCTGTTTTCTGAGGTCACATACACCATCTGCAATAATGTTACCCATTAGATCCGTCCCGATTGTTTTATCTTATCTTCATTTTAGTTGTTGATTGTAGTAAACATAGCGATGTTTGTAGTGGAATCAACGAACTCCAGCAGTGTACGAAGTTCTGAAGTCACTATTTTGAGTGACCAACGACGATGTTTCGGAACAATAATAATAATAATAATAATAATGATTTCCTATATGAAACCTTCAACCTGAAATGAATTTATCATTTTTCACACTAGTAAAGTATACTTTTACCCTTATATTCAAGTTTTATTTGCTTGTTTTTATATTTAGGTTGGTTTTGTTTTTTTTTGGTTGGGGTTTTTGTTGTTTTTTATTTGTTTTCTTTGGGGGGTTGGGGGGGGTGCGTAAATTACTAATTAATTATAGCCCTCATGTTTGCTCCCGGTAATTGTGTGCATCTCTTGGTAATTGCGATATACACTAACGAGCATATTAGACAGTACGTGATGAATTCTACCTTTTGGCGCTAATACATTTACATCAGATAGTCCTGGATGTAAATGCTTTTGTATATCTACCATTTAGAGCATGTCTGATCTGATCTAATTGTTAGACATGCCTGATTCTGAAGTTATACGTATATCAAGTTTATAGTAATTAAACTTTTTGCAAAATGATATATTGTAACAGTAGTTCCCCAGTTTGTGCTTAAAAGTATTGAAAAATGTCTCCTGTAATGTTTTAACAGGAATGAATTTGTACATCGCGTATGATTTATATCGTACATATAGTTATACGTGTTGTTTTTAAAATATAAATGTGATTTACATGGAGGAAATATTATAAAATACTTACAAAATATTTTAGCGAACGATTTGAAATTCTTTGAAAACAAGATGTTAATGTTGCCATCACAAGTTCACAATCGCTTACTTATTATTATGTGTGTAGTGTAAAATGTACGGTGTGCAAATCCATGAGGTTTGTAATGAGATATTTTGTATTGAACAGAATTAATTGGACAGGTTAAGCTCTGTTGGACAGAACGAACGGAACAGGTCATGTTCCGTTGACAGAGTGTGCTAAGTATGTTTAGCATGTTGTGGAGAACTTGCTAATCAGTTTGGATTATGTAGGCATCATGTACGGCCTGTTGATTCGAATGCGCTAGCAGTGCGTTCTCTTCTGTGGGTCGAATCTGTTCGCCGATTTTATGTGCGGCTTTGTGCGACTGAACTGGATGAGCAACACCAGTCTGTGCGTGCCAAATAAATTCCACAGAAAGACTTGACGGCACGAACAGAACAGATTCTGCCTACCGACTGAACTGCACGAGCCAAACTGATTCTGCCGACCGAATGAACTGCACTGATAAGCAAGCATCTAGATAGCACTAGAGGTTTCTGCTTCGGCTTGTACTTTCTCCTGTACTCGAAGCTAGAACGGAGTCAACGTGCAAGACTCCTGACACCGCTCTGAGGCATCTGGCAGTAAAGACTGTCGCTAACGAACTTTGCAAAGTTGGAGGCCTATCATTATCGTCGGGCTAAAACTTTATTATCGATCTGAGTTTCCAAAGCTGCCATCCACAGGCCGTTCCTACGACGCACATTACCTACATATCCCCCCCCCCCTCCTTGCTTCGCCTGCGGTATTTCGGATCTATCAGCAGCATTGTTTATGACTATTTATTTATATCACGCCGTGCTTTAAAGATTTGGTGCTCTGTAGTTATTTCATATATCGTAAAGACCAATTCTTTCTTGTGCGAGCTGACTTTTGGGACTTTGGGACGTTTGTAAAATACAAGACCAGAACACCGGCCTAGTACTTCAAATGAATTACAAGGGCATTATTTTGGGCTTATCAACAAAGGAGTTTTGTTTTCAATTAAATTTATATATGAGCTTAAAGGTTTTAATAGGAAAAAGTGACTAAACAGCCAAGAGTATATTTTGTTTCTCATTAAACAATCAAACGATTCTGCGGTAATAACCATTCATATACTTGCCTCGTAATGTACATTCCTATCGCTGTTTAAATGTAAAATAGCGTTCTTGTAGACACAAAACACATCAGGTATGTATATTTAATATCTTCATGTAATTAGAATTGAAGAATACTATAAGAACAAAAGACCAAAATGTTTTAAAGCTTAAACGCCAAGTTACGAAACCGGACGATCTGGCTGGACAGGAATGGGAAACATATTTTTCTCACAACTGTCGTTCGAGTTAGTCGAAACTCAGTTTCCGAACCGTATCGAGCAAGGTGTGATTAGCATAACGCCTATTGGTTAATCTTATAATGTAGTAGACTAATTAGCATCCCTATATAGCCAAGTAACAGTTATAGGTGGTCATTTTGGTTTTAAACTTCAACTCTCAATCACAATGTCATGTAGCTTTCACAGCTAAAAGCCGTTCAGATCCCTGTCAGGAGCAACGACAGTTAAATTCAGGCTGAAGGAAAGGTGAAATCTACTCCTTAGTGGAGATTCAGTCTGTAGGAGGCATCGAAATTAAATAGACAGACCTTTATGTATCAACATGTTAAAGACAGTTTAATTTCTTGCTGATGTTCAAGAGTTGTTTGTTTGTTTATTTTTTAGGTTTGCATAAAATTCTGAAAAATGTATATTTATTTAAACAAAAACTGTGACTATCTAGATTCATAAAACGTTGGGATGCTTATGAGAAAAACGTGTAGATTAATATTTCAAATTACACATCATAAATGAAATGTATATCCTGGATGTATTACTATAGTAAACAGCAAGATAAAACTTTTTATACAAGAATAATTTCATTATTCTGTTTGCTTGTTTGTTTTTTTGTTCTCATTTTCTTTCTTTCTAACTTTTTTTGAACTTGCATTGTGACGCTATATAATTGTCTTTCATTTTTGTTCCATGGATTATTGTTTGTATTGAATTATTGCTTAAAAGTCTAGTGCAGTATTTTTCACATATATATGTATGTCTAAATTTTCGTTATGTCAATAAAGTCGAAAATACAATTAAAGCCTTCACCTTGCACGAGAGTGATGATTAACTATGTTTTTATCAGCCTGCCATCACAATAATTAAGACTACTTTCTTACAAACCAAATCGATATTCCATAGACGACTTTTTCAATAATTCGGGAGCTAGCTTTAATAAGGCAATATTCCTTGAATGACAATTGACATTTACACACTTCTTGTCTTTGCTTGCAAATAAAGCGTGGCGTAATCCAGAATTACGTGGGATCTAACATTTCCTTCTAGATTTATATGTGCGTGTACAGAATATCAAAAGTGACTTTTATGGAGGTACTTTAATGTAACCTAACTGGGTTATACAAGGATCTAGGCAATAGAACTGCTTCCTATAACATGTAATCAGTAAGTAAGCGTCCACTTGAAGCTAGAGTCATTTAGTTTGATTGATTAGAACAGACTTGAATTAAGCTACTTTGATTTTACTTCAACTCGGGTAATTGGAATTCATCTCGATTCAATTAAATTTAATCAATCACAGTATTATTCAAAGATCCTACATGTAATTATGAAACATTCCATGGCAACCAACCTTTCGCAAGAGACATTACAGAAACGAATGCATTTAATCATTTAATGTGCTATATTACATGACATAATATATTCTAAGTGTTGGGGTATATGATCAATGCTGGGTAATATTTTTAAATATATTTTATTTGGTAAGTTATACAAAAGGGGTAGGCCTACACGTTCTCACAGCATTAGAAAAGCCCATCCCCATGCAAATATAGTGGTACAGATTAATCAAACATGACAAGCGGCAGAAAAAAAGAAGAAAAAAAGATGTGCTCATAAATAAAGGATACCGTTCGAAAAAGGGAAAAAAAAGATATTCAAGGTTAGTAATCAATGGTGTTACCAAACTTCAGAAATAATAGCATTTGGTATATAATGCACCTACATCAACTATCAACTGGTCATTGTGCTGTAAGAGAAAAAGAAATAATAATAATCCCTTATTATTTAGAATCTTAGGAAGAAACATTAGTTAAAACGCCTTTTATCCTTAACGTGGATTTGGACACAATTAAAGATTTTAAATTTTGTTCAGTTTTGAGTTCAGGTAAGCCAAATAGAAGAGGGTTTGTAGAGATGGGAGTCGTTAAGACTAAGTATTAGATTTTACCTTTGAACTGTGTATCGAGTGTAGATTAAAATATAGTGATATGCACTTCCTGCTTCTACCCCACAGTTGCATAAGGGAGTGTCTATCACGTGATTGTCATACTGATTTTTTTTTAGCTCGCTACATTGGTTTCTGATCCTAGTGTGAATAATAGAATATTTGCGATCACCGGAAAGATATAATAAGAAGAAACGCTATTGCTTTGTGGGATAATATACTTTCTAAATTTTAAGAAATCGCTCCCCATTTTAACATTTTAGGTAGCGTATTTCATATGAGAATAGAAGACTTAAGGAAAGATATTTTTTATTATTTCAGATCTGGCATTTAATATAGAAAAGTTTTGTCTATTACGTATATTGTATCTTGACGTTTCTCCCACCAAAGGAGGAAGAAGTTCGTTTACATTACTTGGTAAATCGTTATAAATAATTCTATGAAAAGTGCAGAGTTTGTGGGATTGTGGGTCAAATGCCTTCGATGCATAGCAAAATATTACACACATGTCTTCTCCACTATCGAGTACTTCACAAATACTATGATACATATCTATCGGTTGGTACACGGTTCAGTGATTTGAATGAAAACCCGATTGATATTTACAAATAAGATTATTTTCATGCAAGTAATTGTATAAATGCTTGAAAATGAGCTTATAGATGACTTTGCCTACACAGCTAAGTAAATACATGGGTCTGTAATTGGTGGGATCATTTTTGCTCTCTTTCTTGTGTATTGGTAATTCCCACCGTTTATTTTTTCTCCAAAGAACGTGGAACATTTTCTCATGAAGAGATCTGTTGAATAAAATACATAAAGGTCTTATAATTGCTGGTTCTGCACCATTTAGTAGATTGTGACTTATTTTATCAGAGCCACAACCTTTATTTAGAGGAATTGTTCTTATGGCGTCTGGAATTTCATGTTCACTTATTGCATTGCTGATCAGTTTGTTAATTGTGCGAAGTGGTAATTCCAGAGGAGCTACATTGGTATCGTTAATTTTAGAAACAGATGTGAAAAACAAATTTAAACACTCAGCCTATGGGGTATATGATCAATGTTGTGGTATATGAACAATGTAAAGTTTTAGTCAACTCTATCGCGTACTAATTTTGTTTGTTTCGGAGTTTCACAAAACTGTTGGCGACGCTCCCATCCGATGGGGTACAGGTGCACGGTATTATTAGTATTATTATTATTATTATTATTATTATTATTTACAATTTTTAAAAAACATGGATATGCTGGTAATACTTACAACAACAATTATGATCGACAAATGTTACTTCTCCGTGTATATAATGGATATACTTAGCTTACAGGCGAGAAGTGAGGACTGGATACATATAACAAGGGATAACTCCAAAGTGGGAACTTTCCTAGCTACTATACACGTTACGACGCTGTCCTGCTCCCGTCTAGGCGCGTGTGTGTATATATATTGTCCTGTAACTGTAAAGATGTTCCTGGGTCTGCCAAGTGTGTGTATATATTTGTGCTGTAACCGTACAGGTATTTCTGGGTCTGCCAAGTGTTATGTTTCCTAAACATTATAATAATTTAGAAAACTTATTTTCTTCTTCTATCCATATCTTCATCTTTCTATCCCTATCTTCATCATTCTATCCATAGCTTCATCTTTCTATTCCTAAATTGTTAACTTGTTATGTTGGTTTTTTTTACAAGTCTAGAACAGTATACTCCTAAAACAAAGAGGTCCAATGTAGTATTCAATTTTTGCATGTCAAGTTTATCTGTTGCCTAAGCTGAAACTTTTGGTCTTATTCAGCTTTGCTTGTATCACAAAATAGTGCTTGAAATTCATATTTGCTGTAACTTATAGCTATTACGGATATTTATTTGCTTTGTTGATACATGAACATTCAGTATAGGACCTTCTAAGTATAGACTTCCTTACCACTTCTTTTTTACGAGACGCTGACCAATTTTTAAACTCCTAATTGGAGAAGAAGTTTGTTTCAGTTGTTGGCACACCAACATACAGATTTAATAACATTTCAGAATATCCATAACGTGAAAATGAATAGAGATACATACAGAAAAATTAGATCCTTTTATTTACCTGTTCATTTTGAAGGGATGTGCTATGTGACTATGGATCAAACCCTGAAATTATTAGCATCATGTACTGTTAATAATGTCATGCAAAAATCCCATAATTTATGCAAAACAATCATATACACATTTTTTTTAAAGTGATTTTGTCTAGTCTATTTCTTGAGATCCTAATATCAGTCCACCTTGGTCACTATTTTTAATTACAGGTCGAAAATGTCATTATTGGTCACTTACATGCGTTTTTCTTCTTTCTACATTGTTTTGTGTTCACGTTTCTCCCGACGCAATCATGCAACACGAAAAGTCAAAGCTCGCATTTATCCCTCAGTCAGAAAACTTTACTGAACTCCAAATCTTAGCCGAAAATATTCTGACCAATCAAAAGATTTGTCAATTTCGAGTAAGATTTCAAAATCTGGAGTAACGTTTATTACTCGAAATGCCGAGTGAAGTCTTGTGATGGAGAGGCCCAGTGTTTTATAGAATTACGTATAGACGTGCAAAATCTGCACAAATATACACAAAAACTTCCTGAAAGGTCAGAAATTTTGGAAAATCTAACAGCTCAGATAATTCCAAAAGTAGGATTTTTAAACATATTATTGTCAAGTATATCTGATTTTATTTTGAAGCCTGGCATAGAATGATATAGCTCTAGCGAGGAGTTATACGGAAACACAAACTCAGGCCTACTCACCGTGTTATGTAGTCCCTTCGGTATATTCCACAAATTATTCACATATCCAATGAACATTAGGTTCATTAATCAGGTTTCCACTTCTTTCTGGAAAAATTAGGTGTCAAAGTGTTAAGTGGTTAATTTTTCACTCGTGACAACAAATCAATTGTAAATCCCAATCGGCTGCCATCTTCCACAGTCCTATGAATAAGAGTGAAAGATATACTTTTCTCTTTCCACTGAATACTGGGTGATGTCATACCAAAGAATTGCTTTATTTCCCAACTTAGTCATTTATGAATTCATACACTCAGAATACATCTTATGTCCAAAACATTGCTTTTTGAAATGAATGAATTCTTGAAAAACCATACTCTTAAAGAGATCAACAACAATAACAATAACAGGAAACACAACAAAGGCAATCCCAACTGGAAAATAATTCTCAAATGATAAAACCTTTCATATTTGACGTGTGCTTTATATTGGACATTTGCCACGCCAGTAAACTTATTTTGCATTTTCAATTAACTTTCAAAACATAAAAGTTATTTTTATCTGAAGGTTCAAGTGCAATTGATACGAACATGCTGTACATGTACGACCCACCATACGAATGTTTTTGAAATGCCTACATCGATTCTCACAATATTAATCTTCAGAGAGTAAAATTACCAACAACGACATTCCTGCAACAGTTCATAGATGTGAGTAGCAGCAAAATGGATATTTTGTCTTTTTTGAGTTATTGTTACTGATCTAGGTCAAAGCCTTTTATACCCCTCGTGATTTTTTCATATCACACGCTCACGCACGCGCGTCCGAGCGTGAACGCAAGCAACAGGCGACCATGCAGGAGGATAGAAGATTGTAACTGTTATGTATATTGAATTTATAATATGTGTCGATGAGTAAAGTTACACTTTAGTGGTCATTTTGTAAACAACATCTTTACAGCATTTGCGTTCAAGGTCAATCTTGTTAACACTTCATTTAGTACTTAGATTGGAACTTTCCTTGTCTTGATCTGAGAAAAGTTACGTACGCGCAGTAATTTTCCATTGGAGTTACTTATATTCTAGAATATTCTGTCATGTGACTTATCTTTATATTTATAGAGCATTTGGTAAACAAGATTCCATTCCTATACTAAACCTAATGTTATAACGATCAGTCTATTAAGAAATTTATTTTAGTAATCAGATGTTACAGTTGCGAAAATCAGAGAGAGCAATTATTTGTTTCAAATGTTCATTGGAATTACTAAAAGTGTTCATTCTCATTTTGGATTAATACTTGACTTTGGGATTTATTTGAATTGATTCAAAGATATTCTGGATTACATCATTTAGGCATATCCGGACATTCAAGACTACTGGCACATCAGGACATTCAAGACTACTGGAATTCATTAGGAACATTCTATATTTAGGACTTGTGATTAGGACACTTAGGATTATTGGATTATTTAGACTTTAGTTCACGTTATTGTAAGTGTCTTTCGAGTTTTCATATTAATTGTCTAGAAATAAATTGCTTGTTGAATTTACTTACATTGTTGGTTTCGCTTTCTTTGTGTTACATATTTGTTAGACCATAGAGTCGTAACAGTAACCAAAACAACCGCTATTATCAGTCACTCGATTGCGAAATCATACGAGTGACGATTATAGTTCTAAATCCTGAAACCATAAGTGCATTGGCAAACATAAAAACATTTACTCGATTTTTACTGCCTGTAAATCCACTACCTCCCGGTTTCGTATTTGTACTCGGAGTTGCCGGTGGTTTTCGATTTCCACCAGCACCATTTCGAACACAGCCACGCTAATTATTTTATCCTCAATAACCATCGAGTAGAGTTTATTAATCGTAGTGAGACTATTTTGTGCTGCCCCGAGAAGTTCTGAATAGAAACGTATTCGCGAATGTAATCGTATCGAAATTATTTTGCCAGCACCACCAGAGACACCAGTTACTATCGATATAACTCCAACAACAATTCCGATTGGTGTACCTATGATGGTTGCCATGGTCACAATTCCAGCAACACCAAGACCAACAGTGGTTGCCGCGGAGATTCAACAAATAGCATCTACAACGTTACATATACGCTTGTATTTCATGAGCAACACGGTTGTTTTGACGATTTTATCTCGCAATTGCTGTTCCGCTTCGATTATTTTCTCACGCGGGTAACACTGACAGTCCGTTATAGTTCTTCTATTAATAATGTGATCGCGTAGTATAATTGCTCGACAATCATGCTTTGTTCAGGTGCAACATGCACACGCACTTCTAACCAATTACCTTTTTTGGTACAACTGCCATTCAGTCATAGAAAATATCTTCCTGTGGAATATTTAAATCTCCAGCAATTGTGCTTTTTGGGAGTACGACACCACGTTCACTTAGAACCATATTGATTACGCTCTCGGTTTATGTCTGAAACGATTGTACTATTCTTCGCTCGCAGACAAGTGCGTCCTTGTTGAATAATCTCGAGATCTTTCTCTTCTTAGTTGAGCCAATGTCGGTTTAACATAATCAATGGGGAATTTAAACGGGGTGGATTCAGCGGTGAATAAAACTTCATCATATGTAGAAACAATGCCTAAGTGTTTTATGCTAGCTGGTGCAGTCAAAGACCGAGTGTTTTCACGTGCTAATGCAATGATTCCAAGCCGGCTTCGAGTTGATATTGGTACATCAGGGTGGTTCCAACGGTTGGTTTCTATTTGGCTCTTAACAAGATTACATTTGAGCGTATACGAAGATATGTTAACACCGTTTGAAGCAGATGTTCGTCGACAAGTGGAACGAAACCACTATCAATGTTAGCATCGCTGGTTAGTCAATCCAACACCCCGTCCATAAATTCTGCAACCTCATGACCGTGGTCAGAATCCATCACTTATATATAATGATAAATCTAATCTTAAACACAAACACAAAAAAACGGTCAAGTACCCGAGTGGAAAGATGTTGAGTCCTTCGAAATGAATTTCATCTCTGCCGACTAATGATATTGATACCGTATATATGAAACTTTCGTTAGCATTGTCACCTCTAGCGTAAAGTATCACAGCTGATCTATCATTATGCTGATTATTTAACAGTATTGTCATTCCACCCCAGTCTCCTCTAGATCCGTTTATAATAAGCAAATACGATCCAGACTCGCGCTCTTTTAAGATGTGAGGTCTAGGTGTATCAAAGCCATTTCCGACAGCAGTGAAACCAAGTCGGCCATTTACTATATCAATCTTTTTTTCCTCCCCTTCTCTGGTTAATATGTTCCAGAATATGCCCCATGAAGTTACTGCGCATGGCGGTAAAGGCACATTTGCAATATGTTCATCTACATATTGTTTTGTTATAGCATCAGCATCATCAACATAATCGACATAGAAGAGTATTTGATTCCCCCGATTTGACTGATTTCGGCCAGGTTCTTCGCGACGGGACTTCGCAGCTTCACAACAACATCTTGAATGTCCACGTTAGACGTTTACAGTTTTCCAGTTTGATCTTGGAAAACCACAAGCTCTCCCGGGTCGACGTGAACAACAACCCGGCTGGTAAACTCAGTCAAATCCGCTTTGGTGGCAAACTTGGTCAGATCCACATCAGAGCCGCGTCGTCGGGCGGTTGAGCGTCCATAAATATTTATTGGCATTTTGTATACTATTAAGCATACTTTCTGCGTGGCAGTGTAAAATCAATAAGCGTGTGTGGGATTGGTGTTGATGAAGCTTTGCTTCCCGCGAGTGCATGCAATTCTTTAACAACAACATGTCCGCATATTGGGCGGTCAATTCGAGTTTGCAACGGCTGCGTCGCCTGTGTAAATAATCAACAACTGCACGTGGCGGTACAAGCCGATACGAGTTAAAATATAAAAGATGTTTGGGTGTCACCGCGATTTGCGACCCAATGAGTCCCAGGTCCTGTTGTCAAATCCAGGTTGATGATGCCTGTTTCCCGCGTGCTTGGGATCATCGATGCAAGTTCATCCCGCATAAAGACACCTCGGAAATGTTTGACTGACTTTATCATCGCTAGTAAATCAAAATTGGTCAATGGACTTTCGCAAAGTTTCTCTTTCATCAACGGCGAAGCCACTGCCGAACACAACTTCCGCTCGGGAGTCTTTGGCTCCCACGCCTTGATAATCGAAGACCTTTTCCTTTTTTTATTCGTCCCCCAACTGCTTTTTTCACAGCCATCCCGGATGCAGTTCTGACGGCCTCTAACGCATCCGCTTTTGCAACCGCAGGTGTCGCAGCAGCTAACAGCGCTGGAATGGCCGCGAGGAATGGAAAGTTTCCACTGGTTATTTTGCATTTGTGCCACCTCTGACTTAGATAATTTTTATGTCACCGAGGTGTTCTTTCGTTTGGCCGCATTAAGCTGATTAACGTGTGCTTAGGTCAACCACACGGGGACAATTCCAGTTAACTTTTTCAAAGAAAGCCTCAATGTGAGCCCACAATCGTTACTTAATGCGTTTTTGTTTTTGTTTTTTTGCATGCTCGTTTTCGCTAAGGCAAACTTTAACTTTGTGATAGGGCATTATTATTTGAAAACGTAACAGGTTCAATTCCGATTTTTCTATAGGTGCGTCAAGGTATCTCAATCGGCCACCTGTGCCATCCAACAACAGAAACTTATCTGAGAGGATCACAGTAATGCATCTGTCTGTAATTGGCGATACCAGCCAGATTAGTAATACGTGCTTGAAAGTACATGTCGATCACGGAGTGCCTAAACAACTCCAGGTAAGTAATAAATCGGGTACAACGTACGAAAGTCGTGATGGGACATTTGCAGACCTGTATCAATGTTTTGATGCCGGTCCATGAACGACCACAGCTTGTAATATATACGTGCGACATGATTGTTTGTGAAGTTAAACAAAATTTCTTCGGTGGGTTCCTGGTTGCCGTTTAACCGTAGAGAAACTTCAGACACTCCTAGCTGGTCAAATATCATCGCACTACTGGTTTGGTCGTCATCCCGAGTTACATCTTGAAACGCCTCGAACACGTGTTTTGGTGCTCTGAGGCCATGTTATGTACTTATTTGCCATGCAAACTGTTCAGGAACAGAGCTTCGCTTTGAGTCTCTGGTGACCGCGAGAAATGACAGCGTGAACGCGGCGGCTGACTGCATAAGCGACAACAAACGTGATTATGTGGTCAGTGAAGGGATTAGTGCAGGCATCCACAATGTCAATGTTGATAACTCAACTTTACCAGCAGCGGCAACTGCACCACGTCATTTTGCATCGTCGGTGGTGCCCTTACGGATTAACATGACTGTATGTTTGGCTCCGAAAATTACTTTACGAATATCTCTGCAAAACCCAAATATATGACTGAGGAGAATTGCACACGAAAACATTATTGAGGCTCCATGAAGTTGTCCTCGGCGCTGCGCAAATCCAATATTAAAATTGTGATTATTAAACGTTAAGTCTTCTATACTGCATGGGTGGCTTGATTTGCACGGTCATTAGTTTGTGGTGTTATAATTTGCAAATGATCAGCATATTCGTTTGCGTCCTTGTGGAACATCATAGACGGGCCAGCAGACCACGTGTCATTGTCACTGTATCTAGCGAGTCCGATAATCGTCGTGGCAATGTCAACGTTGTCGAGAATTGCTTCGATTTCCTTTCCATAGATGGAATAACGTTCGCTGTCAAACAACGCCATGATGCCATTGTTAACAAATCCAACCTTGGTATCGGCACCGTAATTAGCGTTGTTGTCACGTACAAGTTTTCTCTCAATTTCCATGAAGGCCTCACACGGAAGAAAATATCTAGACGTATCCTGCGCTTGTAATTCTATTTTAATGGCTGAGGTCCCTAGTCAGAATAATACTGAAAATCTTTGGTGCTGCGATCTACCCTGCGCACCCATGTCCCACGCGGTATCGGGTGTATCTTGAACTTTTGCCATTTTTACTTATACATTATTGTTTCGTCTAATACCTTTTGCGAGACAACCGTATCAGCTTCCCGTTGCCAGATTTGCAATCATTGAATCAGACAAACGTTGTTGAGCGGTTTCATTGATAATTTTACTAACCGGAGGTGGCATTATTGTTGATGGTAGTATAATTGGAACCTTTGGTTCAACCTTTGGTGGTGCTCGAGTTACTGATCGTCGTTGTCGATCTCTAATGGATTGAACTCCCTGCAAACCTAGATTTTTCAACCAATCCGCTGCAACGCTTTTGATGCTATCAACGAATCTCATTGCAACTTGTTTAGCAATTGGTGTAGCTGGCGAAGTCAAGGCAGATAGTACTTTTGGTGCGCATGTAAACAATCCACGAACAACATCACCAAGGCCATTTCAGTTATATGTCATGTATACCGGTTTTCTCGAGTTAACAACACGCACTGGTATCAGATGTCCACGTACGACTATCATTATATTGATATATCAGGACGATCTCTAATGTACAGTTGTATCGTCAAGGTTTCCCCACGCAGGAGTTCTAACGTGTGCCCGTCCTGCTCCACAAGGGTAAAACCAATATGTGCTAACCGACCATTACAACACGAAAGATCCACGGGAGCTGCGGGAGTAATCGATATCAGATCACCGGGGGCCACAGTCGGGGCAATCTCAAACAATATATAACTCTGCAACGTTTGCGTCGTCGATGCTGAGGCTTCATTCAGAATAACCTGAGCCGTGGTGAAGATCCTGACAATGTCTGGCGCGAAATTGTAACTGGTACCGACTGGTCCTGGACGCAAAATTAGTTCGTTTTGAGAAATATCATTAATTTATTCAGGCCAACCAAGAACTGTTCTTAACGAGGACTGCGCAATATCAACCGCATTCTCTCGAGATTTAATTGAGATAGCACAGCTGAGTGTGGCCTCGTGTTCGCGTATGAAAAGGAAGTCCAACAACTTTCCAGGTGGTGCCATCGTCGGACGAAAACATGAACGAGTTATTTGCGGTAAATCCCCCAAATGGCCGCGATAGAATTTTAGGCCAACTGTGATAAACGCGCAAAGATGCTAGTGAGATCTCGAGTGTGCGGGATTGCCCCCGATGATTGGTGTAGAAAAAATCATATAAAATTCTGGTTTCGTTGATGAGTTCGTAAATATCGAGGTAACGCTCAGGGTTGTATTGGCAACGACATGCTGCAATGCAGTATTGATTTCGCAGAGAATCGCCTAAGAATTCGTCATCGGTGTTGTATATATCATGGGTGTCTTCAAGTTCATTCATCAACGCGCGAAACGTCTCTGGGTCCATGATATCGTTGGTGTGCAACCGTTGACAAATCGATGCGGTTTCATTAATAACTTCTGGTTCATTGTTACCCGCGCGAACTGATCCCACGAGTGTTTCCAGTCGATCCTTAAGACCGTGAGGGTAACACAGACTGCCAAGGCCTCTTCCAGATCGCTTTGTAAGATCGTCATGCATGATATACCATTCATTATCGTATTGATACTGTTGATCGACATTCCCGGATAGGATATACGGTTCTATCTCTTTTTATTTGTGTCATAGTTGTTTGGCTCTTTCATATTTTTGTGCTCGATGTAAATTTACGATACGCTTAAATTTTTCCCACATTCGATGATTGTATGGTTGTTTAGTGTTGTATATGGCGCTAAATACCCTTGCAGGCCACTTTGGTGATTGTTTTTCCCTCGTCTGGTTGAGGTTTTCTTTAAAGTATGATTGGTAATTTGGGGGCAGAACAGAAGCAAATTCAGCAGGATAAGGCAAAGCACGTATATGTTGTTTCATTCCCTCTTCATACAACTCCAAGTCCTGCTTGCAGGGACGTTTAAGCGGTCCTCTTGCTGATTAAGGTTCGTATTTGGATTCAGGTTCATCTTTGGGTTTAGTTACACCATCTCCTTCCTTTGATTGTTGTTCCGGTGCGGATGCAGAAGGTATTTTTTGGTGTATAGATGCACGTCTTTCTTTGTCTGTAATTGCATGTAGCTGTTGTTGTTGCTGTCTTCGATCTTGGGCTTGGCACAGTGGGTCAGGTTAGACTTGGTACGAAGGGCCAGGTTGAGCTTGGTACAAAGATCCATGTGAGTCTATGTATGCGGTTTCAGGTAAGTGCAGTCCAGATATTCTCTCCATAATTCCTCGCCTTCTTCATTGTTTTTGTTTTTAAATGCATTAAGCACTTTTATAACAATGCTTCCACCTATCACCTGTGGCATTCCTTTTTCCATTATACTCTCTGAATATCATTTTAGGATATTCAATGTCCATATGCTTATAATGTGTCTTTGATGATATTTTCAATATGTAACGTTTCGAGTCGGTGGATCTGTTAAGAGCGGCATCCACAGGATTCGAGAAGATCACCTGGCGAGCTTATTCTTTAAAGTATTGAGTCGGTGTTTTCAGTTGCGAGTTGTACTCGGGTGGTCCTCGTGGAATATTTTTAATTACATCTTTAACGTCTTGGTCTGTGTGCCTTGTGCGATCACACCAGCTTCCTCTCCAATTTATCCGATGTCTTCTTTGATTCCCGCAATCGCCTCTGTCGAGCATCTAATGGTCTCCGCGGTTGCCCTGTAGCTTTCTTGATATCTTTGTCGCGTTTTACTGTCATAACAATAGGTCCCGATTCTTCTTCTGTTCCCATCATCGCTGATGTGGCTTCCGCAACTTTCTTTACCTCTTCCGCGGTTTCAGGTGTGGGCTTGAGCCGTGGCGCAAACGTTTGCTCCAAGGCCTCTGTGAGATATTTCCGTGTGATCTGTCGCGACTGTAACATATCTTTGACACTTTTGCGGCTGACTATAACATTACGGATCAATTACTGGTGTTCATGAGCAGCTTTGCGGCGTCGCTCCCCATACTCCGCGTTGGCATCACTGGCAGGTTCTTACATTATATTTATCATAATTGATTAAATTGTCTTGTGAGACACGTTCGTGTCCTGACCCGCGCAATACTTTCGAGAGGCAGAGCCTCCAGTCAGGTCAATAGTGAGGAAACTATACTGGTCCTAGGTGACCTCGGCGAACATATTCCGACACTCATCGCACCAGTGGTAGGCGGCACACCAGGTCCTATAAACGTTTTAGAGACTATGCGCGTCAATCACACGAAATATCATCAACATGTTGCAGTTGATTCGGATTACTTTAGACACGTGTGCGTTTCGTTGTGTTACATAGATCACGTATGTGTTGTGTTTTGGTTTGTTCTTGTTTTTTGTCGGCCTCGGGAAAATATTATCGCGTGATTTTCTTGGTGTACAAGCATCAAATTAACGTACACAGCAAGAATTTTCGCGCTTGAACCAAGATCATCAATGGTAGGAGCTTCGTCGATTGTGGTAAAGAAATCAATGGTGGACGATTTGCTTCTTGGTTACGCCTGAAGCGCTCCAGTAAAATCTTTGAGTATATCATAATATGGTTGATCACCCGCTGACGGTGCAGTCACGTGCAAGCGATCCCACGTTAACCATCTCAGGGTTAAATTCAACAGCAGTTGGGCTTTCCCGGAAAATAGCCAAGCCAATGATTAGCGCTCAAAATGAGTTTGGAAAAATATCAACGTGTTTGGGTTGTCTGGGTTTAACCTGCACAGCGAAGTCAAGGACGGCAAAAGCGGAGCTTTTCAAATCGGTAATTTTCCTTTTTCGTGATGCCATGTTAAATATCAATTGTTGTATACACAATTATGTCTTCATATTGTGTGCGATGCCGCACAAAAACACGTACTGCAAATCCAACGCGGGTTCAAACACGTAATGGTAGAGCCGCGCTCGCTATGGAAAAAAATGTTCACGGTTATTAAGAAAAGACGCCGGCTGTAATGGCACTGCTGCGTTAGCAAAGCTGCCTGGAACACCGTGGAGCAAATAACCTGGTGAAAAGCATATATGGCTCCCTGCTAGACCTTGATACAATTATTGAGGGTCTGGTACACGGCTGGGTATATGACCTGATTCTAACATCCAACCGAAACCAGAAGAAGCACCCGTAAATCGTGTCGATGCTGCATTTTACCGACATGATCTTGCTTAATAGGCATGAAACGACATCCATGACTTAAACGCGACCAGTCCTACGCTCGGAGAAAGAATCGCCAGATCGATCATCAAAGGAGGCATGAAAGCCAAGATTGCTCTTGGTGGTCACTTGGTGGTGGAGAAAAGTCCACTCATTGGAGGTAAAATATATTGATATAATAAACAAACAAACATGGATAAAATCTACTACAGTACAGGTTATTACAGGGGTGAAGCTGCTGTTGAAAAGTTAGCGAGCGCGACAAAGGTCACCCACGGGGACCGCTCGAGCTTGGTTTTCTAAACAAGCGTTGTGGCAAATTTACCTACCCGCACCAAGGAATATTTCCCGTAGATGGTTTGATATCAACACACCCAACGAAGTTCATCAGGATGATCTTTTGTTTCTTCCACATGATCGGGTACGATGACGAACATACAAGTACGCTTGCGAAACGATTATTTGGACATCAGTACTTGCAGAAATTGTTAATGAGGTCTCAGAGAGCTCGATCTCAGATAGCAGCGCGATTTCACGAGTGGGTAACACGACTTCGTTCAGTCATACACGCACTAAATAATGAAACCACACGCCCGATTGGATTAAAACACGCTGAGGCGATTCGGCAGAAGACTGTCACCCTTACCTACAAAATGATTTCACAACCACCGCCGCTAGACCCACTCGGACCATATTGATACTCCGAGGCAACCAATACGTTACCATTTGACGGGACTAAAGGTAAGTGGACCTCGTCCATCAAGCAGAGCAATTGTGCAAGAGGAATTGCAAGTTGTTCCCGCGGACATGGAACTACCGCCTTCAAACGTCCTTGGACATCAATCGCGTGGTGCCCATACGCGTACGTAGTTATTCCATCAGGGAATATCCACCGTTTGGTGTCCAGCGCGGACAGACTGATTTTGTTACAACGATACACACCCATTCGAAGATGCTGCGACCGAATGAGATTGGCCGCATGTGTGAACTCAAGTCGCTCGCGAAGACATTCCACATACATATAGTGGCGAGATCTTTTTGTACAATCACGCGTGGAACTCCTTTCACCTTCTTTATGCTTTCGGAGCCACCAACCACAATGAGTATTCCTTGACAAGTTTACCCAAGCACTCATCTTTGAATTTCTCCACTAACAATTTATGTTCGTTACTAGACAGTAGATGATCTTTCGGATACTCGCTGGTGTCAAATTCGTTTACCAGCGATGCCTCACGCATGTCTGCGTAAACATCGTTGGTGGTAATATGCATCAACAACGAATCCATGTCCGTGTACAGCATTTTGATGTTGTCAAAGTAGCTCGTACATGAGCAATTTAGATAAGTCCAGCACTGATGCACCAAAGTAGATAGGCTTTTTCGATTTTTACTGTCTATGGCAATGAGTCCACTATCGACGATCTTTCGGGACTCAAATGCTGGGTCAGCAATATTTCTATGGAGAAATATAAAATTAAAGCTAATCAGTTTTGTGTTTTTTTGTACAAAGTTCAGCCAAAACAAAAGAGGGGATCCATTTATTTGCACCAATTTCACACTCCAGCTGCCTGGACCAAGTTTCATTTTTACCATTTGGCTTTTGTATATTTGGTTCTTATCAGGTCTTTAAAAATAAATTTATTCTTTGCTCTTACCCTAAGGAGTGACGTTTTGTCCAAAACTAAATGAAAACTATTTCTACTTTCGAAAAAACCTTAAATTTTATTTTTCCACCGCAGTGTGATCTTTGAGATAAGAGCAAATTACTGTATTAAATTATTATTATTTTTTTTTGTTTTTTTTTTTTTTGTTTTATTTCATCAAAACTTAATAGAGATCATTGTGCATTAAAAAGATGTTGAATAAGTACAATAATGTTGCCAAACTTAGGTTCACTCAGATATTGTTTGTATTATCTAGGTTGGTCTTGATTATCGCTCACGGGGTGTAACGAGGACACGAGCGCCTAATTAAAACATCGATTCTCATCATTTTTTACATTCATTACTGACTAAGACCGAACATACTTTGGCATTGTTATGTAACTCGATCCGCGAACAGGATTTAACGGATAAGTATACAACTAAACTTCCACGCACATGTCTACAGTCCATCCTTACCCTGCGTTGGTGAATTTTTCCAACGCCTCAAGAATACTTGCAAAAGTTTGTCGATTTCATCATTAATGGTCTCAGTGTCTTTGCGAGTTAAGATCACTCGAGCGTCGCTATTTGTGATTTTAACCGCATCCTTGTCACAGTTAAGCGGCATAATCAAATTCACATGGAGAACAATTTCCATCTTAATCGCGGAGGTACCCGTGCACTGTAACGCCGATGCTATTCCGCAATGCCTCTTTGAAAAAATTCATACCGCGACTTTGCTTGGCGCGTATTCGGTCGTGAAAATTGTCGGATAATCTTGTAAATCACCACGATATTTATGCAACTCAAACTTGGATACTTTGTAATTGCCGTGCTTTTGCGGCAGCGTCAGTAGTATTAACAGATGTGATACGGCGACAACGCTCTTGATCATCCCCAACTATCTGTGTTATTTCAGACCGCTTGGCCTATGTTGGAATCTTGATATAATACTGAGCAACTATTTCAAGAAGTTGCTTCACTGTTAGCTGTGGCGCCTCTGGGGAAAGTCCTAACATTATTAGTGTGTCATCTTTTCTCATAGCACTTGGTATTCGTATCCGACGCTCTTGCGCGAGTTGCCTTAGTTGTATCACAGTTGGCATGCTTATATAAATCATTGTTTAGTTGATAAATTTTTATATTATTATTTTTACTTTACCAGGGTTAGAAACAGCAAAGGCTTGAATCGTAGCTATTATTTCATTAACATCTATATCGTTTTCAACAGTGATGTCGTCGGGTGTTTCTACAATTATAGGTTTGGTGAGTCTTCGCCTGCGCGTGTGATAATACTCGCAAACAGATCTGCATGGTCGACAAAGATGATGACCAACACGTGACGCGAGCAAATGTTATTTACAATATTCGTAATGACTTGTTCTGCCGTATAGTTCACGCTTACCAAGGCATACACCTTTGCAGTAATTGCGTCCTAATGCCATTGAACTTTATATATATACGCAAAAAATGTATCTAATTGGGTAAGAACACAGTACCATCGATTAGCCCCTAGATTGAGAACGACATATTAGAAGGCTCAGGGGTGGTTTCAAACCGAAGAACGTCTCAAAGAATTATGTGTGCCATCGTACTTGTAATTGGCATTAATCTTACATCATCAGACTGATTTTCATTTTCATGTATAATAAACTCAAACTTCGACGTGTCCTCATTTGTTAAGAAAAATATTATTATCTTCGAGTGTGAGTCGAACTTGCAATGTCCTGATCGAAAGCATAGCACGGTAACTGATTATCCCACCGACACACTTGACAAGTAAATAAAAGAACTCATACTTGAAGTTAAGAGGGTGGTGGAAAACCTTGCACGCGCAGCCTCCCTATATTAAGTCAGTGTGTCAAGCATTTTTAATTACTATTCCATGGCCCCGTGTAATGGTAAGCATATACAGTCTTGGAATAATAATTCTAGGTCTCTCAAATATTGATAGCACTTCTACCAGCAATCATTTAAGTAGTTTTCACATTGACAATTGTCAATTTGGCTGACTCTTGTATAAGGACAAGAAATGTAATTTCACTTTGAGAAAATCGTCACATTTCTTGATTAAGTATAGTTTCCCTTTGAGAATAAGACGGCACCCGGGAAACATAATTTAATACATCCTTATGCAAGAGTCAGTCCCCGATATGCTGACAGATAACACAGAACCTGTATGCAAATATTGATTGGTCTGCGAGCAGACTGCTGCCTAGCAACGGCTGCACTGATAACTGGAAAGTATACTCATGTGCATAGGTTGGAAATATTGCAAAATTCTGTATTCCTAAATCACTATCGTGATTATCAAAATCTCTCAAAATAATATTTGACCTTTGCGAAAGTTTGAATTCAACAAATTGTCTCTTTTTCAGAGTAAATTCAATGAAATTAGAGTCTACTATCATTAGCCATACACCCCTGTATACAGACAGTTCGAAAAATGGAGGCAAAGTCGGAGCTGCCATTGCAACACCATCTCGAGTCGGTTACGAGATAAAGCCACAATTTTTGCTGTAAAAATTACAGCCACACTCAAAGCTTTGAACTGCGTTGAAACTTCTCAGAAACAAATTACGTCATATTTTCGGATGCTTTTTTTTACCGTTGGCAGGGGATACTGTAAGTGTCAATATAAAACACTAACATTTCATCTTACTTCCCAGAACACCAATAGTGTAAGCTCAAACGAGAAGCCATGGCATTTATGATGAATGAGAGAAAGAGAGGCTTTAGAAACTCGGCTGTACGCATATCTGAATATTGGACACTCTGAAGTACTGGCAGGATTGAAAAGAGATAAAGGAAACTGTCCAGCGAACCCAGAATATTTTCAATGGGTATTCAAAGCTATTGGGCAATTCATCAAGGACAGACTATTACAGACTTGGACAACTTGCTAGGACCAAAATACGTATTGTGAGCAGAAATTGGGGGATATCTACAATAATAATTATTGTCGTCCAGATGAATCCTATGACAAAAAATTCTGAAATGTCAATGTACGCAGGTTCCAGAACAAAATAAATATAATCGCATAATCAAATTGACTTTTTTAATTATTAATAATATAGCACTCACACAAACAACATAAATACACTTATCTATATAAACAGTTAGATGGTCAGTATAAGAATCAGTCAGGGGAATGAAATGATAGGTGAGGAAATCGACACTTAGAGATTGCGGAACGTATATGACTGCTGACAGAACAGATAGTCAATAAGCAAATAAATTAAATTGCTATAATTTTACTACTGGTCAATCCCGCAACAGCGGGTTTTTTTTGTTTTTTTTAATTGAGTTGATAGAAGGGGGAGTTGAGGTCACTTGTGACACGGCTATTGCCTCTTAAGCTCTCCCCTCTATCTACTCAGTGTTTATATTGATCAGATTTCACAGTCTGTCATGCTTTAACTGACTAAGCAAAAACACGCATTGTCAGTCTTATACAACTTCAAATCACGCTAGATGGAATAAGAAGGTGTAGAATTGTATGGCTTCATTCTTGCATGAGATTCAACATTACAAATTTTATTAAAAGCATTCAGGCATTCTATTGCTTGCATTTTATTGCGATATTATGATGGATGGTTTTCATTAAGATAAACATTATAACATTATCATATATATATATATATATATATATATATATATATATATATGTGTGTGTGTGTGTGTGTGTGTGTGTGTGTGTTTGTGTGTGTATTCTCTGCACTTGGACAATGATACAAGATCTAATCTTATTTTACATATATACATACGTACAAACATACATACATATATACATTTAGATGAAGAAATGACGAGACAGAAATAAAATTAAAATATTAGTAGATAAAAAAACGGATACCATTTCAGCATTTTAAAGTATTCCTAGCACATACCAGTCTGTTAGCTCCGATTCATTTGCCTTTGGCAAATAAATACCCAAGCACATACCAATCTGTTAGCTGCGATGTTATGTTAGCTGCAATTCATTTACCTTTGGCAAATGAAAACCCTAGCACATTCCGGACTGTTAGCTTCAATTAATATGCCTTTGCCAAATGAACACCCTACCACATACCAGTCTGTTAGCTGTGATTCATATGCCTTTGACTAATGAAGACCCTACCACATACCAGTCTGTTAGCAGTGATTCATATGCCTTTGACTAATGAACACCCTACCACATACCAGTCTGTTAGCTGTGATTCATATGCCTTTGACTAATGAAGACCCTACCACATACCAGTCTGTTAGCTGTGATTCATATGCCTTTGACAAATGAAGATCATAAAAAATAGATAACACGCTACAAATCCTCACACTGATTGTTTCATTGGTATACCGGTAAATATATCTACTGCATAACTATCAATATCACTACAAGACAACAATTATATACCAATTTAGACTGTACTATCTGTACTGTTTAAGACAGAGTCTATAATAATAAATTGTCTAATGTAATTGTTGTGAAAAGATAAAGGAAAAAGAAGAAATGGAAATGAGAGGTTAGGGAAGATCTTCACATAAATAGCAGTGATGACAAAATTGTGAACACAATAGGACAATGGACAAAGGCTACAGTAAAGCTTACTACGACACAGACAGAATCATTAATTGTTATACTTTCAGATGCAAATGTACCAAATTCTTCACACACAAAACATGAGACATTTTAAAATACTACATTTTAAAATTTAACAGTGGTGAATCTGTGAGTAGACAGAGCAAAATGTGATAAGTCTTTTTGGCAGAATCAACATAATTGGGCTGTATGGCGCCTAGCAGCAGGATGTGAAATAAATTATTATAGGGTTAAATAATCATGGTTGGGTATTTATCGAAGTGTCAATATATATATATATATATATATATATATATATATATATATATATATATATATATATATATATATATAGATAGATAGATAGATAGATAGATAGATAGATAGATAGATATATAAGCAAACGTTCTTTGTATTGGAAGCCTGAATAAGCAATAATAGTAGTTGTAGTATATGTTAGGAACCAAATCTGGAAAACAGGATTTGTATAATGTGTTGGGAGTGTGGGTGCAACATTTTTTACAAACTTATCTGAAATTTTGAAATTAAACTTTATTGCTATAATAACAGAAATACGAAGAAAGTTGACACGGTGGTCCAAGAGAATGATTCCTTAATATGGATAAATATTTGTTATTAAAAGTTTGGGAGTATTACCAATTTAATCATTTATTAATATCAGTACCAAATGCTGTAAATCAGCATAATTAGTTAGATACTTGTGGAATTTGTCACCTGATAGAATCAAAAAGAGTCGTGTTTGTAAATAGTATGAAGAAGGTTGTTTAAAATGGCACATTTAAACACTTTTATGAACGCCCTACAAATGTCTTGAATGAGAATAATTCTTCAAAGAGGCATTAAATGAAAATAAAAACATTACTTTTTCCATGCACAAAAATTTAAAAGGTTTTCATAGACTTGGATCTATAATGTTGACGGTTTGTATGATGTTCTTGAAAACAAATTTTAGAAGGACGTTTTTGTATTGGCCGATCTTTTGTGATAAACCTATGCCAACAAATTATGCGGACTTCAAAATCAAACTTCTTTGGTTAAAAATACCTAAAGGTCGGAGGTACATACATTTTTTCAAGAGGATGGTACCAGAACGAAAACTCTCATGTTATTGATGTTTTAGATTGCAATGGTAAATTCTTATCCAAAACAAAACACGAAGAAATATACGCTGTGAAAACAAACATTTTAGATCATGAAGATACCATAAGCGGTATAAGAACATCTTAAACAATTAACTATAATTCATTGTGATAATATTTGTGATAGACCCATCTGTCCATTGATTATTAAGTATATTAGAAAATATAATAAAGGTTGTCAATATTTTTACAAAATAATCTCAATTAATGCAGGAATACCCCAGTTTCAACAAAAATAGCGCAATGATTTTAATACACCAGAGTCGTATGATTAGAAAACAACTTTTTCTTTGTTCTGCTCACCCACAAAAAGATTCAAAATTTCCATGGTTTCAGTTTCGACTTGGTAAAATAACTTTTGACAACTAATAGCTTTATATTCAACACTGGTATGGTTTGTGACTCATATTCTTCATTTTCTTGAAAATCTCTAAAAACATTAAAACATTTATTTTGGGGATGTAATAAAACTGACTCATTTTGGAATACTTTACACTCTTGGATTGGGAATAATTGTCCACATATTCAATTTTAAGTTCACTGTCAAAATAATCATTTTAGGTAAATATAATGATGTTAAAGCAGAATTTTGGAACAAATTTTGCTGCAAGATCAATGGTTTATCTACCAAATGAGACCTAAAGAACGTTCACCTCTCTTTCAAAACTAAAAACTTTAAACAGCCTTTATGAAACAGAGCAAAACATATATGTTATTAATACATAGCAAATGAGATGCAACTTTAGAGAAATGGTTTTCATACATATCACTTATAAAATTCCCACTATGATCTATTATATATGTATTCTTTATATTTATTTGCGTCAGTTCAGATTTCATATATTTTCAACAATTTTCTTTGGCATATATATCAGTTTCTTTGTATGCCCTGATAGAATAGTGATATAGACTATTAGGTAATATAAATATACCAAGTCTTTCATCTTTCATATATATATATATATATATATATATATATATATATATATATATATATATATACTCTAAAATATGATATAAAAATAAGTTGACAGACTCTTATACCTGTATTGTATTGGTCATACAAACCTTTTGAAAGTTACCCGTAATATATGGGTGTTCCTCAGGGCATCATATTGTCCGTTACCCTTTCCACTGTCAAAACTAGCGACATTGGGAAAATTCCTCAATCCAGGAACTGGCTGTTCATTGTATGTCAAGAACATTTTCATCTGCTATAGATCAAAGAGGATGCATCCTATTTAAAGTCAACTACAGATATGTTTAAATAGAGCTCAGAAATGGGCAGAAGAAAATGGGATCATATTTTGAAAATCTAAAACTGTTTGCGTTCATTTCTGCTATTATATAGATTTCAAACTTATCCGAAAGTATCTTGCCGGTCTCGTATCTCTGTTGTGGATGATGCCAAATATTTAAGGCTATTTTTTTTACCGTAAAATTACTTTCCTTGCACATATTAGATACTTCAGGGACAAATGTCAAAAATCCCTGGATTTATTACACGTCGTGGGAAATATAGATCAGGAGGAAGATTTGACAGTTTTGACCCGGCTATGCGGGATTTTAGTAAGATCTAATCTTGACTACGACTTGGTTGTGTACGGATCAGCCACCAAAAATCTTAGTTACACATGCTTGATGCTTAATCCAAAGCACTATCAGGGCTTTAGACTTGCATGGGAGCCTTTAGAACGTCCCCTTTAGAAAGGATCTATGTTGAGGCAAATGAACCATCCCTTAACCTCAGACGAACAAAACTTGCTCGTCAGTATAACCAAATCGTGTGCTACAATACCTCTACCAATGTTTTAGATATGTTTCGTTGTTGTTTTAACATATCCATGGAAATTTCAAGTTAGACATGCAATGCAAAGATTGTGAAACCACTGCTGATCATTTGCGTCAGGGGAGGGTGGGGGACTTATTCCTAAGAAAGAAATGTGAGCTCAAAAGATTTCCTAATGGTGTGTGAGTTGTTTCGGTTTGTACAGAATAAAACTAACTCTTTGCGATATGATCATATAGTAAAACTTTGTGTTGACACATATGGTGACAGTGATAACGAGGCAGGAAAACTAACCCTATTTTCAGTGGTACAAATAGACGCGAGAATGATAAAGCGGAAGGATACTGATACATCTGCAAATAATATGAATAATATATTGAATCTATTTCTGTCCACAGACCCAAATGACATGCCAAGTTTGTGTGCATTATGTCTATAAAAGTTGCCCACTGTATCATACAATTATGTGGACATGTCAGTTTTATTGAAGGATATGTAAAATGTAAAAACTTTCAGTGGATATTCTAAAGTCAGTCTAAGCTGAGACTCCAAGTACAATGCAACGTTTATGTGAACAAACTCAATCATTTTCGCCAGTCACAATTACAATGCCATCTGGTGTTGATACTTTATGTGAATAAACTCAATCATCTTCACCAGTCACAAGGACAATGCCACCTCATGTTTATGCTTTGAACAGAACAGAAAAGAACAGAACTTTATTGATATGACGTATGCAAAAAAGCACATAGTCAATACAATACATAATTGGTTTACAATAGACTGTTCCATAATGAATGAATAAATAAATGAATAAATAAGTAAATAAATAAATAATGGCGATAGAAACCTGTGTACACATAAAAATCCTCAAAGAGAGAGAGAGAAGATAATCTAAGTTAGAATGCATTATTCACATATTACCTAGGTATTTTACAGTGGTTACATCTTCATTTTTAAGTAATTAATTTCTGCCAATAATAAGGATTAATATAAGATTTTTTCTATGTGTGAGGTATAGAGGACTAATTAAAACAAAATGATATTGATCTTCGACTTCCTTATTTACACAAAGTTTACATTTTCTTTCGTGCCGTTCGTTTCCTACATGCCTACCAGTCTCGATACTTAATGGGTATGATGAAACCCTTAATTTACTTAACGCCTTTCTGCGGCTGGCATTAGCAATTATTCTAATATTTGAAGCGGTTTCGAAGATATATTTTATATCTTTATACATATATGACATTTTCGAGGCAACTGCTGAACTCCAGTCAGAATGAAATATATCTTTTCGTCTTTGGTTAATAAACGGTAAAAAGAAAGATATCTGGACTGAATTAGGGTAATACCAGACTTCTTTAACATGCCTGCACTGAGATGAAAATAGATTTTATTATTGTTAGCATTTTCCCAGTCACTACATATTTTACTCCTTTTGCCATAGACTTGTCCGTTCCACATAATCAAATGCCTTTTTAAAATCATTAAAGGCACAAAAAAGCGCTTCCTTTTCATTGAGTGGCTTTTCGATCAAAAAAATGTAGTATAAATATGGTGTCTACTGTACTATTATTATTCTTAAATCCAAATTGTGCATCAGTAATAATATCATATTTAATGGCCCAAGAAGAGAGTTTTTGATTTAATATGCTAGTGAAAAGTTTTTCTATACAGCTAAGCAGAGTTATTCCTCTATAATTATTTGTATTGGATGGATCACCTTTTTAAAAAATTGGTATAATAAGACCCTTGCTTCAATTTGAAGGCTAAATATCATATTAAAAAATTTCAGCGTGCCATTTGATAAAAGTGTAATTGACTTATTAATGTATTCATTCAAAAATGTGTCAAGACCTGGTGCTTTATTATTGTTTAAATATTTTACAGCTGAGCTAAGTTCTTCAATTGTAATTAGAGTATCCAACTCTGCAAATATCGGTTCACTTAAATACTCAGTTACATCTTCGTCTTGTATGCTTATACTCTGCTCCAATTGACCAGTATTATTTTTTGCCACGGCTGTTCAGTGCAACAGTGTACTCAACGAGAATTCAACAGCAAACAGAGGCTACACCAAAACAAATTCAGAACTGTTAAAGCAATCACGTATGCCAACAACGAAAAACACTGCCACCGGTTTTTCGACATAAAGAACCGTTATTGTAACAAACACGACACCAATGTATGCTCGGACTCCAACGGCAAAGATTTTTGGATTGGTAGAAAGAATGTCTGCTCTGTTGTTTGGGGTATAACATCAGTAAACCAGGATGATAATCTGTCAGATGATGGAGAATGAAATCACAACACAAAGACATTAAAATTGATTGCATCTTCAGAAGACACCAATGCCTCAGACAAGATTTGTAAAATGATAAAACCTTTGTTAAAGTGGTTCGTTCTCTGCGGAACAATGACTTCAATAGAACTGGATTTGTATTGAAACCATCATATACAAATCTGTATCGGTGACGGACTAATACATTTGCAAATGTACCATCCACACACCAGTTTCCAAGGAGGCGTGGTAGTATTATCATAGGAAATGCAGCGTCCTCGTTCTTGCGCTCAGTGAATCCGGTGCGACAGCGATATTTATTTTTGACAAGACTTGCCCCTGAAACTCGAGAATCTAACATTTCCTCTCACATTGATCTATACTCTGGAGTTAAGCCAACCAAGGTGGAGAAGCTAATATGATAATTAGTCCAGCTTCAAAATCACCTGCGATAACCTCACTCACAATTTGATAATGAATGTGAATGCGTGGCCAAGGAATACGTCATTTAGATTCTAATATCAAAGTCAAATTAAACTATGTTATTCCGAATGCGACTTTATTGGACTCAACTATACACAATGGCTACTAGTTTACTTGTCTCTTTCGATAACTGCCGTTCTGTAAATAGAAATATCCAAAATAAGAGAACTTTACGCGATGTATCTAACATGTGTTTTCAACAAGAGTTCTGTCTATTCCACAGTGAGTTACACTGTCTTTCATCAAGACTTTCCTTGATCAGGTGTATCACTGATTCAGTATCCTAAAGACATACACATAGGTAAAACTTACGGGGGTGTTGGTGTATTATATCGTCGATCTCTTGAAATCACTAATAGAAGCACAACTCCTCAATGAGCCCAGATTATAAGGTATTATTATTATGACAGGTGATTCCTCTTTGCTTTTTGTAAATATCTATTTAGCTTGCGATTTATTTGAACATTTTCGGGAAATTTTCGATTACTTTGGTAAAATTATTTATACTGTAGAAAATGCTAGTACACCAAACATTTATATCTTATGAGATTGGAATGCTAATACGCTCCGATCCACTTCCTTTGGAGATGAACTCCGCCAATTTTGGAAAGAATATGGTTATGTTATATCGGACTTAAAAATAATATAGTAGATCACACAACAAATTGTACTTTTCTCAGTGACCCACACAATACTGTCTCTTGGCTGGATCATTGTGTCTCTAAACAACCTGCTCATTCTGCAATAAACTCTACAAGGGTCCTTCTATCGTCCTACTTTAATGACTATCAATACTGACCTACTTCCCGGTCTTGACTCATGCCCACAGGAACTCTTAAATTTGAAATACACCATCAATTAGTCAGACCTCACTGCCAACATAAAACTGAATTTTACTAAAAACTGTGTATTCTTATTGAACAAGATAGAGATCCCTTGTTGTGTGTCGGTCTTTAATGATCGTGGTTGTAGTAATCTTGTGCATATGAAACAAATTAATGGGTTTTACGCAAATACAGTAACAACTTTATCCAACTCTGGTAAATATTTAGTGAGAAAATCCAAACCTGGTCACCGTGTTATACCGAGTTGGAATGACTGTATCAAAGAACTGCACGACTATGCACGAAATGCTTACCTTATGTGGCATGATACCGGTAAACTTCGTCATGGGCCTCGCAGTGACCTAATGCACCAAACTAGGGCTCAATTTAAGTATGCTCTTAAACTAAGTAAAAATGGAGATTTAAAACATAGAGCAGACGCGCTTGCAAATAAATTTGAGGATTGAGAGCAAATTGAATTCTGGAAACAATTTTAACAAAATACTACTACAACTTCCAATAGGCTGCCATTGTGCGTAGATGGGAACCATGGCCAAATTAATGTATGTAATATGTGGGGAAAAAAACATTTTTAATCCTTACTCGATAGTGTTAAAAACGATTCGAATAAAGATTATGTTCTTTCAGCATGTAAGTCCCCTTCTAGTTTTATTGAACTGATTTCATTGCCTAATAATTATTTCAAAAATATTTGGATGTATTGTACTACAACAATGTGAAGTCACAATTTCTGATAATCAGTTTGGTTCTGAGAATAACACTCAACAGACCTTTATTTTTATGCTTTTAAAGAAACTGTCAAAAATTATTTGGAAGATGGTAGCCCTATGTTTGCATCCTTTTTAGACGCTAGTAAGGAATTTTATAGGGTCAGTCATTGAACCCTTTTTAAAAGTTACTCGACAATCAAATACCTGTCTAAGTATTGCATACTCTAGTTAACTGGCATAGCAAATAATTGTACTGTGTGCGTTGTGGAAGTGCAGTATCCAGTTCCTTCACTGTAACTAATAGGGTGAGGTAGGACGGTGTCCTTTCGCCTTTATTATTTAATATATACAGAGACGATTTAAATCGTAAGTTGAGTTAGTGTCACGGGGGACTATATTTGTTACCAAATGCTTTATTTCTTAACAATTGTAGCTTTGCTGATTATATGTTATTGATAAGTCCTTCTATCGAATGTCCAAGTAAATTATTAAAGATAATGATTATGGAACTTTGGATATTAAGGAAAGGTATTCAAGAAATCAATATCCCAAATCTTACAGAAACATCATTTCCTAACGCAATCTGAACAAGAAAAAAAGTATTATGTAGTGTTCGCTGCCGGGTCACGTTTGTTTTAATGACAATGAAAGACCAGATTAAGCAGCCCATTCTGCCCTGCAGTCATCCGTTTCCGAATGAAAGATTCCATGTACTGACTTCAAATATTATATAAATGTGCATGTTCTATATACTTGACAAAAAATGGGGAATGAAAACTCCAGAAAGAAGCTTTGCAAATCAAGCCCATCATTGGAAAATTGCATCCCTTACATAGAACCAGGAGTGTACTGGGTAAGCAACTCGGCCCTGGACTTATCTGCCGGGACAGGCCCGGGGTTTTGCTCACACCAGTAAAACACCGGTAAAAACGGATTTTTTGACGGCCCACCGATGCGGCGGTCTGCCAGGACAGGCCCGGGGTTTTGCTCACACCAGTTAAACACCGGTAAAAACGGATTTTTTGCGGCGGCCAATCGGGATTTGTCCCGGTATGCCCAATGGCCAGTACACCACTGCATAGAACAAATCGCAGTGATGATGTGGTATTTTGCAAATCGCGAATAAGACGTACATAACTGACGCATGCGTACCTCCTGAAGGGTAAACCTCGACCAGAGTGCACATCCTGGATGTGTCCTCAGACAGTGGAATACATTCTTGTCTAGTGTATCGACTTCCACCCAGTGAAAAAGAGGTTTGGTTTTTATTACCGTGAACAAAATTGCTGACCATTATACGAATAAAATTGGTACCAAAGAGGATGCGAATGAAATATTGCATAAAACAGGAAATCAGTCCGAGTGAAAGAATGTCCTCTTCTCACAATGATAATTGGATACAAATTTGAAGCTCTGTGCTAACAATGGACCAACAGGAAAATCGGTTGAATGATATCTCGGCTGTATAGATCATAATACAAAAACTTGGCATAGCCAGTTTAGCAAGAAATGTAGATCATTACAACCACAATTTACTTGTTATGAGATTTAATATAAGTGACAAATGTGAACGTACATATCAAACTGCGTGACCATACATGCAACAGTGTCTATGAAATTGTGCTATGCGATAAATAGCGTCTGGCGTATCTTGCCAAAACTGTCATGATCGCTGTATATATCTAATTTTAATATGAGAGAGAGATAATGTTATAGCTTAAGCCCTCACTCGATAACACATTGAATGACCCCAACAATCCCTTTACACAACAAATGACTTGCTTTATCTATTGGTCTAAACACCATCGTTAAAAACTGCTGTATTCCTTGAAGAGTACATTACTTTGCATTAAAACGATTTCATCCCATCGACAGCAGCAGTAAATAGTATTTTATTTACCACAGAACGTGAAAGCATCTTGAGGTCTACCTACTATTTGTGTCTCAAATTACAAACTGGTACGTCATATGACCATATTACATTAGTCATGCCCTTATTTAAGATGATGAAACACATACGCACGTCAAAGCTTCTCTAAAAGCATTTTTTTTTTTTCCTTTTTGCATTGAACACAATCTTAATTTCACGATTTTTCGACATTATGAATCAGGCAAAAAAAATTCAAAGTAAAATATATGAAAATTTATAAAACAGTACTCTTTGAAGTGTCGCCCCTAACTTTAGCTGCTAACATTAATAACGAAAATATGCCCAAATGTATTGAGACGACCCTTCAAAGTATCCGATGTATATTTGCCCATAGGGCCCTATATTGACCTATCTGTCGTGTTAAATTTCCATAGTGCCTCATAGTGTCCAAGACATAATGTTAAATTTCCATAGGACCTCATCGTGACCCATTTGTCGTGTTAATTTCACGTAGGGCCCTATATTGACCTATCTGTCGTGTTAAATTTCCATAGGGCCCTATATTGACCTATCTGTCGTGTTAAATTTCCATAGTGCCCTATATTGACCTATCTGTCGTGTTAAATTTCCATAGACCCTATAGTGACCTATCTGTCGTGTTAAATTTCCATAGGACCCTATATTGACCTATCTGTCGTGTTAAATTTCCATAGGGCCCTATATTGTCCTATCTGTCGTGTTAAATTTCCATAGGGCCCTATAGTGACCTATCTGTCGTGTTAAATTTCCATAGTGCCCTATAGTGATCCATATGTCGTGTTAAATTTCCATAGTGTCCTATATTGACCTATATGTCGTGTTAAATTTCCATAAGGCCCTATAGTGACCTATCTGTCGTGTTAAATTTCCATAGGGCCCTATAGTGATCCATCTGTCGTGTTAAATTTCCATAAGGCCCTATATTGACCTATCTGTCGTGTTAAATTTCCATAGGGCCCTATAGTGACCTATCTGTCGTGTTAATTTCCCGTAGGGCCTCATAGTGACCCATCTGTCGTTTAAATTTCCATAGGCCCCTATAGTGATCCATCTGTCGTGTTAAATTTCCATAGGGCCCTATATTGACCTATCTGTCGTGTTAAATTTCCATAGGGCCCTATACAATTTCCATGGACCCTCATAGTGAGATCTCCAAATGTTAAATCTTCATAGGGTCTAAAAGTATATCGACCATTTTCCTATCGTATTTCCCATTGGGCCCAACGTCTTCCTATGCATGTTAAATTCCCATGCTTCCCCACAGTGACCCATCCACGTTAAATTTCCCTTTCTCCATAGTACATTAATCCATCAAATCTTTCTCCCATACCCAACCCTAAAATTCCTTATGATGTACCAGCAGAGAAAATATTTTTGAGGGAATGCGGTTTATATTAAAATGTTGATGCTATATTTTAAAGAATTTTATAATTTTACCTTTATCCTTCATTTTATATACCTTTATCTTTCATTTTATATACCTTTATCTTTCATTGTATATATCTTTATCTTTCATTTTATATACCTTTATCTTTCATTGTATATATCTTTATCTTTCATTTTATATATCTTTATCTTTCATTTTATACACCTTTATCTTTCATTTTATATACCTTTATCTTTCATTTTATATATCTTTATCTTTCATTTTATATACCTTTATCTTTCATTGTATATATCTTTATCTTTCATTTTATATACCTTTATCTTTCATTTTATACACCTTTATCTTTCATTTTATACATCTTTATCTTTCATTTTATATATCTTTATCTTTCATTTTATACATCTTTATCTTTCATTTTATATATCTTTATCTTTCATTTTATACATCTTTATCTTTCATTTTATATATCTTTATCTTTCATTTTATATATCTTTATCTTTCATTTTATATACCTTTATCTTTCATTTTATATACCTTTATCTTTCATTTTATATACCTTTATCTTTCATTGTATATACCTTTATCTTTCATTTTATATATCTTTATCTTTCATTTTATACACCTTTATCTTTCATTTTATATACCTTTATCTTTCATTTTATATACCTTTATCTTTCATTGTATATATCTTTATCTTTCATTTTATATACCTTTATCTTTCATTTTATATACCTTTATCTTTCATTGTATATACCTTTATCTTTCATTTTATATACCTTTATCTTTCATTCTATAAATCTTTATCTTTCATTGTATATATCTTTATCTTTCATTCTATAAATCATTATCTTTCATTTTATACACCTTTATCTTTCATTTTATATACCTTTATCTTTCATTTTATATACCTTTATCTTTCATTTTATATATCTTTATCTTTCATTTTATATACCTTTATCTTTCATTTTATATATCTTTATCTTTCATTTTATATATCTTTATCTTTCATTTTATATACCTTTATCTTTCATTTTATATACCTTTATCTTTCATTGTATATACCTTTATCTTTCATTTTATATACCTTAATCTTTCATTTTATATACCTTTATCTTTCATTGTATATATCTTTATCTTTCATTGTATATATCTTTATCTTTCATTTTATATACCTTTATCTTTCATTGTATATACCTTTATCTTTCATTTTATATATCTTTATCTTTCATTTTATATATCTTTATCTTTCATTTTATATACCTTTATCTTTCATTTTATATATCTGTATCTTTCATTCTATAAATCTTTATCTTTCATTTTATATACCTTTATCTTTCATTTTATATATCTTTATCTTTCATTCTATAAATCTTTATCTTTCATTTTATATACCTTTATCTTTCATTTTATATACCTTTATCTTTCATTTTATATACCTTTATCTTTCATTTTATAAATGTTTATCTTTCATTTTATACACCTTTATCTTTCATTTTATATATATTTATCTTTCATTTTATATATCTTTATCTTTCATTTTATATATCTTTACCTTTCATTTTATATACCTTTATCTTTCATTGTATATATCTTTATCTTTCATTCTATAAATCTTTATCTTTCATTTTATACACCTTTATCTTTCATTTTATATACCTTTATCTTTCATTTTATATACCTTTATCTTTCATTATATATATCTTTATCTTTCATTTTATATACCTTTATCTTTCATTTTATATATCTTTATCTTTCATTTTATATATCTTTATCTTTCATTTTATATACCTTTATCTTTCATTTTATATACCTTTATCTTTCATTGTATATACCTTTATCTTTCATTTTATATACCTTAATCTTTCATTTTATATACCTTTATCTTTCATTGTATATATCTTTATCTTTCATTGTATATATCTTTATCTTTCATTTTATATACCTTTATCTTTCATTGTATATACCTTTATCTTTCATTTTATATATCTTTATCTTTCATTTTATATATCTTTATCTTTCATTTTATATACCTTTATCTTTCATTTTATATATCTGTATCTTTCATTCTATAAATCTTTATCTTTCATTTTATATACCTTTATCTTTCATTTTATATATCTTTATCTTTCATTCTATAAATCTTTATCTTTCATTTTATATACCTTTATCTTTCATTTTATATACCTTTATCTTTCATTTTATATACCTTTATCTTTCATTTTATAAATCTTTATCTTTCATTTTATACACCTTTATCTTTCATTTTATATATCTTTATCTTTCATTTTATATACCTTTATCTTTCATTTTATATATCTGTATCTTTCATTCTATAAATCTTTATCTTTCATTTTATATATCTTTATCTTTCATTTTATATATCTTTATCTTTCATTCTATAAATCTTTATCTTTCATTTTATATACCTTTATCTTTCATTTTATATACCTTTATCTTTCATTTTATATACCTTTATCTTTCATTTTATATACCTTTATCTTTCATTTTATATACCTTTATCTTTCATTATATATATCTTTATCTTTCATTTTATATACCTTTATCTTTCATTTTATATATCTTTATCTTTCATTTTATATATCTTTATCTTTCATTTTATACACCTTTATCTTTCATTTTATATACCTTTATCTTTCATTCTTTAAATCTTTATCTTTCATTTTATATACCTTTAACTTTCATTTTATATACCTTTATCTTTCATTGTATATATCTTTATCTTTCATTGTATATATCTTTATCTTTCATTGTATACACCTTTATCTTTCATTGTATATACCTTTATCTTTTATTTTATAAATCTTTATCTTCAATTTATATATCTGTATCTTTCATTTTATAAATCTTTATATTTCATTTTATATATCTTTATCTTTCATTTTATATACTTTTAACTTTCATTTTATATATCTGTATCTTTCATTTTATATACCTTTATCTTTCATTGTATATATCTTTATCTTTCATTTTATATACCTTTATCTTTCATTTTATACACCTTTATCTTTCATTTTATATACCTTTATCTTTCATTTTATACACCTTTATCTTTCATTGTATATATCTTTATCTTTCATTTTATACACCTTTATCTTTCATTGTATATATCTTTATCTTTCATTGTATACACCTTTATCTTTCATTTTATACACCTTTATCTTTCATTTTATACACCTTTATCTTTCATTTTATACACCTTTATCTTTCATTTTATATACCTTTATCTTTCATTTTATACACCTTTATCTTTCATTTTATACACCTTTATCTTTCATTGTATATATCTTTATCTTTCATTTTATACACCTTTATCTTTCATTGTATATATCTTTATCTTTCATTTTATACACCTTTATCTTTCATTTTATACACCTTTATCTTTCATTCTATATATCTTTATCTTTCATTTTATATACCTTTATCTTTCATTGTATATACCTTTATCTTTCATTTTATATACCTTTATCTTTCATTGTATATATCTTTATCTTTCATTTTATACACCTTTATCTTTCATTTTATACACCTTTATCTTTCATTGTATATATCTTTATCTTTCATTTTATATACCTTTATCTTTCATTTTATACACCTTTATCTTTCATTTTATACACCTTTATCTTTCATTTTATACACCTTTATCTTTCATTGTATATATCTTTATCTTTCATTTTATATACCTTTATCTTTCATTTTATACACCTTTATCTTTCATTTTATACACCTTTATCTTTCATTGTATATATCTTTATCTTTCATTTTATACACCTTTATCTTTCATTTTATATATCTTTATCTATCATTTTATATACCTTTATCTTTCATTGTATATACCTTTATCTTTCGTTTTATATATCTTTATCTTTCATTGTATATACCTTTATCTTTCATTTTATACACCTTTATCTTTCATTTTATATATCTTTATCTTTCATTTTATACACCTTTATCTTTCATTTTATACACCTTTATCTTTCATTTTATATATCTTTATCTTTCATTTTATATATCTTTATCTTTCATTGTATACACCTTTATCTTTCATTTTATATATCTTTATCTTTCATTTTATATACCTTTATCTTTCATTGTATATACCTTTATCTTTCATTTTATATATCTTTATCTTTCATTTTATATACCTTTATCTTTCATTGTATATACCTTTATCTTTCATTTTATATATCTTTATCTTTCATTTTATATACCTTTATCTTTCATTTTATATACCTTTATCTTTCATTTTATATATCTTTATCTTTCATTGTATATACCTTTAACTTTCATTTTATATACCTTTATCTTTCATTGTATATACCTTTAACTTTCATTTTATATACCTTTATCTTTCATTTTATATATCTTTATCTTTCATTTTATACACCTTTAACTTTCATTTTATATATCTTTATCTTTCATTTTATATACCTTTATCTTTCATTTTATATACCTTTAACTTTCATTTTATATACCTTTATCTTTCATTGTATATATCTTTATCTTTCATTTTATATACCTTTATCTTTCATTTTATACACCTTTATCTTTCATTTTATACACCTTTATCTTTCATTTTATATACCTTTATCTTTCATTTTATACACCTTTATCTTTCATTTTATATACCTTTATCTTTCATTTTATATACCTTTATCTTTCATTTTATACACCTTTATCTTTCATTTTATATACCTTTATCTTTCATTTTATACACCTTTATCTTTCATTTTATATATCTTTATCTTTCATTTTATATACCTTTATCTTTCATTTTATATACCTTTATCTTTCATTTTATACACCTTTATCTTTCATTTTATATACCTTTATCTTTCATTTTATATACCTTTATCTTTCATATTTTATATCTTTCACTGTTATTTGAAAGTCTTTACCTTATTATCTTTAATCTTGTAGTACTTCGTGTTTTTGTTTATTTGGAAGGGTTTATATTCCTATTTTTTTAAAATGTATATTTATATTTTTAGAACATTATTTTTAATCGGCACCATATTGCCAGTATTGTGCTGCTCTCTCTCTCTCTCTCTCTCTCTCTCTCTCTCTCTCTCTCTCTCTCAAACGTTAAAATGTCTACATATATTGAATCTTGTATGTATGTATTGTGGATCAGTGAGCGTAGGGCTCCTCAACCCTGCCATTGATCCTTCCTTCTTGTCTCAGAGTATAAACATTTAAAATAATAATAATAATTATTATTATTATTATTATTATTATTATTATTATTATTCAACTAATATCATTCCATAAATGGTACCACTGTTCATTTTTTTATGTGTACATTTGAGGAACCAACCATGCATGCCAACATCAACGACCAACACTTCTGTCTGTAGTCTTCAAGTTGTAAACAAAAACAATGTCAGAAGCTTACAGCCCACGAGACAAATAAATGCTTCTGTTAAACATGAAACCTTCTTTGGCTTTTATGATATGCAAAAACATTGAGACGAATCATAACCTAAAATTGAAAGCGTTTCTAATACCTTTTAATGATGAAATATAGAAAAACAAATTGGGTTAGGATCTTACTACATATTGTTTCGCTAGAGTTTACTAACAATAATGTCCTATTGGACTGTATGTAAAAACACTGGATTGCAATATCTTTATATTGATTTGCATTCATGAAAAATATGAAAGTACACTTGCATGGAATATTTACAATTATACTTGAAATTCGTTCGAGATCTTTTTTTATTCTATTTAATTCTTCAGGCCAAGCGATTCAGCACATCCATTAGCTTCTAGTATTTCATACCCATTTCATATAAATAATTCAGCATATCCATTAACCTCTGGCATTTTATATCCATTTCTTTTCAATAACTCGCTCTAATAAGAGGAAAGTTTCACGAAAGTGTATAATCTATCATTTAAATGCAGAGAATGGTTTCTGTTGATATGATCTCTTATGGCGATCGGTTCTTTACTTTATTTATTAAATTTAAAACAATGCTAAAACTGCATGGTTCTTTTACCTATGTTTCTTAAAAGAAACACTTTTAAGGCCATATGATATGAATAAAGGTTTGTAGAGGACAGAGAGAAATCTCCCTACTCCTGTCCACGGAGCTCTGGACTTGGTAGACAGAAAGAAAGATTGTCTATGTACATTTTTTCTTTTTTTTTTTAGGTTATGGGTACAGCAAAACCGGAAATGAACAAAAATAAAGACTTCAAATTAGCTCTAGAATTAATGAGATACATAGAAGGCTAATTTTATGGGGGGGGGGGGTTACGTCCAACAAACTCGCCACCAGTGTAGGGAATTGTTGAGGTCTTGATCATTGTCACGAGGACATAGACTTTAGATAAATAATATATTGCCGGCCCATTCTATCAACAGCAATTTGTGTATACGTGTAGAATCCGTGAAGAAGCAAGTATGAAAGTTTATTTCTTGAAAGACACGCGATATCCAACATTGGATGGAAATTTGAAGAAGCATTTGGATAGCTTGGTCCCAAAGCACAAAGTGTTGGCGGTAATCATAAACCTTGGGGCACATTAGTTTCCTTGACTTTTTCGAAAGTGATTATCACCTATGAGAATGAAATACATCGACATGGCTTTCGTATCATGCTACCTGAAATATAGTATGAACAAGGCCTACACTACTCAGAAATATTAGTGTCAGGTTCAAATGAAGACGACAAATTACTATGTAACATATACTAGTAACTGTCTCAAAACGGTGTTATATTTATCATTGTAAGTGATGCAGACGAGCCAGGCGACAAATTCACTTTCCAACATCAAGCCAATCAGAGATCCTACTAATAAACTAAAGACAAAGATATTGTTCACAGCCAATCAAAAAACAATTGACTATCTCATTCCTGTTATAAGATGTGCTTCAATACTTTTCGACAGCATCAACTCTCCATTAACAACTACCACCACCACCCACCTCTACCCCAACCACTATATATCGATTATTCGCTGTAGGTGACAATTATTTTGATCAGAAAGCCTTCAGTTTTGGACTGACACATGAGTTCATGCCACAGAATGAGGATTTGCACATTTTATAAAAACTGCGGCCATAAGAGCAAACACTTGAGTAAAATAGTGAATACTGCCGAGTTTTTGTTGTTGTTGCTGTTGTTGTTGCTTTTTCTTTGTTTATTTGTTTTTGGTGGGGGGAGTGGGGTATATTATTATTTGCAAAAAAGAATGCATGTTATAATGACTTTTTTTCCTACTTTCCAAGTATGCAGCCATTTATTTCTTGTGGGGAAGTAATTTTGGTGTCAGAACGTTATTCCTGTATTGTTTTTTTTTCTTCTGTTTTTTCTTCTCTCTGCTCCTGTTATTAGTGTATCTTTAATCGGTTATTAGTGTATCTTTAAGTCGGTTATTAGTGTATCTTTAATCAGCTGAAACATTAATATAGTCTTCAAGACCTTCAGGATTTTGATGCACGATCCATGGTATATTTTGTCTCTGTGTACAAAAAAAAAACTGTTTCACTTCTAATTTTTTTTTTTTTTTTTTTTTTGGTGTGTTGGTGATGTTGATTCTGATGAAAAGACACGGTGTTTTGAGTTCAGCTGATTCAAGGTCACCGAAACATCTCAGTGGTGATTTAGGCCAAATAATGTTTCTGGTCAAAGTCGCCAAAAACACGATCATGGTATTTATCACGTGATATAATTATGTCAAAATAATTAATTATTCAACTCGAGGCAAGAGAATTAAGTGGTTGGAAGTTTGCAAGTCACCTATACAAACTAATGTACGCTTAATATATATATATATATATATATATATATATATATATATATATATATATATATATATGTGTGTGTGTGTGTGTGTGTGTGTGTGTATATATATATATATATATATATATATATATATATACATGTATATATATATGTGTGTACGTTCTAGGCTTAGGACCTTGCTAGAGCCAATGCCCTTCCTCACTCCCCCTTGTCGCCTTGTCGTAACCGTAGTTAACACACTTGAATCCGAGCACTTTGAAAACAAAGCTTTGCACCGTAGCTGTTATTGTGTGTATCGCTTATAAAAATGACCCATAACAGAGTGTATCTGCAAAAGATCCGGCGTATTGCATAGCTTATTGTTTGTCCTATATTTTTTTCAAATATATGTTGCATTGCCTATGCGACAGTGATTTCTTCTAGAGTCCAATACCTTGTGTGTGTTGTCATTTAAGTGTATTTATGTGTTTGTTTTTGTTTTTCACAAGTTTTTTTTTTTATCAGCTAGTATGATCCGACCGTCATTCTGTTTGAAGCTAAAACTGGAGTTTGTCGCAGATGAAGTGGGAAGCTATTATCTTACATATGTTTCCAGTATCTCTCTCTCTCTCTCTCTCTCTCTCTCTCTCTCTCTCTCTCTCTCTCTCTCTCTCTCTCTCTCTCTCTCTCTCTCTCAAACTTGAAGACATCTTGTTTATCAGCAACCTTGCATTTTTTATTTTGTCTCGTGCAATTCCACTAATGACATGTCAAGGTCCTTACAAGGAAATTGTCAATCCTTTTCTTGTTCGAATTTCGCAAAAAAGAAGCTGCGAGTGGGTGTCTGGAAATTGACATAGCTTTTATACCCATTAAGATACAAAGCTAAAATTTGAAACACACATAGAAAATTTAATTTTCTACAACTTTGATTAGTTTAGTAAAAACATATTTTATTTGCTAAATTATGCGAAAGGGGTCGGGCTTCAAGCTCTCACAACATTAAATAACCCCTTTCCCATACAAATATGGTGGTACAAATTAATCATACAGGACAAGCAGCAGAAAAGAAAAAAAAAGACAAATTAAAAAAGACAAAAAACAACAACAACATATAAGGTGTGCTGATAATTAAAGGAAACAATGATGTTACCAAACTTCGGAAGGAATATCATTTAGTATGTAATGCACCTACATCGCTATCAATTGGTCATTATACAATCTGAGAAAGAGTAATATTAATAATAACAAGAATCCCTTATATTTAGAATATAAGGAAGAAATGTTAGTTGAAACGCCTCGTATCCTTAATATACTTTTGAAAAAAACTTAAAGATATTCACATTTTGCTCAGTTGCAAGTTCAGGTGTGCCAAAAAGATTGGGATGAGCGTTTCGTTAAGACTAAGTATTAGATTTTGCCAACTGTGTATTGAGTGCAAATGAAAATACAATGATATGCACGTTCTGCTTCTACCCCACAGTTGCATAAGGGATTATCTATCAGGTGGTTGTCATACTAATCTTTTCTGAAGTCGCTACATTGGTTTCTGATCCTAGTATGAATAATTTAGTATTTGCGATCACCAGAAAGATAATAAGAAGGAACGCTATTGCTTATTGGGGTAATATACTTTTTAAATTTTAAGAAATCGCTTTCCGATTTGACACTTTCAGGTAGAATATTCCACATGATGATAGAAGACTCAAGGAAAGATTTTTTTGTTATTTCAAGTCTGGCATTTTAATATAGAGATGTTTTGTCCATTACGTAGTTATATCTTGACGTTTCTCCCACGAAAGGAGGAAGCAGTTTATTTAAATAACTTTGTGAATCATTATAAATAATGCTTTGAAAAATGCCAAGTTTGTGAGATCTTTTTCGTTCTGAGAGCGGGGAACAGCCGCATTCTTCATAAATAATTGCGTGCGTGGGTTCGACCTGTGACTATCCTAGCAGTCTCTACCTGAAATCTCTCAAATCTATCTGTGTCTGATTTTGAACATCCATCCCAAACAACATCTGCAGATTCTAATATAGGCCTAATTTATGATAAGAAGAAATTATATCTAAGGATTTTCTACTCAGCTTGTATTTGAGTGATCTTAACATATTTAACAATTTAAATGCTTTTTTAAGTATATTTTCAATATGTAGACTCCAAGTGCCTGTATTAATAAGTGTAAGGCCCAAATGTTTATGATTGTCGACAAATACAAGTGATTCGTTTTGGAACTTAAATTTGGGAAAGAGTGGGTTATTCTTTTTGCTGAAAAAACATGACTTCGAGTTATGCTGGGTTAAAGCTTACTAACCATTGATTAGACCAACCATGTGGAGTTTCTAAGTCAGCATTGAGTATATGTTGGATATCGTGCATACTTGTAGAACCGTAAGAGAGAGAGAACTGTCGGCGGCAAAAAGTCTGTTCAGACTAAGGAGATCGTCAATAATATCACTGATGTATGCAAGAAACAATAACGGTCCTAGAACTGAACCCTGCTGCACCCCAGCTGATACAGACTGAATTGTAGAATCTGCGGTTTTCACAACATTTTGTGTTCTATCTGAAAGATAGTTGGTGAACCAATTAATCAGATCTGACTCTATTCCATAGGCTTTAAGTTTATGGGCAAGACCTTTATGCCATACTCGGTCGAATGCCTTCGCAAACCATGTCTTCTCCATGATCGAGTGCTTCACAAATACTATGATACATATGTATCAGTTGTTACACGGCTGAGTGATTTGGAATAAAAACCGATTGATATTTATAAATAAGATCATTTTCATGCAAGTAATTGTATACATGTCTGAAAATGACCCTTTCCATGATTTTGCATACACAGTTAAGTAAAGAAATGGGTCTGTAATTGGTGGAATAATTTTTGCTATCTGTCTTGTCTATTGGTAATACTACATTTGTTTTCCAAAGAACGGGAAAAATTTCTCATTAAGAGATCTGTTGAATAACGGTCTTACAATTGCTGGTGCTGCACTCTTTAGAAGATTGTGGCGTTTCTTATCAGAGCCACAGGCTTTTTTTAGAGGAATTGTTCTTATGACGTCTAGAATTTCTTGTTCACTTATTACAATGCTTGTCAATTTGTTAATTGTGCGAAGTGATAATTCCGGAGGGGCTACATTGGTATCGTTAATTTTAGAAACAGATGCGAAAAACGAATTTAAACACTCGGCCTTCTCTAAATAGGAGAATGCAGTGTTTAATGTGTCATCATATTGTACGAATAGTAGTGGTGGTATATTATAGGATAATTATTATTTAAATAATTGTCAGGTGAGCCTCCAAAAATCTGAGTTGTTTCTGAGAGTGTCCAAATTTTCATAACATTAAAAAAAAATCCTTGGCAAAAACATTTTTCATTGTTTGCTTTATTTCGATTTATATATATATATATATATATATATATATATATATATATATATATATATATATATATATATATATATATATATATCCCAGTCTAAAGAGTTTTTTAATCGGATCATTCTTTTTCTAAACCGATCGCTGTTTCTAGTGTGTCTTCGTAGAACGCTATCATTTCAAGTTTTATCAGAAGGTCGAAAAGTTGCTAGCCTTGTAGGGATGCATCTGTCCACTATATCTAATAAGGTCTATGTAAATAGATTTGGTGCATCGTTGATATCAGAGCACTGACTAAAATGTTGTATCCAGTCAAAGTTTGTTTTTAAAATATTAACCCTCTGAAAGCCTGCATATTAATAAAGCCACACCGTCCGTCTAAAGCAAGAATTTTATTTGTAACATAATTTTCTTAATTTAATAAGTTTCCCTGTAGTCATTCAGTGATATATCAGTAGAAATAACTCCCGAATTAAGAATTTCTGTATCAGGTGATACAATAACAGGGTCGAGCATGGAATCTGAATGAGTGTTTCCTCTGGTAGGTTCGTTTATCAATTATTTAATATTGTTTGGTACCATAATTTCCCTGAGTGTTTTCAGACTGGAATTTAGCAAGTCCTCGTTTAGGTCACTAAGAATGATTAGGCTTTCAGAAATACTGAGGACTCGTTCTATGCAAATATTGAAGGAATCCCAGAAAAAAATCTCATTCCGATGAATAGCGATACACAACTGCTAGTAAATAGCATATGTTCTTTACATAGACTTGAATCCAAAGTATTTCATTATTTTGTACAGGTGTCTCTGTTACATGGTAGAATACTAAAGTTTCTAATATATAAATCATAACTCCACCCCCCCACCCCCCCCCCCCACCCCATGGTTAGTTCTATCACGTCTAATGGGTTTGTGTTACCCATCTGATTTAATATCATCACTGTCAATAGAGTTGTCAAGATGAGTCTCCGTTAAGGCAATTACATCAAAGTCATCGAAGTTTTCAGCGAGAATATTCAACCTTGTTTCGGATAGATCTAATAATGTTTACGTGAACAAAGGGAAGTGCGTCATCCGTTTTTGCCGAGAAAAATTAATTTAAAATGTGTGTATCTGGTGTATTGGAGTGGAACGGATCTGGATTCAGTTTGACATCACTTTCTAGTAACAAAACTAAAGTAAGCCAAAAAAGAAAATTTATGTAACATATCTATAGTGTACAGGGTATAGCTAATACCTTTAAAATGACTTTAAACAAAGATGACTTGACAGAGAAAATATTACTTAAGTCTGAAAAAGTAAATAAAATTAAATGACCAGGAATTTGTAGATTGAATTTCGTAAGCATGACGGGGATAGCTTTACCCCCTAGAAGTATTACAAGATTTGCAAATGTAACATCGTCATGTAGTAATATTTTCTGCTTTTGTGCACGTCTAGCTCGAACAAGAAAAAGCCCTATATACATTCTATGTAAAACAATAGTGCTACCTATACGATTGTATGACTGAAGATCGTAGAGTAAAGAATGCAAAGGGCTTATTCCCATTTTCTGGCAGTTTGGATTTGGTTTTGTCAGATAAACTTGCCTTGCTTTTAAAAAAATGCAAAAGTTAACAACAGAAAGTTAATAAAACACAATAAATAAATACACATGAATTGAAAAGAACGGTTCTAGGAATGATTGATGAATACAACATTTCTTGCACCAAGCAGGTGGTTAAGTTGAAGGACTGTTGAGGTAAATATCACGGACAAAATACAAAAAGATTGTCTAATACATATTGACCAAAAAAGATGTCTCCATTGTGCTTTACAAAGGAGCCTTAAAAAGTCAAAATATATCTATATCTGTGCACATACATACACATATATGCGTACACGTACACACATGTACACATGTATGCGTACACGCACATATATACACAGATACATGCAAGATATATATATTCAGATACAGACACGTGATTGGCTTATATATGTGGTTGCTAATGCAATATGAGAGAAAGATAAAGAGAGAGAGGGAGAGAAATTTTAACTCATCAAATTGATTACACGTAGACCGCTACGTGGTGAATACATGTGAATAAAGGTAACTTTCCACTAGTGGGCTCGTAGGCTAATGGTTTTGTACTAAATCAGATCATGCTTATGCGGCCAAGGTTAACCCCGTACACATATATGTGTCTGTACATAGCTGTCTTCAGTCGTACACAAAGGTAGATTAATTGATCATTGATTTTCAATTAAATATATATGCTTAAAAAACAAAGAGAAGTTAAACTCTAGAAAAGGGTGACAGTTTATGCTGCTACAGTATCACTGTACCCTCCATAACCATTTTAATGTTGATATGGAATACTGGATAGAAGACCAAAAGGACCATTGGATCTTTTGACTTCATGTCTTTCGACAGAAGAAATGCCTTTGTAGTAAATTCTACAATCATATGTCCAAAAAGATTCGATCGTATCTGCCATCTTAAGCTTCAAGAATTTCTTATCATAGAATGTCTTGCTTTGATAAGGTCCTCTGTCTCAACAAGTTTTTCTGCGCTGCCTTTCAGCTCTCTTCTTTTGGACATTACTTTTGATTTCATTGTATACGCCTTGTATTCGACAATGATTGAAGCTTTGCCATTTCTGATTACTTCCTGCAAGATGAGAACGCTGGATATCATCAGATTGGCAGTCAAGTTTGAGTTTATCACGGAGCAGGGCGCAAACTATGTCATTTGTGTTGGCATCATTGCGCTCGATGCCTAGAGACAAAAACACATTGTGAATCCTAATACTTTCCCTCCTTGAATACTGCTCCACGTTTTCATATTTATACTCCAGCTCATCAACAGTGAGCTTCAAAGCCTTAATTTCCTTATCTTTCTCAGAAAGTTTGACTTGCGACGGCTTAATTAAGTTGTCTACTAGTATATGCCCAGGCAATACACAAGAGACAAACTGTGACATAGACTCCTCTATGACCCTCTCAATGGCCGGTTTGAGTGCTTCTGTAAAAATAGGTAGTAATTTCCCCCACAAAATCAGAACTGCTAACTTCAACTTTCATTAATTATATAACCTAGTTTATTCTCTCTTTAAACTCGATTTTTCTGATGAAAGTTGACCAATTAATTTTCACGCTGTCGTATTTGCTGGAACAATATTAGTGTAGACCATTCAATTTTGCGCATATTTTGTTTTGTTAAATAATTGTATACAATGTCGAACTATGGGACTTGCTAGAGCCAATGTCGGAATCTTTACCACAGTTAACAAACTTGAACTCGAGAATAAAAAAATAAAAAAATATATATAAAAGACTTTTGCATTGTAGTAGCTGTTTCTCCGGATTGTGTCACATTTAATGTTTGCTATAATTTCATTTTTGTGTTACAATGTTATGTGTTATGTGTTATGTGTTACAATGTTATGTGTTATGTGTTATGTATTATGTGTTATGTGTTATGTAATATCCAACTAGAAATTTGTCTAAGTTTTGCATTCTCCAGATATCTCAATAACAGGTATGTTGTATTTACTTTTTATCCCAACACTACTGTGGAGATCAGGGATATTGTCGCTCTTTCCACTCGTCTGTCAGTACCTCCGTCCGTCCGTCTGTGACAAAGATTGTCATCACTATTCCGCTTACACCACTTGGAGGATTTTAATGACACTTTGTAAGCTATATATGTAGTTGGTCCAGATGTTCAATAAGGTTTTCCTCTTTTCCTTTGATCAATTTTTGGGGAAATATCTTGAAACATTGTTAAAAGGGGGATATTTTGAGAATTCAGCTTGTCATCCCTACTCCTCCCACATCGGTTGGTGGATTATATCGACACTTTGTAGACATATATTTGGTTGGTGTAGATGCGCAATAACGTTTTATATTTTTACTCTGGTCCTTTTGGGAGGGGGGGGGATTTCTTAAAAACTTGTCAAGAAAGCGGTATTTTGGGAAATCAGTTCGTCAGCGCTTCTCCTCCCACATCCGTTGGAGAATTGTATTAAAACTTTGAAAGCCAATACGTGGTTGGTGCAGATGAGCAATAAGATGTTACTGTTTCCTTCAACCCATTTTGTCGCAAACCGAGGCATTTTGACAATTAAGCTTGGCATTACTTCTCTTCCTAAACTACTTAAAGAATTTTATTATCCATGCACTTCAACGAAGAGCAAGGATCTTGTTGTCTCCCTCGTGTGTCAGTCTGTCCGTCTCTTTATTCAGTTGTCCGTCCGTCAGTCTCTCCATCCTGACAAAGCTTTTCATCGCTTGTCCTCCCACTCCGTTTGGAGAATTTTTATTGAAACTTTGTAGGCTAGATATGTTGTTGGTGCTAATGCGCAATATGGTTTTAATGTTTTCTACTGGCGCCTTTTTGGAAATTTCATGAAATTTTTTCGAATATGGGGTATTTTTGAGAATTTCAGCTCGTCATCGCTTCTCCTCTCACAGTGCTTGGAAGGTTTTGATACTTTATAGGCTAGATGTGTGGTTGGTGCAGATGCGAAATAAGGTTTCATTTTTTTTCCCTCTTGTCAGTTCTGGGAGACATTTCTGGAAAAATTGTCAAAAGAAGAAGTATAAAAAAAAGGGGGGGGGGAGAGGAATCTTTTGGGAATTCAGTTTATTATCGCTTCTTCTTCTACGATGCAGCGGCAAATGTTTTCCGCAGTTGTCCTAAGCATTATTCTAGTCATTCATCATGCTTTAGTTTACATATTGGTTTGTGTTTTGACCTAATTCTTTATCTTTTACATCTTTATTATTGCTTTTATTGTAGTAAATCCAAATCGTTTCACGCTTTGACTCATATGTGATAGATGAAATTCGAAATGGAAAGCACAGGCATGACACTAGTGGTCAATATTACTCTTGTCTGATACAATCACTATAATTGAAATATCCTTTTCCGGACTTACAACATTCCTTTAAACTGACAAATAATATTTGCCTTTTACATGATCAGGCCGGTTTTAGCTGGTTTGACGCATGAGGATTTTTTGTTTACGTCAGCCGTAGTCATACATCGGAATTACACGTGTTGTTTGAGTACAGCTTTTTCGTGTTGAAAAAAGAACGTCTTGTGGATATATAATTGATGTAATAAGTACATGTAATTTGGTACCTAAGAATAGAGATTATACACCGTTTGCTGTATGCAAACGTTTGCCGGAGCATATTGGGAAAGAATTTGTACCCTTCGACTCAAACTTTCCTTCGTGATCCAAATATTTTAATAAACCATATTCAATTCATTTGTTTTCTTCTTTGTTTTCTTCCGTTAACAAATAATTACGAATTTCACCGTGAAAAAATAGAAAGCAAACCACGATACTATAATAGCTATTACAAATATTGACACTTTAAGTAATTTCAGGGATTACAACCGATGAACTTTATGACAGAGGATACACCAAAAATTACATTGGTCACCGAAGACTATTTAACATAATTTTTTAAAAAAAGAAACAAGTATTGGTTTGACATTTTCTGAATCCATTACAGTGATCTAGAGTCCCTAGCGACTTAACCCTTTTTATTTTGATCATAAACGAGAATGGTGAACCCCGGTTCTAGGGGCCTCTAATCCATCGGTTATGCAAATGATAATGTTTTTCTTTTTAGTAATTGATGCGCTCATGCCAAGGGTCCGTATTTTTAACGATGATGATAGACAGGATGATATATATTAGCGTTCGAAATGCACGTAGAAAAGCCGTGACCTCGAGACTCATTACTGTTAGCGATAAAGATCAAAATTTCATGAATATCACAAACCAATTAAGACTGCAGCTCTATTCGCGTAATCCGAGTTTCCACGTATGCACGCAAGTAAATACGACGGCACCCAGGCCGATGTTTTGATAGTATCGAAATGGTCAGAATTAAAGATACCATTTCTATTTTCATTTTCCAAAGAATGATTAACGAAGTTTAATGTACTGATAATTTTGGCATTAATTTAAAAGCAACGACGAAATTGTTTCATAATTTCAGTCGTAAAACTATTACTTAACATTAATTGATTTATAATTTGGAATGACTTTGTAAATATTATGGCTACCGTCTATACTCGCGTATAATTCATACCAACTGCAAACTGCATCGACCCAGATCTGCCGTCGCATAATGCGCCGGCAGATCTGGGTCTATGCAGTTTGTAGGGACTAATCAGTAGAACAAACAACATAGACCCTGATCTGTCGGCGCATTATGCGACAGTAGATCAAGATCTATGTTGTTTGCATTTGGACTTTATTTATACGCGAGTAAAGACGGTACTTTTTTTATTTTCGACTGTACAAGACTCTTGCTGTTGACGTCAGTGTTTACTACTCCTCATTTTGTGTTCTGTGCGCTGTCTGCTTATCCACAAATTGATATTTTAGTTCGTCAATGTAAGCTAGTTACATTTCAATTTGCATACAGGAGCCGCGGTGGCTCAGTGGTTAGCGTGCCGGACTAACGACCAAAAAGAGTGCGGGTTCGAATCCTACCATTGGACATACCTGGGTCAGCTACCGTGGTGTGTCTTTAGGCAAGGCACTTTACTCCAATTGCCACGGCACTAAATAACTGTAAAGCACCAAAAATTCAATTTGCATACTTACACATAACTAGTTTACAGTTAAATTGGGTACTTTACTCGTGTAATCATTACTGCGTTGGCTTGGAGTCAGACTATATATATTGCTATATGGTAGCAAAATCATTGGACCCTATTGTAAACACAGGTTAGCATGTGTAAATTGCCCTTCTATTCTATTTTGGGTTTAAAAACGTGTTGAAAATTATAACCCACTTACAAGAATAAAGAAATAACTGTCGTCCGATTAGATCACGCATTATTATTTGGAAGTCAATATGGGTAACATTTACTCGTTGTCAGAGATTATATGTGATATTATGTCAATAGTTTTTTGCTGTTAAAACGCGTAACGATACACTATCATTAGGGCTCGCTACAGAGGTACATTATCAACTTTCTACTAAAGAACTCACAAATTCGTATTTAAATATTCTGAAAACTGTGGAATCAACAACTATGATAGTTGTATCAAAAATTAAATTGGTTTTCTTACAAAATATATTGAATGTTATTTGTATGAACATGATTCTTCCATACATATATATATATATAATGTACTTTAAAAAAATGTTTACCAGTTTCATTATCCCTCTGCCGTAGCAGGAGCATATTGTGATACCCTCCATCTGTAACTACACCTTCTCCTAAAACGTTTCGTAGAATCCACTAAACTTGGTACATAGGTTTCCCACGTGATATCCATCTACGAGAGGGTTATGGCTTCTGGACCTTTCCATTGGGATCAAAGGTCAAATACATGTATCTATATAAACTGAAGTTACAATATGTTATTTTAGTGTCTTTTGACCAAACTTTTTTTCACGCATAGCACTACCTCACATTATATTATGTAACGGGTTCTGGTTTAGAACCTGTGAATTAAAGGAAAGGGGATTGGAGGTGGGGGACTTGGGACCAATTATATTATTTATAATAAACAATGTGGCAATTTTCCGTCCCATACCATGGAAGTGGTACTGGTTAATACTGTGAAACTGATATATAGTAAAATGTACAGTATGCCCATTTTTGTCTACTGCTTATTTTGACGAGGCAAAAATACTGTATATTAATAATGTACACAAAAATTCAGAATAAAAAAGAATATAAATAGGTTTCCTTGCAATTTTCATAGAAATACATATATGCTGCTAGAAAACTTTAACTTTTGATTTCAATTTTTAATCAATGTTTGAATTGTTTTCAGTTGAAACAGAAAACTGCCAACAGTATCAAACTTAGATTACATAAGGCAGCTCATGACACTGTTTTGGATTGCACAACAAATCAAGTGCCTTTTTGTGTTTTCAAACATCACAATAGACGATTCCATTATACACTAGAAAATAAGGAAATCAGATTGCAATTTTGAACGAACTGCCCCTTCTATCTGTGCAAGAAAGCAAATCATATAGTGAAACCTGTCAATTGCAGCCACCCATGGGAAAAAGCCAGACTGGCATTTGTACACATGTGACCACTGTATGCAGGTTCACCTTTCAAACTTTGATTTTGAACAAATACCATGTACCGAATACCATTATCGTTATTGTTAATTATTATTATTACATGTCCTATTATTATTATATTATCAACAAATTTGGTTTAGTGCACTTTTCAACCAAATCATAAAATAAAGGGTATATGTTGTTCTCTCCCAAACATATGTTCCACACAAGATCACTGTATCCTGTTCACTTGAATCCATTCTATAAATTAAATAACTCTCTTACAAAAATCACTGATCTTAGATTATTTTGTGCACCATGACAAAACACAAATTTCACTACTAATTGACAGCTTACATTTGACTGTAAAACAAGAGGACTGACTCTGTTTGGCCAACTTTTATAATTAGGTTTAGAAACAGTTGTTTTTACTTCAAACAATATCTGGATTATCCAGTTGCTCAATTTGCCGAGAATAAAATGCAGTCAGCTTATATGATAGGCTTGTAATAAACATGGAATGAAAGAATCCTAATGTGGCTATTGTTATTAACACACGATTCTCAACTTTTATGCTGAGACAACACGACTACTTTTCCCACCATCCTGCAAATGAACTACTTCTACCCTCTCCACTAATGATAAATCCTGCCTTGCTTTTGAATTTGACATATTAACATCCTTGAGTTACATGGACATTGTGACTGGATTACAGTCAGTACAAGTGAAATAAGAAATCTTTACACATTGATATGCCTTAATCTAAACAATGCCTTCCCCACGATGCAAAGTTTAGTTTGCATACACTGAGTGGTCATGATCTAAATGCTCCAATGACCACTTAAAACAGTGAAAACCCATTACAATATTTAGTTAGGAAATACGTGTCTGCTGACTGCAGCAAGCATTTATTCATTATATTTATGACATATACAGGAAATCTGCCAAGAGGAAATAAAAATGACCATTAAGACCAGGTGACCACTATATAAAGGTAACCGTTCATTTGAAATGTCATTTTCTTTCACAGATTTAAGGTGCCGATTACTGTAAATTTTTCGATTGTATTCCCCCATTTTCTCGTTTAGAATGGTATTGTCCCTTGCTTCATCATACTCAAGATGTAGTGGTTCTTGATCATAGTCTGCCAAGTTTTCTGCTCAGTTCTGTCAGGTGCACAATTACAATCTTACCCAGAAACTAAACTGTCCATCATACTCTGAACCAAGAAAGCATGCATTTTGATTTTGTTGCATTATGCAGATAAAGATGAATGTTACATTTAACTGCTGTAAACCAATAAGACAGATACACATACCTCATTAGTCTAATTTGGGCATCATAAACAAGTTCAAACAAGTAGAGTATGCATGTAAAAGCATATTGCTCAATACTTGTCCTCGAAGGCTCTATTGAATTGCTTTGTCAGCGTAAGATCAAATTTCCAGTTTGTGTATTGGTGTTTAGAAGTAGCACACTGCCATGAAATGATCTGCTCTACCCAAAATCGATTCTTTCATTCATGGTCATCACCCACCACAGCAAAAAATTAATGAAATAAATAGTTTACCGGGCACTCAAAAACAGATGAAATTGGTAGAAAAATTATGGAAAAAGATTATAAAGAGGGAGAAAATGATAATTGAGATCAATTTGTAAATGCATTAAAGGCAATATGGATAAAAGATATAGAGATGAAAATATGTCGAGTCAATGGAAAATTACTTCTGAAAACAGAGTATATAAACTTGGGGGTAAAAATGTTTTGAATGTAACTGCAAAGTCCCTCATTTAAAGAAAAAAATTTAAACAGTTTATACAGGAAAGTAATTGAATTTGTAGAATTTAATGGCACTTTTAACACACACTATTGGCTATAAAATGCTGAGGCAATGGGAGCCAAGTGCTTTCTCTAAAAAAACACGAAGGAAGCTGACCTGGCTTTTTTCCTTATGCTTAAGATCATGTTTTCTATTTGTAACAATGGGTTCCCCGGCCCCAAATCTAGCACTACTTATGTACCATGACAATAAAAAAGAAAGGGAAAAAAAACACATTGGAAAGGCAAAACAAACCCACAAACATCAAAGAGATCTTATTGTATTTTATTATATCTCTTTTACAAGTCTGAGAAGAATCTGATAACTCACAATGCAATAAATCTTGCATCAAACTACATTTTTGTCATCAATGTGTCAATATTAGTTAGGCTACTGGTGTCTTTCCTTCTTAGGTATATGACAAGCTTCAAAATAATAATAAAAAAACTGAGACATTCTTAATGAATGAACTGATCCATGGCCGTATCTAAGCTATAGATGTTGCAGCTATAATGTCTTCAAATTTGTAAACGGCAACAATATAATCGAATATTCTTTTTCTTTACGAAAGAATAGCATGTAGAAGAAGAACAAATACATTTATAATAAAAAGAAAATGATCTGTTGCACTTTTCTTAAAAGCTGCCTGATTTGAACATAAAAGGTCTATTATAAATTTCTTCTCAGCTGTACTATACGCATGCCTAATCATTCTTTTTTCTCCTTGCTATCATCCTTGAAGTGTAAGAAGACAACACTAAAGATGAATACTCCAAACATCATAGAGAAAGCACTGAGATAGTACGGATAGGCTGATGGTATAAACCTCTCATATTGGGTGTGCTCCAATGGTCTGACCGAGATCTGAAAGGACATTGGAGAAATTTTGCTAGTTAGCACGTACAAAAAGAAACTATTATCAAAGTACTGAGAGTTAGAGGTAGTACAAAACAAATTTTATCCAATACAAATTTGAAACTGAGACCTGAACAATGAAAGAAAAATATTATTAATAGTTAGCCTCAAGTTAGAAAAATGGAGAATTTATTGCAGTATAATTTTTTGGTAGAATGAATATACTGTTACAAAGAAAGTGGCAAATTACATTTATTAAAGCAAACAGTAAGGAAGCCCAGGGACATACTCTCTCCCTCACATAAAAAATTTTTCTTTAGTAAGAAAAGGGAAGGAAAGCACACACTATTAGACCCGAACATCAGAAAAGTGAGGCTGCTCAGTACATGATCTTAAATATCTTGACAGCGGCACTTACCAACAAAAAAGAACATTTCAACTGATTCCTGTAAAAAATGTGAGTCAAAACAAAACACTTGACTCAGTTGGTGAATTACCTGAGTTGTACTGTAGAGATGTGTGTATCCAATTCTGTTGTAGTCCACCCTGAACTGATATACTCCATACACATCAGGCACTTTGAATGTTGTATGGAAATTTCCATCTACAGTGAAAAAAGATATTGAACATGTAATTCTTGAATATGAAATCAGCTTTAGTATCCTAGAATTCAATTTGCATTGAAATACACAAGCTACTATATAAATACAAGATAACGGTTGTCATCTGTGTGACAATAAATCCTGGACATTAAACACAACAATAGTTTAGACTAAGGCTGCAATGTTTACATGTGTAAACTGCTTTGTTTAGTTTACTTCCTGTAAACGTTTAAAAAATCTTTAAATGTGTAAACGAACATGCATGTGGCTGTTAGTGAAGCAGGAACTACCCGTTCCAATTAAATTATATATTTCCACATTTATGCTAAAGAGAAGTGTTTAGCTGGATTTTTCTGCTAATTTTTTTCTTAATTTATGTACAATTTTCACATCGAATGTGGAATTGCTAGGAAAAGTAGAAGTTGAAGAGAATTGGCTATAGCGCACATTATACAATATTATTCACATCAGGTTGATTTACTAATAATGCTGATAACAATTTCCTTACACTACATCTTGTATCTTTGAAGCACACATTTGTTATCAGAACCTTTGATTAGTAAAATTTTAATTTAAAGAAACGCCATTTCAAGTTTTGTAAGCTATTGCATAGTTTTTAAGTCATTGTAGACCCTACACAAGCATTACATGCACATATCCAGGTAGTACTCTCTGTTGCATTACTGATTTTTGTCATGTACATATAAGTAGCAGCTGGAAACAATGTCACAACGATCCTAAGGATGTTATACTGAATATGTCAGGTGTATTCTTCTAAACTGAATCCTCTCGTAATAAATAACACAATAGCAAGTTGGCAAGGTATGGTATGCACCTTATAATAGCTGTCAGTTCTTCAGTAAGCCTAACTGGTAGATAGGGGGAAAGGTTGAGTTTCTAATATTTTGATTAAAGGACATCAATTTGGTTATTGTAAACTGTGTAGACATTTACAAATGTTGATAATGTTGCAGCCTTAGTTTAAAGTCTCCTGACCAATATGTGTATGAAATATTCACTAAGTTAGTCAATATAATAGCAACTTGTTTGAAAGTGTTCTTCAATATTCGTTTCACTACCAGAGAAAAATTGGTTTTAAAGCATTCAAGATCTTGATTTTATCATTCTGTTTTGAGTATGTACAAACTGGTATACACTAAACCAGGGACACAACTCCTTCAAACAGACCACAAATAACTAATCCTTAATATATTTCTGAGTAAAATACAAATAAAACTGAAGATTTAACACTTTTTGATAACTATAAATAATACAAAAAAGTGAAATCCAAGTTTTTGATGAAGTAAATAATTTTCAAAAGGAATGTTAGCCACCTGAAATCAGAAAATTCAAAGTAACATATGGACCAAAAATATTGGTCACCATGGATGTTAACTTCTTGAATTTATTTTTGATGGTTTATGAGTAATCAATGGGTGTAACCATGGTGATTACATAAAATAATACAACTACTCTAACTACCATATATACTCACTTATAAGTTGGGTCCAAATGCAAACAACATAGACCCTGATCTGCCATCGCATAATGCACTAGCAGATCACGGTCTATGATGTCTGTTCTACTGATTAGTCCTTACAAACTGCATAGACCCAGATCTGCAAGCATATTACACATTTAAGGTAGAACAGGCACAAGCTCAACACAAAAGCCTTAGACTGATAGTAGGATGGCAACTGCGAGCATTCTATGCTTTTCACGGCAACCCCACTGATGATGGGCATGCTATTTGCATTTGTTGCCCGAGTATCGATACTGTAACTCACTATAGATCTTTTTGTAATCTTTTCCTTTATTGTTCTGAAAACTTCGGACATTCACAACAGGAAAAGGAACCCATAAGGGACCCAATTGGGACTGAGATCATTCACTTGTCTGACACCTGCCGAATAGCCAAATGCAAGTGCAGTTGGCCAAGAAGTCAGTAGGACGATGCTGTTGATCAAATATGTTAAGAAAACAACTGTTTCAAGGTTTCTCAACTATTTGTATCTTCGTCCATATCTGATGGCACATCAGGTTCATTTGTCCAATATTGAAAGGTGTTTATAAGCATCAATGCTTGCAGTAAAAACTAGTCAAATTCTTTTATGAGATAAAGTTTTTTTAATATTTTTCTATTTTAAGTAATGGCTGCCATAGTTGATGGTAGATCAGCATCACATGTATAAATCTGAAAGCCATTCATGTCACAGTGCTCTTTGTTAAGTTTGGTCGATTCTGTTTAGAAAGATGATTTTCAAGGTGTTTCTATTTTTGTAAGTGACCTTATTTGATGGTAGATTGGCATCATTTGTACCTAATTGAAAGCTCTAAATGCAAGGTTGCTTCTTTTCACATTTGGTCCAATTCTGTTTAGTGTTAGAAGAAAACATTTAAAGGTTTTTATATCTGATGTTAGAAGCATCATGTCTACAAAACTTGGAAGCCGTTAGGCCAGGATGCTTTCTGTCAAATTTGGTTAAATTCTGTTGAGCAGTTTTTGAGAAGTTGTTGTTTACATTTTTTATTTTTAGTAATGGTGTCAATATTTGATGGTAGATTGGCATTATTTGTACAAACTTGAAAGCACTTCGTGCACGAATGCTTTCTTTTAAATTTGGCCAATTTCTGTTAAGCAAGTTCTGAGAAGTTGTTTAAGGCAGTGCTCAAAAAAAAAAGAGTTTCAGACACAGGCCCAAGGCAAGTGACTTTAAAAAAATGACAAGCCCTGATTCAATTTCCACTAGCTCTGACTCAAATGCTGTGTGCCCATAAGGGCTCTATTTTTTTTTCTTACGATTATTAACACAAAATGTTAAAATTGCTGTACTTAAATGGTCGGTCCCTTATACTTGTGATATGGTCACTGAACCCTCTTTCACTCTCTGCTGAAAATGGGCTCACAACCAACGAGTTTTTGAACAATTTCACATATTCTGCATGCTTGGGTGGTAAATTCTGAATAATTGTGGCATTCACCTCTGCTCTTGCAATTTCTGACTATTCCTTCAGGTCGATGTACAGTCTGTATTTCATCACAATCGGTATCTAGGGATAAGTATCTAGGGGCACTGAAGTAATTTTGTTTTCTGAACACTGCAAATATCTCCAGGTTTCTCGATCAAAGTTGAAAATAGAAATGAAGTAGGAGGCATTGATCTTTTTTTAAAAATATCAATGAGTAAAAACAATAGCTTCATGTTCGTAATTAGTTCATGTGATACTACTGTGGATGTGTCAAAATTACAGAAAACTCTCATTCTGTGAGTCGGTATCAATTAAAAAAACAGCTACCAGCTCCCTGCACTAAATGGATTTAAATATAATGTAATGATCTCAGTTCAAAAAACATTGTATTGGGGCTTTTATAAGTCACTAATCCCCAAACTTAGTTTAATTGCCAAGCATTACCATGTCAGCAGGAGCAAATGACAGTTTATTGTTATTCATGCAGTACAAGTGAGTACTGATTATAGGTAACCAATGAAATATGGAGAACAGAAATAGTACTGTTCCCCATTCATAGGTCATGTGTTTTGCTTTTTACACACAAAATGTATTGCTTTTGATAGTTATGCAAATGATCTTCATAATGTGGAGGGATCTACACATGGGACCCAGCAGGGGGCCAAGTATTAATAATTTACCATTGTCTTTCAAGAACTTCAAAATAAAAAAGAAGCATTTCGTCGGTGGGCTCAAGGTTTCTTTCTAGCAAATTAGATAACACTTTTTTGGGCATGCACGAAGGACAACTCACTTATAATACGAGAGGGATCCGATCTAGATTTAGAGCAGCCCCAGGCTATCGGATTTTGTTTTAGCTCTGTTAAAGGTTATTTTATTCTTAATAACAGCAACAATATTTGACAGTGGATCTTCACTTTGTATAAATTTGAAAGCATTTTAAGATAGGATGCTTTAAAATTTGGTCAAATTCTGAAGATTGGTTTCGAGAAGAAATTGTTTGAAAATTTTTCTAGTTTTAGCAATGGTGATCATACTTGATGATGAATCAGCTTTATTTCGATAAATCTGATAGCCATTTATGGTAGGATGCTTTCTGTCAAATCCAGACAAATTCTGTTAATCAGTTTTTGAGAAGTCGTTTAAAGGTTTTTTTACATTATCCAATGGTGACCATATCTGATGGTGGATTGGTATCATTCGTAAAATTTGAAAGGAATTTTATGCTAAGATCCATTCTGTCAAATTTGGTGAAATTTTAGTCAGTGGTTTTTGAGAACCAGAGTGTAATCAATGATTACAAAGATCATCTATACTTTTACTAGTTTCCATTAACCATCGTAAACATTATCATACAATCACACAGAAAATAAATTTAGACTAAAGCGATCTTGGCCCCTTGTGTAACTAAAGATCTTTTTTTACAATCTTTTATCTTTAAATCTGAACTTTTAATTATGTCAAAATTTAAAGTGTGAACTTTTAATTAGCACTATATAGCCAGTATACTGTGATGATATACTGTGAAGCCACCAACATACCTACCTACCCATGCACGCCCTCACCTACCTACATACCTACCTACCTACTATGACGGGACATAAAAGACATAAAACAATAAAAAAGAACATTCTTGTTTTTAAAAATCATTGTTCTTAAAATCTGCATAAAAAGCTATTATCATCATCCACAACTAGAAGTCAGATTTTATTGGATGAAAGTCACGGGCTTTGAGTAACCATGGAGTGACAGTCAGCTGATTGGAACATAAACAGTACCCAATAAATGAACTTTTAACACAAAATTTGAACAAAGTCACCGAAGGATGAAATATAGGTCACAGAGACCTCTTTTGGCAAAAAGGTTGTAGAACTTATCAAGCTGCATCCATTCACCAGGTTTGTGATTCTAGGTAGGATATATAACATGCCAAAAACTCATGTGGTCAAGAGATAAATGCAAAAACCTAATCAAAATCAGTATATGATGAAATATTGGTCATGATGAGCTTCTTTTGTTGTATGAATGTGTAAGTAACATAGATGCATATCATTGTCAATTTCACAATTCTAGCATGAACAGTGCCTGAGAAATGAACATCAAGCACAAAATGTAACACGTCAGTAAAGCGTAAAAGATTGGTGAACTATAATTGAAATGAGGGAGTAGTGCTTATCAAGATGCATCCTAAGTTTCATGATTCTATATGCCAGGCCTGAGCAAATCCCATAGCCCAATGTCCCAGACTATTCATTTTCGAAGTCTGGCAAGTAAAATTTTCCAAGTTGCTAGTCCGGGACAAGTGCTTTTTGCCTATTTTAAAAAAAAGTCGGGCAAATGCCTATTTACATGCCATAATCACTTTATCTACCTTTATCAGGCCATTCATGCCCTCTGGGCTTACTGAATGCTTGATTCTACTCTTCCCAATGTATTTATTTACATCCAGTATCACACCTAACTCTTGCATGTGTGCACGTTATATTACCGCTTGACTGCATTTAGGGTTAAGCGACTAAATTATTGCCCAATCAAAATATGTTAGACAAAACAAAGCTGGTATGATTAATTAGCAGTGTTTTAAACGGCTTCATTGTAATGTGTTTACTTAAACCAGATCCTCACAAACGACTCACCCTAGGATTTTAATCCAGCGAATCAATCCAATTAAATTAATAAAAGGCACTTTCAGTTCCCTTTGTGAACTGATTAAATGGCAGTGATGATTCTTTAATTTTTTATTGATTATGCAGAGGTTTAACTTCCACGTCCCATATTGCGTTTGAAGCAAAACAATTGTGCTAATTAAGGAGCTGTCTCTATTCATATTTAAAGGACAAAATGTACGTTATGATCACGTTAGATCACTGGAGTTAAAATATGAAAATGAAAATCCATATTCTCTTTCTGTACCTTGTTTTAAAGTTATTTTTTTTTGCTTTTTTTTTTTAACACTTGCAAGGTAAAAATTGTAACCAAGCTGCATTTCCATCCTTAAATTTTAAAACAGCATTGAATGTCTGAACTTTGCTGTCACATGAAAGTACAGATGAAGACTCTCCAACAATACACCCAGAACAGACTTGTTCTTGGAAGTATAACAAGAAATTGTGAGTCAACACACAGCTGAACATTATGAATGATGCACCAACATTACTATCATTAGTGTCTGCATCGATCATTCAAATTCATCAATAGAACAAAATGGTGTAGATTGAATCCGCTGGAGAATTATATGATGGTAGTCTGACAATATAAGATGTCAACCTAGATATGTATGAGAGAATGTGGGCAATATCTACATCTTACTGCCATAACAAATTGGTAGGATCTACGTCTTACTGCCATAACAAATTATCAGTGCTGTGGAGCTCTGTTCTGACAGCGTCAACAGAAAAGTGGAGGTCAAAATTTCAAGAATACCACACATAGTTGGCAGCCAATATTGACAATGTTGCACAGCTTAGAATCTAATTGATATATTTGCACTATATTTGTTCTGATGCCTTTTTCCTTATCAAGTAAATCTAGGAACAATTTTGTTGTTTGCATTTTTCAAACTCTGTTGAGCACCATTTCAGTTCTTTGAAGAGTGATGGTCCCCGAGGAATGCCAAAGTCAGTTGAAATTGTGCTGCAATTTCTTTAATAAAGTGAACATGTCTAATCATAATCAGTCTAATGTAATTAGACATGTTCGTTTTGTTAAAGAAACTTAACTGGTAGTTCAACCAAATTCGACATTCCTTGGTTACCATCACTCTGCAACCAAGTTAAATGGCAGTCCCCAATAGCAATTTTCAATTAGTGGGGTTTTCACAATTCACAGTGACCTAAATTTGTGATGAGTGTGGTATGCTTCATTATTCCAGGTGTAACTGTATTTATAAAGTGTGCAAAAAACCTGAGCTAAATGCAAAAACTTAACCAAGAATGTATAACTAATGTACATGCATACAGAAAGTTAACCCACTCAGCCCACTTCCCCTGGGGATAGGTGCTATGAAACCCTTTTCCAAACTGTTGCCTAGGACTTAGGAATAAAGAATGGCTGGCATTCAGTGAGGGTATACATGTGTGTATGCTTTTATCTGTGTGGATGATGACATCAGTGATAGTACTCTACTTCACAGAGGTGAGCTAACAAGTTGAAATTGTCAAATTCTTGAAAGCAGTTTTGGGAAGTTGTTAAGTTTTTCTATTTTTAGCAGCAGCCACCATATTGGATGACAGATCAGCATTAATTTAAAAAATTTTAAAGACCTTGATGCCAGAATGCTCCATGTACAAATAACAAATTGGTCAAGCGTTTTTTAAGAAATTGTAAGAACAATTGTGAATGGATGATGCACGATGGATGAAGAACCATACCATAACTCACTTGACCATGTAAGGCTACAACTTAAAAACCAATATATTACAGACTAATGTCTGCTATCTTAGGTCCTTGGAAAATGTGGACTTTGCCAACTAAGTGATAAGACATTTTAAGACCTAAATTTAGTTTTCAGATTATTTACATGTGCACCAAAGGTAGTGGGATAACATCGGACTTTACTCTAATTTACATGTATATTGCCTACTAAATATTACCACAAATTTTCTTATACTATGCATAACTTACTCTTATTGGTAAGAGTTGTGCGGACAAAGGGATCAATTCGAACAAACTCCAGCTGTATGTCCTGTCCTTGAAATGACTGCCATTTTCCATCTTTCAGCTCTTCTATCTCAATGGAGTAATCCTTTGCAAACAAGATACAATAAATGATATAAATTTATGTAGTAGTTGCATTTAACAATTAAATGGATATATACAATCAAACCTGTCCTAACAGTCACCTTTATTCAGCGGTCACCTGTTCACAATGGCCATTCTAATCCCCCCCCTTGCAAATTTCCTATATAAATGTCCTGTATGTAATGATCACATGCCTTCCACAGTCTGCAGCCAGGTGTTTGCTAACCATACAATGGTTTCTCCCTGCCTTATGCGGTCACTAGAGCGTATCTACATTGACCGTTCAGTCTCTGCCAACTGAATTTTTGATTCGTGAGGAAGGCATTGAATATTATGTTAATCGATGTGCAAACATTTCTATCTTGCTTGTACTCGTAACTCCAGTCACGCTGACAGTGTAACTCAAAGATGTCAACATGTCAAATTTGAAAGCGAGGCAGTTTTTATCATTAGGGTAGAGTGTCAAAGCAATTTGTTTGCTGAATGGTGGGAAAAGAAGTTGTGTTATTGCAGCGCAAATGGAAGTCACCTTTTGTGCCAGTGTAACAGGTATAGTTAGATATCTTCATCTATTTACCTGTGAGTTAAAGCTATCACTGAAGAAAAAAGATCATCTCCAAGAGATACAAGTTACATCCCTTTTCATTAGGTTCAGGGGTCATTCAATATTCAAAAGGTGTCTCTAACAAGCATGTGAAGTTTTGGTTCATGGGTCACTATGAATAGCCATATATGGCTTCTTTGATTTTCTGTTCATCACAGGCTTCTCGCATAAGCTGAACATCTTTTCATATTGGCGAGTTAAGCAACCGACTAATTTATATTTTGTTTTTATAGCATGAACAATCGAAGATTTGTGTATATTTTTAAGTCAGTGATAATTTCATTTATAGGATGGATTAAAGTGAGCAGGGTACAGTAATCTTGTGTGGAACATATTTGGGAGAGAATATACACCCTTAATTATGATTTTTTAGTACACTGCACATAAGAGTCTTGATAATGTAATAATAATAATAATAATAATAAAAATAATAATAACCAGTGCATGGTATTTGTTCAAAAACCAATTTTAAATGGTGAACCTGTGTACAGCAGTCACTTGTGTGCAACAGCCAGTTTTGCCTTTTCACATGAGTGGCCGCTAGTGACAAGTTTGATTGTATTTAAATAGTTTACAAATGCTTTATCCTACATTTATTACCAGAAATTATATGAAGTGTCCCATAAGTGTCTATTTTACCAGCAGCCTACCTCACCTTGCCCATTCAATAATTTTGATCAAAATCCTGTCAGAAATATAAACTGCTAGATTGTTGACAAGCTCGGTCAATCAGATGCAAGGTCACATCATTATTATGTGTAAATTTCACTCATAATCATATTCAAGCAACATCTTGATGACACAAGCCTATTTACCAAGTTTGATCAAAATCTTATATAAATTACTGCCTCTAGAGTGGCAAAAACAAGAGTCCCTCAAAGGGACTGGTGCTCTACTGGCTGAAAAGAATTTCCAGGAATTCAAGATAAGACCATTTGTTTTTAATTGCTGATTGTTGAAACCATTTTTGATATTCCTGAGCGATAATACTTTCAAATTAGCCACTGTGGCAGCAATATTGGATGTAAAATCAGCAACATTTTCATTTAGGACAAACAAGATACCATTGGAAGACTTTTGGTGAAAACCCCATGTTGATATGACCATCCATTCAGGAGAACGCATGGCAAGATTTTCAATATGTTCATTGTGGCAGCCATATTAGAGGTCAGATTGGCACCATTTTCATTCAGGTCCAAAAAAACCTTATTAAGCCTTCTGGTTAAAACCCCATATCGATACGACTTTCATTTAAGAGTAGCAATATCAAGATTTTTAAGATGGCTGCCATGGTGGCCATACTGGATGTCAGATCAGCACCATTTTCATACCAACTAGATATCATAAGAAGTCTTCTGGTGAGAACCTAATGCTGATATGCTTTCCATCTAGGAGGAGTAGCGATAAGATTTTAAAGATGGCCTCTGTGGTGGCCATATTGGATATCTGATTGGCACAATTTTTATTTAAGACCAACTAGACATCGTAAACAGACTTCCATTAAAAACCTCACACTGTTATAACTTTACGTTCAGAAGGCGTAGCAATAACAAGATTTTCAAGATGATAAATCACATTGGATGTCAGATTAGCACCATTTCATCTAGGACCAACTAAACATCATAAGAAGTCTTCTGGTGAAAACCCCATGACATTTTGACTTTCCATTCAGGAGGAGTAGCAATAACAAGATTAACATATTCAACGTCAGATCAGCACCATTTTCATTAGGACCAATTTGACATCATAAAAAGTCTTTCAGTGAGTGGCGTTAATAAGATTTTCAAGATGGCCACTGAGGTGGCCATACTGGATGTCTGAGCAGAACGATTTTCATTCAGGACCAACTAGACATCATAAGAAGTCTTCTAGTGAAAACCCACGTCAATACAACAATCCATTCAGGAGTAGTCAAACGATTTTCAAGATGGATGTCAAGGCAGCTATATTGGATATCAGATCAGCACCATTTTTATTTAGGACCAACTAGTCATCACAAGAAGTCTTTTAACGAAATCTCCATGTTGATACGACCATTCATTCAGGGGAATAACAATAACAATAGTTTCAAGATGGCTGCATCTCAGCAGCACCATTTTCATTTACGACCTACTAGACTTTGGGATCAATGTGTGCAAAGTTTCATGGCAATCCTCCAAGTATTTTAGGAGGAGCAGCAATAACAAATTTGTGCTAACTGATGGATGGAGAAGGGACATCAGACAACGGACAACAGGCCATCCCTTCAGCTATCCTGGCCTATGACCAGTAGAGCTAAAATCTCGGCCAGTCTGATGCAAGATCGCCTCATAGATATGCACAGGTCTCTTTCATAATAATTAAAATCATCAAACCTCTTGATGATATTAGCCTATTTACCAAGCTGGATTAAAATCAGGTCAGAAATACAGTCTCTTCAGTGGTAAGAAGCTCAGCGAATCATATGCAAGATTACCTTAATAATATACACAGATCTTGCTCAGAATAAAACACATTATATATCTTGGTGATATAAGCATATTTACCAAGCTTGATAAAAATAAGATCGTAAGTAGAGTGACAAATATGTTGATAAACTCAGCTAATAAGATGCAAAATCACCTCATTAATATGCATGGATCTTGCTCATAATTGTACTCATCCAAGATCTTGATCTTTTATTCCTATTTACCAAGTTTGATCAAGACTGATAAAGAGTTGTAACAAGCTCAGCCAATCTTATGCAATATCACCTCACTATTATGCATGGGTCACGGGCATTACTGGTTTGGTTTCGTTGGGTTTAGTGACATTTTTCAGCACATGATACGCTATACATGGCAGCAAGTATATTTGGTGGAGGAAGAACCCAGGATGAACCACTAACCCACGGGAAGGTACTGGCAAGCTTTCTCAAATACCCACACTTGTCGAGCTGAGACTCAAACTCTCATGGTCAGAGGTGAAATGTGTGAGTGATCTGTAAAGGCGAGGACCTCTGACCACTTTGTCACTGGTGGCCCCTCAAAATCAAGACACAAAAATATGGCTTCCACAGTATTAATAAAGGATTCCATGGGCAAGGGATACTGTGTCCACCTGACCCCAGAAATTGCTAGAACATGTGCATCAACCTGGTCTGACCTACGTCATTGGACCAAACGCAACAGCATGTCCTCATTCTTATTAAGGACATATGGCTAATGAAGGACATCAGAGCGGGATGGGAGGAGGGCATCCAATAGTAACAGGTAAGTATTACATAATTAAAATTATTGTATTACTTACAAGTAATACATTACCTTTCACTCTTGTTAAGCTGAATTTGTCAGTAAGGACAGAGGTTGATGGACTGTGAGGGAGTAAAAGTGAAAAAATGACTCCCCTTGTAGCCCAGCCACTCAACTGCTGTTGTAAGCAGCAGTCTGGGTCACTGTTTGTTTAGCAACAATTGAACCCAGAGAAAACATACCTTGGCTCCGATTTGATAAGGACTGAATGTAAAATGAGGTAATGTGTGATGGCCAAAACATAGCCTTCATAAAATTCTCTAAAGACGAGTGATTGAGATAGGCCCAAGAAATAGTGATAACCTTAACTTCATTGTCTTTTATCCTTATGAATGAGAGGTCTCTCAGTAAGAGACCAAAAAGCTCTCTTGATGGTTTGCATGAATTCCATCTAGAGATGGTGGATGCTGAAATATTAGCTGAGCTCCTTAAGGGGAGAAAAAAACTTTTCCTACCTTTCTTCAACCTTAGCAACTGCTAAACAGAACTTGAGTAACCTAACCAGGCAAAGGAGTCCATCTTGATCATCCCCAGCACAGATGTGACTGAGACTGTGGATCTCTATCTTGATCATCCCCAGCACAGATGTGACTGAGACGGTGGATCTCCATCTTGGTCATCCCCAGCACAGATGTGACTGAGACTGTGGATCTCCATCTTGATCAACCCCAGCACAGATGTGACTGAGACTGTGGAGCTCCATCTTGATCATCCCCAGCACAGATGTGACTGAGACGGTGGATCTCTATCTTGATAATCCCCAGCACAGATGTGATTGAGATTGTGGATCTCCATCTTGATCATCCCCAGCACAGATGTGACTGAGACTGTGGATCTCCATCTTGATCATCCCCAGCACATATGTGATTGAGATTGTATATCTCTATCTTGATCATCCCCAGCACAGATGTGACTGAGACTGTGGATCTCTATCTTGATCATCCCCAGCATAGATGTGACTGAGACTGGATCTCTATCAGGGATGGAAGTACTGATGGAAGCTGGTTTTTGCAAGCAATTCCGGCTGATATAACCAAGGACACAGAATCGTAATTCCCATTGAACCATAACTTTCCTCCACTATTAATGAAACATGTAGTTCACTTCTTCTATGCACTGACACTACAGCTGGATGGTTTTATGCATAAGATTTTTGAACTGAAGCCTCAATCAAAGGCTAATTAAGTGTGTGTGTATCTGTGTGGGGGTTAAATACAAAAAAAATCCATGCAAGATTCAATCTTGGCACCAACGAGCGAGACACTGGTCTCTGAAGCTTAAAGTACTTCATAAGATCCGCCAAAAGAGCATCGGAGTCAATGGACTGACATTTGGAGAATTTAAGAATGTTTGAAGGGCAAAGGTTTTTGGTCTGGGACTGGGGAAATATAACTGGAGGCTTGTTATTGAGTTTCGCTGAAAGTCCACTAGAGGTTTCTCCCATAAAATGAACAGAGACTCTGCAACTGTTAGGACTACCTTGCCCATTCTGGACAAACTACAAGGATATTTCCTTTCCTGGAATGTGACGAACTTGGAGTGTAATCCCTTCTGACTCTGCCCAGTGTGGAAGGTTCCAGACTTGCACGCAGAGAAGCATTAGTACCTCCTTGTCATCTGAAATGGGGAGGAGACAATAGTCTTCATCGCCTTGCCCTTGCCTCTCCAGCTTCTCCATCTTGAGTTGGCTTACAGGAGGGTTGGCTACTTTGCTATTTGGTTGCATACCCTTCTTTGGAAATTGATCTGCCCCATGGATCGATCAGGCTGTGTTCATTTATTGGCTAGTTTAGATGAGCCAGTAACTGATGAAGGGACCTATGTTGGTGGTCCTTAAAAGCCCGAGATGCAATGGTAGGAATGAGACTGCCGAATAAAGTCTCAGATTCCAGGGGCACAGCCCTAAGAAGTCTCCAATGTGACATCTCTGCAGAGGTGGAGGAGCTCTGCTGACAACGCCATGGTCATAGATAATGCATACCTTTATTTCTTGCTACGGCCTCCAATAACCATTGAGCAGCTAACAATTCTTCCTTTGTCGAGAACAAATCAACGTGTAATGCTATAGTCACTAAGGATCTGGCCTTGGACTCTAAAACCTCTAATGATTTAACAGAGAGACAAGCAAACAGTCCTGATGAAATCCCCCTTGCAAAGCTGTGGCATCAAAGGGGTGGGGGTTACAGGCCAGGTGGGGGGATGAAACCTATAGCTGGAGGCTAATACTAAAGGCCTCAGAACAAAAAGGGGGACTGACCACCCCTTATTTTGTCTCAACAATTCTTGTCCTTTTTCCATCCTCTGGGCAAGTTCTCTAACCATAGATAAGTGAGGAAGCAAGAGAAGGTCTGTTCTATGCACTGACCCCAGAAAGTCTTTCTAAGTCAAGAAAGAATCTTTGTGTGACCCGAACATGTCGGCTTAGGACACATATCATGGGGTAGGATGTGTTATCTGAGGAGACCATCATGCAATGACCCCTGATTTGACCTATGCATCCTTTCAGGGCGAAGACCACAGCTCTCATTTCCAAATTCTTTATGTGGAGGATACTTTCTTCCTTGGATCAATGGCCCTGTAGATGTACTCCTTCTGGTTCTAAATGAGCACCGAACCATGAATCGGATGCACTGGTGTACAGATAGAAGTGGGGGTTCGGGGGCATGCAGTGGACCTCCTCAGAAATTTTTCTTGATGGTACCACCACTTAAGCTGGTACTGAAATGCTGACCAGAGAGGAATTTGGGCTGAAAGAGAATCCTTTGTGCAGCCCTTGTTAATCATCTTGGAGCAGGCACTGCCCTACCCTCAACCCTGCCTTAAAAACTTGTCATTATATAATAAATTATTTTCATGGTCAACAAAATACTCAATTTTGATCTTTCAAATTACATCATAACAACACTCACAAAAATATATGCATAAAATGCTTTCAGGTTAGACTTAAATTCCTATTTTCTGAAGCAATAATAATTAATTTATGTCCCTTTCATTTTCAGTTCTTTCACAACCATTTTGGTTGTAATTTGCACACTGTTCTTTTAAATTCATTTCTGTCATTCTATTTTACTCATTTTCTTTTGTTTTTGGCCATTAGGCTTGTCTTACCTCAGCCGTGTACCCCTCCCCTCCACCACCACCACCACTATGATCTAATTACCTTGGTGAGACAAATTAGAGTACATTATGAGAGCAAAAGACTTGCACACAAGTGACCTAAAATATAAAGTAATCTGGTCGGCCTTTTTTTAATGTATCCTCCCCAAAATGTGACAATGTTTCAAACAGTCCTACAGTAAAGTTGTAGTTACACTGCCAAAATCAATACCAACAAGTTTTGTGATAAATCATAGATGATTTTAATAACAAACTTCTAATAGTAGAACCCACAATTAAACCATGACCTTGAAGAAATTATGGAAAATTTACGAAACAAGCTGTGACCCTGATCTTGAAGAACAGCAGGTTAAATATGGCAGACCTTGATTTATTTGTTAAATCTTCAAAGATTTCATGGATTAAAAGATTTGTGGTGTCCAATACAACATGGAAAGTATTTGTATGTAACTATATGGGAAATTTCAATTTGCATGATACTAGATCTACCTTCATTCAGATTTAAGTTTCTCTGAAAAATCCATTTTGGATTGACGTATTGACGTCACATTTAAGTTTTATTCAGAAGATTAAAGTCTCAGCACTTTACTGAAAAACATGGATAGAATTAAAATGGAGATAATGTACTTTATAAAGACATAAAGTATACAGTTGATAAATCTGCTAAGTCAAGACAAAAAAAAGACACCTAATAAAGTTCCTTATTAATCTGGTCTTCAAATAATGCTGTAACACACTTAATTAATTGTTATGAATATAAATGTTAGTTTCAGGACAGCTGTCCAAGGTATAATTTAATTTGGCAATCATGATTCTCTGTAATTCTGTAACTTTCTCACCATTAGCAACACAGCCTTGAACAGCTGAGCTCATCTTCTTGCTTAAATTGGTAAAGTTGTCTTACAGTGTATGTATGGTATTCAACAGTTAATGTAGTAACAGTCTTTGCAAAAAAAAGTGACTAGTGTATGTACCATTTGAAGTCTGCCAGCCAGTAAGGTTGCGAAATATACATCTTCAATTGTCAGCACTCGGTATTAGCCACACTGTTGCTCTAAGTTCTGAGGTTCAGTACATACGTACCTTTGGCATGAGCTGGCAGTGATCCTGTTCAATGCTAGTGGCAGCAGAGAGGCTGGATGGGAATAAACATAATGTCTCCCAACAAGTTACTAATATGTTTAAATCAATGATTAACATGTTAGACTCTGTTATTCCCGAACCAGTGTCCACACAAGGTTCACATGGCAATAGTAACAAAGCCGGAATTGACATGCAAGTCAACCATGTTGTTTTTGTTGTTGTGTGTATTGTAAATCTAGTGACAGAGATAAGTGCCAATTGGGAATAGTTGGGACGTCAGTTGTTTATTATCTGGGCACAGAGGCACAAAAAAGGAAAGTTGCTAGGCCATCCAGTGGTAGAATTCTGGACATCCTGAATAAGAAGTCAGGTGTATAATATGCCAGGATGTCCACTAATGGAAACCCTTAAGGTGGAGAGATTTATGTCAAGTTTCTGTTTAAATATTGTCCTTTTTTTTTTCCTTTTGCAACTGTGAACCAAAAATACAGGTTGTTTATGATAGCTTTGTTTTTTTGTGCTGAATGTGACTTATTACCACAACATCTGTGACAGTGTATGCTTGAGGAGGCTCCTTCTCCCCTTTCCTGTGGTGTTTCACAGTCCCAACCTTCAACAGTCCTTTCTCTTTAAACACCCACTGGGCCAGGTTGAGGGCCAGTTCCTGGTTGCCAGACTTTTCATATCTGGAATATTAATATCACAAAAACTGAGTAAACAAGTACATCAATACAGAAGGTTATCTGGCAAACATAACTTACTGCAACTTTTTTAACCTGCAACGAAAGAAATGTTATTTGTTTGTAAGAATGGGTCACTCATACCTACCATTTACTGAAATACTAATTTCAGGTTGCCAAATGATTCAATCTTTAAGTGTCTAATTAACAAATGGAGCAAAGAAAGATGATCACCAACAATACAGTAACATGTCTCCTTGGGATCACAATCAAAGGGAGACTATTTCTTTATGTCATTTATATAAAACAAAATTTATTGTCTTTATCAGGGCTCAAATTTAATCCTCGCATATAGGGTATTGCCTACACTGTAATCCAAGAACATGCCAGTTGAGATTTTGCGCCTTGCTTTTTTATTGAGAGTGCCAATTTTTCCAATGTTAAACGGCAAATAATTGGTAAAACTCCTAAAAATATACAAATTTAGCAAAATGCACATGCATAATTCGAAAGTGTTAAACAAAGTTTCTTCTGAAATGTATTCCTTTACAACGAGGTAAGCTATTAGTGTAGCCTAATACTGTGATCATACACAGGAGTACAGCAAAACCATTATATTTTTGAGGGGAAGTAGGATATCTCTTTCACGCCCAACCATTTTATTCACAAATATGTAAATATTTATCCAATAATATCTTCATTTAGGTAAAATCTGTTATAATGTCTCTGATGACGTGCTCTGTTAATATTGGTTTTAACTGGGACATTGAACTGCATTGAGAAGTTCATTTGTAAAAAACATCAATTAAAACACAAATTATTAGTAACCTTCACTACATCAAAGAGAGCAAACAATACAAGTTTTACATTTATCCTTCTAAATTTGACAAGACACCAGACTGATGAACATTCCTTAACCTTCAGATATTTAGAGGATTTCCTAGATGTTTAATCCATCTGAATACATCAATAACATGCACATTTGAACAGATTTATTTTTTATTTTTTTAATTTTTTTTCAATTCAAGAGCATATTCTAAAACTAGACAAAATTATAAATACAGTAAATCCCTTTAGGTACTGTAAATTCCTTTCTTTTTGTGGGTATTAATGATGTGATAAATAAGTGAAGATTGGTTGGAAAAGTCAAATGACCAAGCATTCTAATATGATTCTCCATAATACCTTTTCAAAATAAAATCTTCTGGGGAAAATTACATGAATAACAGTTTCACGTTAATAATCTTCCACTGCATAGTATAAATCAAGCGCCATCAACATGGCAGATGACAAATGTGCCAGTAAACCATTCAACTTTATGGGATACAGGCAACTTAACCATTACCAAATATGAAAATGACATTGTCCACAAAGAATTATAATAATATCCAACTGCTTAAAATAAATGGTTGTTTGGTTATGATAAACCAATCACCAATCTTTTAAACTGTTACTGATTCTCAACAGTAGCGGGTATAAAACTGTGTTATGTTGTTTTTCTCATTGATATTAAAGTTCTAGTCTCTGGAAGAAAATTGGTACTCCATAAAGAGTTAATTCACAGTAGACAAGTAGTACTTAAAGAGTTACAGATATTAGTGCACTGTACAACAAAGTTCTTATTAATGAACATTATTATGCCAGTGCATCCCCTCAAAGTACTCCCAATACACACTTTTTCAGTCTGATTATGCAACTATTAATTGCCATTTTGCATTCACTTTTTGGTATATTGTTCAAACACTGGAAAACTGCACTTCCAATCACATGGCGGCTTCAAATTGTCTGCCCATCAGCAACTTTTTGATAATGGGATTCATTTGGTGCTAAATCAGGGCTGTATGGAAGATGTGGCAAAGTTTGGATGCTGTGCTCCTTCAGAAAGACTGTCACAACAGTGGATTTATGCACCGATGTGCTGTCACGGTGTAGATGCATACCTCAGGCACAGGTGTGCGGACAGGTGCCTGGTAGTGTTCCACAACTTTTGGCAACACTTTGGAGGCATAAAAAATGTCCAGTGACACTAGCAGGTATCTGGAAGAACTTGCCTTTTGTATATGAAAATAATACACATAAAATTCTCTTGACAGTCCGACTACATCGAGTGATTTGTGGTCTCTGCTCGTTTTCTCCAATCCAAACTTTTTTTATTTAGTCTTAAGTTGGGTTCAAAAAAGTAAATCCATGTTTCATCACCTCTGACAATCTCATTAAAACATCTCTGGTCACTCTTTTCATATTTGGAGAGTAATTCTTTGGCAATTGCAACCCGAGTCTGTTTTTGATCAGCTGCCAACATATGCGGGAATCAGCTTGCATAAGCCTTTCTGAGCTTCAAATGATTCTTCAATATTTTAAAAACAGCTCCCTTCACAGCAGCCAATTCCTGCTCACCCATCACAGAAAACTGTCTTCCAGAATGTGGGTAATCTTCCATGGGTTCATGACCATCTTTAAAATGATGAAAACACATCAAAATTGTGGGATATGCTAGAGAATTACATCTGTACATTTTATCCATGTCAGCTTTGATATCAATCAGAAAATACTCTAAGAGCCCCCAAATCTTATGTTTTTTTGTCTATTGATTGGTGTTGCATTTATTGACCAGTTCAAAGAAACAAAATAGCTGTTACAAAATATAAAATATTCAGAACTCAAATAATCCGCATATATATATATATATATATATATATATATATATATATATATATATATATATATATATATATCTGTGTGTGTGTGTTTAACAATACCAAGATATTACACACTGCAGCCAACTTGTCAAATTAGTAAACATTTTCTAGAGTTTGACCATTTTTAAACAAACAACCACTGAAATAGTTTGTTCCTTAATCTGGCAACATAACATTTAACTACAGGTATCATGAGCAATTTACTCATGTAAATATACTCCCATCTCTCCTGCATCTCACCCCTACCCCCATGAAGGAGATGAGTCTACAGTAAAAAAAAAAGTGCACTTTACCAAAAATAGTGCAATTAACATAAATAATGAACATGCATATCTTTGGATCATGACCATAATGTGTACTAAGTTTCACAGCAATCCACTGAAAACTGCGAGAGTAGTTGCATTCACAAAATGTTGTCATATACTACATCCATTTGTAAGTCAAAATGGGCAAAAATATTTATAAAAATCGCAGAAGCACAAAGATTTTTCAATATGCTCATATTTAGACTATAACCATAACAAATTTCACAGTAACCCATACAAAAACTGCAATACAAGTTGCATTCACAAGATTACATCTCACATTGCATGCAGCTACAGCATAAATGGGCAATAATTCTAACAAAATTTGTGACAGCAAAGTGATTAGTCAATATGCACATCTTCGGATAATGACTATAACAGGTACAAAGTTTCATGGCAATCAACTGAAAAATGTGAGACCAGTTGCATTCATAACATTGTGTCATACACAACATCTAGCTCCAATTCAAAACAAGCAATAACAAACAAAAATCACAGGATCTTCAGATGACCACAATATATACCAAGTTTTACAGCAGTCCATCAAAAACTACAGGGCTAGTTGCATACACAAGATTCTGTTGCACACTGCATTCAGTTGCAAGACAAACAGGATAATAACTCTTAAAACAAAAGAATTCCTTAAAGGTGCTGATGCTCTACTGTCCGAAAAGAATTTCCTGGAATTCAAGATAAGACCATTTCTTCATTTTAATTGTTGTGTTGTGTGCTGAAATCATCTCTGATATTCTTGAGCAACAAGATTTTCAAGATGGCTGATATGGTGACCATACTGGATGTCAGATCGGCACCATTTTCATTTAGTACGAACTAGACATCATAAGAAGTCTTCTGGTGAAAACCCCATGCTGATATGAATTTCCATTCAGGAGGAGAAGAAATAACAAGATTTTCAAGATGGCTGCTGTGGTGGTCATATTGGATGTCAGATAGTACGATTTTCATGTAGGATCAACTAGACATCAAAAGAACAGGGTTCCCACTCTTTCTGAAACAAACATTTCCAGGTCTTTTCCAGATTTTTTCCTGGATGAAATCAATTTTTTCAAGGTTCACTTATGACACTTACTGAACAGAATTTAAAAAACATTTTGGCTTAGAAAATGTGCATTTTTAAAATCAAAAGCCATTTTTATTTTGAGATTCTCCCATAACATCTGAATTAGATATATGACCATTTACTAAACAATAGGATCACTTGAAACAAGGTATTATAACTATTACAGAATAAAAATGTTAACTTTACTCTACTTAACTGCATATGTTTGTATGAAGGAAGTTTTTTTAAAAAGGTTTGTTTTACATTTTGACAACAAGCTTTTAAAAAATATATACCTTTGTATGAAAAGAAAGAGTTTTTTTGTTGAAAAATCCATTTATGCAGGTCTTAGGGAAAATGACCCTGATCACTTTACTCATCACAGTACACTACTCATGCTCTCAGAAAGAAAAAAAAAACACTTCCACATGATGCAAACTTGATACTAGAAGTTTTTTTTTAAAACATGCTGTCTTAAATCTGAATATAATATTTTCATTATCTGAACCCATTTTAGTATCAAGTTTGCATTAGGTGCCAGTGTAAAAAACAAAGTCAGCTTTCTTTGCGACATGTTTTGGACTGACAACAAGTATGCAAAATAGGCAAAGTAATAAATAATTGACATACGCTAGATGTTAAGCAATGTTGAACTTTGGACCTTGTTAAGAGTAGAAAATGCACAGATATTCTTGAGGTGCGAATCTGCATCTAGGGACGAGTAAGTAGTAAAGTATTCCTCTGCACAGCCAATATTTATGTGAAGGACACCCAGAGCATGGGCTTCTGCATAGAAAATGGCTCCAACTGTCAGTAGATTTCTATGTATTTAGCAAGGTCTCAATTTAAATCCACTGCAAAGTCAAGTTGGGGGTGTCAAAGGTTACTATTGATGACAATGATTAACACTGTGTTCCCAGTGTGAACCACCAAATAATAAGCAAAGATTTGTTACAATACATTTTTGTTAAATATACATATCAAAAGGGGAACTGGAGAAGATATGCGTTATTTTTCTCTAACATTTACCAAAATTACACATCACACATGTGTTGGCACATTGTGATGCTAGAGTGGTCTTCTTATCTTCTGCATAAGAAAAGATATCGATATGGAGTGGACTAAGGGGTAACCAGTATACTTGTATATTTGACTAATCTGATTGCCTCAGCACTTGGATTGACTATGGACAAATGATCCATACCGCAACTGTATCTCAACTGACTGAAGAGTTCCGCAACCTCCAACAATTTTGGTGAGAACTCGATAAATTTAACTCATGTTCAGTTCAATTACAGTCCTACCCGTTTATGTCGACATCCTCGGGCCCGAGGAAATATTGTCGACATAAGTGGATGTCGAGATAAGGAGATAAGTGGGGTGGGGGGGCTGAAAAAAAAGCACATTTCTCTTGGACCTGCATACAAGTTAAATTCATCTGTCGTCAGTGAGCAGGATTTACACTTTGAGAAAACATTTAATGGAAATTTTGAGTACATGAAGACAAAACCAGTGTGAAATACATTTCTATATTGACAAATTACATTTTGGTTACCTTTGTGTAATAAAATCCACCATGCGTTAAGTGCATGTATACGAAAAATCCATGAATTCGTGTACGGGTCTCATGTTAGAAAATGTATGCATCGGTCACATCCTCATAGGAAACACATGTATAAAAAATGGTTTTCCTCATTTGATCTAACACGTCTACACAATTCACTACGATATTCATTCCAGTAGCACATGGTTGCATAGTTGTTATTTACATGCTACAAAGTACATGTACATGTACTTAAATTGACCTAGATTTTGGTCAGCCTGAAACAATACATGTTCCCATCTTACTGAGGCTACCAAGGGGATGGGGCTATTCACAGGGAAATGAAAACATATATTTATTTACGGAAGTCATCGTGAAAAGTACATAAAATTGAACACGAGATATGCGGCTGATATGATTAATTTACCTTTCTTTATAGACTCGGCAGCTTTCATCCATCTAGACCAACAAGTTGTTCTCTGACTTTTTTTTTTTTTTTTTTTTCCACTGGTTTGCCACCAGTTAAAAAAAGGTAGAGAACAACTTGTTGGTTTATCATCCATCCTGGCAGGGTGTTATGTTTAAGTGAAAAGTTTTCACCAACATCTTTGCGAGATGCCCCACCTTCAACTTCCTTAACAGCCAGATATTTAGTTTCCAGAGACTGTAAATTTAATCTGCGTTTTACGCTGCCATTGGTAGCCATCGTAAACATAAATATTAAAAAAGGAAACTTTCACAGCACAATAAACTTGTTTTAATCACAGATCACTTTGGAAAATGCAACAATCGATCAGATTTCAATGATTTTATTCAAGTTTGGTGATGATTTTATTTAATGAAGGGTGGATTGTTTTTATTGAACATTGTAACCGGCTTGCTTTGATGAAGGGTACATGTGTTATTTAAGTCGCCGTGAGAGGCCAACTTTATAGGACCAAACAAAAGCCCGTTTTTTAATCCACGAGACATTAAAGCCTGGCGGCAAGATCAACTAATTGTTGAACAAAGTACAGGTCGGAACTGGCCGCTTGTCGACATAAATGATCTGGCGGTGGCAAAATTAAAGCTTGACGGCAAGATCAACTAATTGTTGAACAAAGTATGGGTCGGAACTGGCAGCTTGTCGACATAAATGATTAGAAAACAAAGGATTGTTCAAGCTGGGACCAAGGGCTTCTGTCGACTTGTACGTTTATTTTTTATCTCGACGTCGACATAAGCATGACAAATTTGGTAGTAATAGTAGACCAAGGGACCGGGACTTTGTTTTTTTGTCGACATAGGCAGCTTGTCGACATAAGTGATGTCGATATAAGTGGGTAGGACTGTACAACTCAATTACATATTTTTTCTGTCATCAAGTTGTGGCTGAAAATTCTGTTTTTTTTCCAATTTCCCAGTAGCATGGGAACCCTGCAAGAAGTCTTTTAGTGAAAACCCCATGTTGATATGACCATTAATTCAGGTGGAGAAGCAATAAGATTTTCAAGATGGCTGCTGTGGTGGCTATATTGGATATATGGGCGGCACAATTGTTACCAAATTCATTTAGAACCAACTAGATATCATAAGAAGTCTTCTGGTGGAAACCCCATGACCATATGACTTTCCGTTCAGGAAAAGTAGCGATAACAAGAATTTCAATATTGCTGCCATGGTGGCCATACTGGACATCAGATCAGCATCTTTTCATTGAGGACCAAGTAGAGATCATAAAAAGTCTTTTAGTAAAACCTCCATGTTGATATGACCATCCATTCAGAAAGAGCAGCAATAACAAGAATGTGGCAGTCATACTGTATGTCCGAGCAGAACCATTTTCATTTAGACCAACTAGACATCATGAGAAGCCTTCTGGTCAAAATCCATGATGATATGACCATCCATTCAGGAGGAGTAGCAATAACAAGATGTTCAAGATGACTGCTGTGGCAGCCATATTGGAGGTATAACCAGCACCATTTTTATTTAAGGCCAACTAGACTTTGGAATGAATGTGTGCATAAAGTTTTATAGCAATCCTAAAAGCAGTTTGGCAGTTGTAGCAACAACAAACTTGTGCGAATGGATGGATGGACGTTGGATGACAAAGGACAACAGGCCATCCCATAAGATCTTCTGGTCTATGACCAGTAGGGCTAAAAATTGCTTAAGGGCAGTTATTTGTTGATATGCGCCTCTTCAGAGGATGACCATAACATTTCCCCAAGTTTCATGTCGATCTATTTAAATCTGCAGAACTATTTGCATTCAGAACATTCTATAATACACTATATCCCACTGCAAGCTGAAAGGGGCAAAACTCAGACAAAAATCATGGAAGCAGTAATTTGTCAATATCTTCACATGATGACCATAATATGTACAAAACAGTTTCACAGTGACACATCAAAAACTGACAATAGTTGCATTCACAAGACTCTGTCAGACCAAGTTTCATCTGCAGACAAAAAGGTCAAAAACTAAACCATGAACAGATCATTATTCGGCTGCCCCATGTTTAATAGTCCTCTGTCAATAACTGAAATTTCTGCACAACAACCATTTTTCTTCTATCAGTCAGATTGACCTCGACCTCTGACCTCAAATGAAATATGCTTCTTTCTTACCCTAAGTGCAACCCATCCACAATGGTTTGAGCCAGGTCTGGGAAATAAAACTGATGTTACTGTGCAGAAACCATTTTTCTTGTTTTAGTCAGTGACTTTGACCTTTGAACATTTTACAAAAAAAAATAAAGTCTTCTTCCTTACTCCAAGTGCAAGCCATCCACAAGATTTGTTAAGGTATGTCATATAGAACTACTATTATTGTGCAGAAACCATTTTTCTTCTTTCAGTTACAGTGACCTTGACCTTAAACCTTTTGACTCCCAGATGCAAGCCATCCACAAAGTTCAGCAACTGTAGATGGTGGAGAACTCGAGTTATTGTGCAGAAACCATTTTTCTTCTCTCAGTCACAATGACCTTGACCTTTTGACCCTGAAATTGATAGTATTCTTCCTTACCCCAAGTGCTAGCTATCCACAATGATTGGTAACTGTAAATGGTGGAGAAATCAAGTTATTGTTTGAAAACCATTTGCTGTCTTTGTCAGGGTGACCTTGACCTTTCACCTTTTTACTTAGGGTTCTTCCTAAGCCCAAATGCAAACTATCCACAAAGTCTGCTAACTGTAGATGGTGGAAAACTAAAATGGAAACCAAATTGGTAACAGAGGGATGGATGGTCATGATAACATAATATGCTCCATATTATGGCTGGTGCAGAAAAAAGAATTGCAGGAGCAAAGTGATTTTTTTAAATGCACATAATCAGATTATTACCATAACAATCCCATGAACATAACAATCACATGAAACTGTGAGACCAGTTGTGTTTACAAGATTTTGATATACACAATTCGTTCAACTGCAAGTCCAAAAGGGCAATAACTCATGTAAAACTGCATGAGCACAGTGATTTGTTGATATGCGCATCTTCAAGTGCTGACCATAATATTTACCAAGTTTCATGGTAATCGATCAGAAACTGTAAGTAGTTCTAACAAGCCTGTTTGCTAGACAGATACACTACATTCAGCTCCAAGACAAAAAACGAGCAATAACTCCAACAAAAATTGTAGAGCAAAGTAATTTGTTGAATAAGCATATTCTGATGACAACCATAACATACAACAAGTCTCAATGCGAGAAACTGAGACTAGTTGTATTCACAAGGTTTTACTACACCATGCAGTCAACTGCAAGTCCAAAAAAGCAAAAATTCTAACAAAAATTTCATCAGCAAAGTGACTTGTTGATATGCACATCTTCAGATGATGACCATTGTATTTACCAAGTTTTGTGGCAATCCATCAGAAACTGGGACTAGTTACGTTAATGAGATCATGTGCCAGATGGAAGGATGGGCAGATATATAGACAGACACAATGATTCATATATATATATATCCCCTGCCTCTATAGATGTGGGATATAATAAAAAGTGCATAAAAATGAAGTCGGCAAAACTAGCATTCCTATTCCTCACAGCCATAATTAAGTACAAATATAAATGTAAGTAGAGTAAGATTTTTTCAATTCTTACCTCTTGCCACCAACTTTCTGTACGGAGGATGTAAAGAATTCATCACTGAAGAACTCAATTGACCCAACAAAAATGACTCTAGCATTGTTTCGGGCCTGAAGTCCTGCAACAAGAAGAGTGTTCTGACCAACAGCATGGGGATAGTCAGTAATTTTCTCATTAGGATTGTGAGAGTAGGCCGAAGAGGAAGCATGGAGAATACTCAACGCAAGGGGATTCTCAGGGTCTGCTATCATCCTGCAGAATGAAACAGAGATAAATATACAAATCTTTAAAAATAAAAAACAAAAACATTGCAACAATTAAGTTATTACAATTGGTTAGGGCTATTCCAGAAATAACTGTATGGGGGGGGGGGGTCAGACGGCACTTTTTATTTCCACCCACCAGGCATAAAATATAATATCACCCCACCCCCACCCCCAACCTCGGATGAAATATATATTTCTTCAAGCACCACCATAAAATTTATTTGCAGAAATTCAACCTAGCATGAATGCATATTAAGAAAAAAGGCAGTCCCTAAAATGGCTTGTTTTCGTGAAATTTACAGCAACTTGCAGAAAGCCAAGCTCATCAAGCAGACAGCACAGATCAACGATATTTTTGTTGGTATTATGTGACTGCCGCATTTACATGTGCTCTCTGTTTGATGAATCTGGCTTTCTCCAGGTTACTGTGATATCAACAGGTTTCTGAATGTTGTTCTCGGAATAAATATGTTGAGAATTATGTGTCTCCTTGTTTTTTTTTTTACAAACATTACATGACTTTCATTTAATATTTTTGATTTTTTTTCTACAACATTGGAAAGGGGGTTTTCATTTGTATCACATAACTATTGAACCTCTGATGTCATGGACAGGTTGCGAGAGTTGGATAGTCACTTGACTAGCAATGCAAATGGCGAGTACCAGGTCAAATTTCATCAATGTTTAGTTTCATCTCATCTGTCATCAGATTAAACAAATAACAAATGCTATACATGCAATTTCTGAGAAAATAAATCCTCCTCCTATCAATTTGATGCAGGTATGGCTCTATGTAAGGTCGTTTAAGTTTGTTAGGCCTGCTAGTAAGCAGCTACCCTATGCCGACAACACGTGGTGTCAGCAAATTCCAACTTTTCGATAGGTAATGCATTTTGACCCACACCCCAACATAAATGCCCAAATATCTAAATTGGGGTGGGAAGGGTCAGAGGAAACTCGAACTAGATGGAATGTGCAAGTTTTTTCTCTCATCATGTTGCTCTTTAATGCTGGTTTCTGTTCTATATCAATTGCATCATATGCCGAAAATACACCACCCAACATAAATTAAAAATGATTTTTGTCCCCATCATGCATATTTTCTAAATTTAAAAAAAACACCAGGTATATTTTAATTGTACTGCCGTCCGACCCGCCCACACCATCATTTGTGGAAAAACCCTTATAATAAAGAAAAAAGTGAAAGAAGAACTGAACAACATAGCTATTACAAATACTGCTAAATCTATAATAATGCCACGTTGCTTGACAGAGCTCTTTGAAATTTCAGAAAGAACTGAATTCTACAGTCAAAACTGAACATAAAATTATATGACTTGTTGATTAGAGTATATGGTAATATTTACATATCGACTATGCTCCACCCACTTATATAAGTACCTAACAAACATGGCTGCCCTGACAAGCATGTTGATGTCTAGGTAGTTATGACTGCTGCATAACAACATATGGTTTGCTGTCCTGGGGTGGGTGGGTGTTGTGCTGTGGTTTGATGGTTTTAATTAGGTTTCACATTTTATTCAGTATATTACAAAAGGATCTATAACATCAGGAGTGGGACCTTATAAAAACAAATAAGACGTAGATCACAAAAAGTATGCATTAAAACTTCGAATTTGAGTAAGAAATTATCAGTAATATAATGTAAAAAGTTTTACTATTACACAATATTTTCTAAAACATCTTCACATGTAGTTGACAAAATGTGCACAGACTGAAAAACAGGCTCTTAACTTCTCCTGAGAGAAAGGAGATGTTCTTAGACATTATGCAAAGAGAAATCATTGATAAGTTGGAAAAAAAATAAGACAGATCCATGCCGATTTAAAAAAGAAACTGTCCAGCTCGTCAGTCCAGTAACATTATGATGTGTAGTCATGTCCAGCTTGTCAGTCCAGTAATATTATGATGTGTAGCCATGTCCAGCTTGTCAGAGCCAGATGTTGGTTAAGGGGTCAAGTGCACAGTGATCAATTTCATTGGTCAACTTGTGCTTGTGGGCAGAGTTGCAATATTAGTCAACTGGTTTTTGCAAATTTTGTTTTAATACTTGAAATTTATGAAACTGGTTGAATAATTTCTCATTCATGTTTCCATTCTCTATTTCTAATTCGGTCATCAAGTTTATGATATTGTATATAAGCAATCCAATGACATCAGAATGCAATTATTAGTACAACAATTAAGGTTTTTCGATAAAACTGGTACATTAGATACCTACCCAATACCTTGGTACAGCAGTGGGGGGATGTTTTTGTTACCAACAATGAGAGGTGCATCCAGAAGGAACTCAGCATCTGCCACAATAAGCGTGTGCTGCAATGCAAAACAAATCTGTAAATGTATTGTCTTGCCTGTGACAATGTTGATGCAGCTCTTGTAACACATAACTAAAGAAATACTGACCTCTGACTTTTTAACTACTCCATTATTCTGCTAGTATGTATAAAATGTTATAAATCTAATGAAAATACATATATGGAAGCCCCTTTATACAGTTCTTAGATTGCATTATCCTGCTTATACACAAGGGGAAGAATCTTCCAAAATATGACTTAAGTAACTTTAAATCATCTTATAATTACTACCTTTCCTTGATCTGCCACAGCATAGTTGAGGTGATCAATGACAGCCGTTTTCTCTTCATCCAACTCTATTCCACATTCTGTGGCCAATTCACGAAGAGGGTCACCTGGTGAAAGTAATTGGACATCTTAATGTATTCACACTTAGGATCTAGTCCAAATCACATTTAACACCCAGCCAAGTATTGTATTTTATTTTACCTTTGTGATGAACAGTTTTCTAATTATCATATAATCATGATAGTTCAAACACCCAAGGGATATAGAAAATCAGTCTGAGGTATCCCCAGTTCAAGTCAATGAGATTTAACATCAGAAATGTTGCAAGATATTGTGAGCACGAGAAGAAAAATTTAGAAAAGTAATAGATGCATATAAATAGAAAATTTAAAAACTCAAAGGCTTCTGATAAAATCTTATACCCCTTTTACAGATAGTGGTAGTACTGGTAGTATGAGTAGTAGTAATGGGAGTAATACATCTCTCCCTCTTTATAATGCCATTCATTATAATGCGATTTCAGATACAACATTGCAACACTGTGGACCCCATGACCCAAATTAAACCATTGCATTTTAATTGGCCTATCAAATGTATAACAATACAGATTGAAAGAAAACAACATGGAATTATTATTGTATGTTTGTTTACTTTTTAAAACATTATTATTTAAAAAAATTATGATAATTCCCACTACAGTGCAGTTTGGTACACTCCACTATAGTTTGACACATAACATGGTTCTATACATAATGTGGTTGGCAGTTGTGGTCCCCCAGCTACTGTGCTGTAAAGGGGGTGAGCTGTTGTAGTAATAGTAGCAGTGAAAATAACAGTAGAATCAGTAGTAGTAGTAGCAGTGGGAGTAAAAGTAGAAGCAGTAGCAGTGGTAGTAGCAGTGAGAGTTGTAGAAGTGGCAGTGTTAGTAGTAGTAGTTGCAGCAATGGGAGTACAAGTAGTAGCAGTGGGAGAAGCAGTAATAGTGGTAACAGTAGTTGTAGTGGGAGTAGCAGTTGCCATAGGAGTAGCAGCAGTGGGAGTAAAAGTAGCAACAGCAGTTGAAATAGCAGTCCAAGTAGCAGTAATAGTGGTAGCAGTAGGTGTGAGTACCAGTAGTAATTGCAGTGGGAGCAGTAACAGTAGAGTAGTAGCAACAGTAGGAGTGCAAGTAGAAGTAGCAACAGAAGTAGTAGTAGCAATGGAGTAGCAGTGATAGTAGTTGTAGTAGTGGAAGGAGCAGTAGCAGTGGGAGCAGTAGAAGGAGTGCAAGTAGAAGTAGAAATAGCAGTAGTAGCAGATGTTGTAGTAAAATAGCAATAATGGTAGCACTGATTAATGCCTGTGAGGCACAGGGCAAAGTACTTCTTAAAGAACTCAAGTACATGTACTTCTATTTCAGAGTATCTACACAAGTACTTCTGCCTTTCCTGATTAAGAGTACAAATGAAGTACCTTTGATAATTCAATTGTACAAGTACAAATGGAGTACCTTTGATAATGCAATTGTACAAGTACAAATGGAGTACCTTTGATAATGCAATTATACAAGTACAAATGGAGTACCTTTGATAATGCAATTACACAGAATTTTGAAGCATGACACCACCAAGTTTGGATGAAAGTGAAAAATGTCATGTTTCACTGCATACCATATTCCTTCATTCTTAGTACGGGTAAATTTTCACAAAAAAAGTAAATTTTTATTTTTCAGACCATAAATTTACAGACTAAAACCAATTCAAGCATTCATTCAGATAGGGTTCATGTAAGAACCATTAAGTTCAAGAATATCTGACTCAAGTGACCAAGGATAAATTAAATGTAAATCTTAAGTATTATTTCTTCTTTTTGGGTTATCTTAATTTTATACTGAGACTGCTAATATTTTATATTCCAACTGTACTTAAGGAAAAGACTGAAAAGCAGAAACACTATATGTGTGACTGTGCAAGACACATGTAACTGTCTTAGTACTGTATATACTCACTTATAAGTTAAGTCCAACTGCAAACTGCACAGATCCAGATCTGTCATAGCATATCGCACCAACAGGTCTGGGTCTATGCAGTTTGTTATGAGTAATCAGTAGAACAAAGAACATCGATCAGGGTCTATGTTGTTTGCAGTTGGACTAAACTTATAAGCAAGTACATACAGCAGAGAAATACACATGTATTTCTGAATGGAATAAAGTAAAACTGAAGAAGACAAACTTCTGATTTAATGCTGAACATAGTGTGCTTTAAAAACACTCAGCTCCCATGCTGCAGTTTCCCAGTCATGTGTGATGACATTAATGGCTAAGATTAAGAATGGATTATGTCTGGTCAAGTCAATTGATATTATATTGGTGAGGTGTATATTTCATCATTTTTTCCAGACAAGCTATCAGTATCTTGGGTCCAGACCATATGCACTCTTGCTTGTTTGCCCAAACAAGAGGACTATGTGGGCCTGATATTCCTCACCTGGTATACATTGCTCTAAAAATCAAATGTAGTAATAAGGCAGGTACCTTGGGTTAAAAGACACTGAGGTGAGGATAATTTTTAGCTATCTGGTTGAAACTGGTGGTATTTGACATTCTGTATAACTGTGTTTCTACTGTGAGTAACCTCAGATGGATTAGATGGTTTAATGGCATATTTTGTATGAATGTAAAAAGTGTTCATGTTACGATCACAGTGTCCATTAGGAAGAAAAAAAATGCGTGTGTTTCCTATTGCACTGGTTTTAAAAGTAGGTTAGGCAGGTAGGTTTTTTTTTTTTTAAAAAACATTATATATAAATCAAATAATATTTTAATATTTAAAGCGCTTCAAAGTAGTGGGCAAAACTGGCTCAATTAGATGCACAAATCAATTTCGGCAATGTTATTGGGGGGTGTGTGCTAGGGTCGGCAACGAGAAACAGGGATGGTCGGCCGACTGGAAACACATTTTTTGGGGGGTCTTATGGTAAGATACTTTGGGAGATCAAGTCTGGAAAACAAAGAGCATTACACTGATTCAAGAATTATTCAGAAAAATTGAAGAAAAGAAATAAATATACCAATATCGGAGCTTCCAGCCACAAGAACATTGCCTCCATTATCTATGAAACTGGTGATGGCTGCAACATCCATGCTGCCTCCAAATTCTGTAACAGGTAGATTACTATCAGTACATTTATTATCATTACATTTATCATCAGTAGATTTCATAAAAAAGAAAAGGAAGACATTTTTATCTAACTGACATGAAAAGATGTCTATTTCTCTGTAAGCCTGTCTTTTCATCTTTTTGCAGGCATACAAATGTTTACCCTCTCCCTTTCAATTTGGGCAAGTATATTTCTAAACCCTTTATAATGTACTCTGTGGTCCTTCTCATGTGAAGCCCTTCCTAAAAATGTGACACCCACTGAAATGAGGCAATGCTCCAAGCATCTTTCTAACTTAAGTAGCCATATGGCAACCTCCTTAAAATGCTAAGTCACAAAGCCCTAATAATTTGATTGCTATAGACACAGAACAGAAATCAGCTGAGTGGGAAATTAATGGTATATGGTGACAAAAAGTGAAAGTTTTAGTTACAGCAAATTAAAGAGTAATTATTCAGGGCTCATGAGACAGAGCTATGCAGAGCAAAACTTTGCTTTGAACCACCCAACTTTGCCCCGTTTTTTTGTGCCTGGGGCAAAGAAAAAGTCACTCTCTTCTCAGCCAGCCAGTCAAGGGAGCTAATTCCACATGTACTCACTGTGCAATGACATGTGATTAATTATACAGAAAAACCTGTCTTGAGAGAACACTGATATGAGAGACCACCTGTTTTGAGAGACTAGGTTCTCCATGCACAGATTTATTGATTACATAGTGTTATGACCTGTCTTGAGAGACCATTAATTTGTGACAGAAGGGGTGGTCTTTCAAGATAGGTTCTACTGTACTAACTGTTTCAGAGATATGCATGATTGATGCAAATAACATTTTGCTTTATTTGCTGAGACAACTGAATTAGTTACCTCAGATATGGATTTGTAAAGGTCCTTACGATCAAACAGCTTGTGAAATGTGAACAGTTGAAATCTGAATGTTGGCATTATGGAAAGAAAATTTGCCATGAATCACTGAAGCATACTGCCTTGGTGATCTGTTTGGATATTACATTAGAGTAATTACAACTTCTTATATTTTTGATTACATTGGAGATTTAGAAAATTGTTAGTAACTAATGGTAATGTAACAACTTTAACTTTACATTCTGAAGATATCACTAACAAGTTGGTAAAGTAACAAAGAACCAAAATAAGCCATGGTGCTCCTGGAAATGAAAGTACATGTACATGTAGAACAAATATAATATTTTCTTTTGAATTCCAGTAAGTGATAAATATAATATGTTTTTAAATATGGAGAAAGGTTGTATATCCAGTATAAGCACAATATATAGACATTGTCATAGACTCATCATAATAACTTGGCACTACAAAAAGTGAAAACACCATACCCGCATTGTTTGACATTATGAATATTTCTATGTGCTACTATGGCAAACTTAGAACAAATTATTTCAATGTTTGCTATCTGCTTTGGTTTAAGAGATATCTCTTAATTACAAATGTGTGATGGATAAATTAATAAAAAATTAACTTGAACTATTTCTGTATTTACTCGATTTATCTAATATATGCACCATGTCTATCTAGTTTTCTCTGCATGCATGCATGAAATTATTTGCAACCCAAACCAGGTCTCTCTGTGACTTAATACTTCTTGCTATTGGCCCCTGGAGTTCTGTAAAATTCTGACATAGTTTGAGTCATGATTATTGAAAAACATATGGTTTTCTTTAATATCATAGCTAGATTCGTCTAATTGAATGATTGCCAATTTTTTTTACATTTTGGAACATTTTTCCACTGAGAAGCACACGCAGTAAACATGGCTGAGAAAAAGGACAGCATCTCCAAAATCTTGTCAATCTCTGATTTCATCAACTGGTTATTTTAAAAAATAAACTGGTGATAACTCATGACTTAGAAAATGAACTCAAGTTAGTTTTTTTTCGCTCTACCCATCTAACACATAATGTTTTTATTTCAATGAAATTATTAAATATGTTCATTACAACTGATCAGCTTTGTTTGTAAACTTAAAACAGGCAATTAAACTATAGAAAAACCTAATTTTCTTTATACTGCATGCATCAACTTCCAGAAATTGTTATGCCTCTGATAAGCAGTGTTCTGTTTGCTGAAACACATTTCAGCGGACTGTTGAATTGTTTTAAATTTTTGTTAGTTAATGAAAAAAGAAAAAAAAAATTCAAGCTGTATTCAACTTTAATGTAAGTATTAAAGGTGTGGTTTTAGGAGTCTGCCAATTATTTATAAATTTATTATCTGCTTCATCCTCAGACCAGCCACTGAGATTCACTGTTTGAGGTTCTTTAAACCATCTCTCGACATATTGTCTGACCTCAAATTCACTGATAAAAAGCTTCAACCTTCATTTTCTTCTGATGATAGTTTATAATAATAGAGCCTTTGCCATCTTATGGCAGTTCGACTGACAGTAATTTTAGTGGTAATTTTTCTATATCTGTTTCCATATCCATGTTTTTTAGATCCATATCATCAGCTGACATCGACTGTACATGTCATGCATTATACTGGTCACTTATACATATTTGCTTATAAGTTTTAAAAAAATTTTTGCGGAAAATTCAATTTATGCAGAGTAGGGAACATTTTATAACAATGTGACATACAAAAAATTATATAAATCTATTGCTTATACAGTATTGGAAATTCTAGCTTTTTGCAGTACATACAAAATACTGTAAATTCATATATTTTACTTTTTCATGTCACTATTCCAATCTAGAAATGCATATATGGTATGCATTGTGTTCTTCCATTTCATTATGCTATTCATTACACAATACTTGTATCTACATTTATTTGGATTGTAATAATCTGAAAATATAAAATTAAATATTACTAACCGAAAAGTGAAGTGTCCATCAATGTTGTTTACCCTTGGGTGTTTACAACTATACTGCTTCCATTTTCCTGCAAGTTCGAACATCCCATATTTGTATCATATTTTGTGTTTTGCTGTACAAACATTGTGTTTAATGCAATAAAAGTTTTGAATTGATTTATATTTACCTTTTTCATAAACCAGACCTAATTCCCAAGTAATATTTCCTAAGCAATCTGCCAGCGCAAAGCCCTTGGCTTGAAAAAGGCAGCACTCACTTTGTTTTCCTATTTGACAATCCTTTCATCATGCCATGAATTTGATACTGGTTCAGTGCCAATTAGAGTCCCACAACTTTCTCTGTGTGTCTGACTGCAATCCCTTAGCTTGTGAAGGCAGCACCTGCTTTGTTTTCTCAGTGACAACCTTTTGTTTTGATCAAGCAGAGAATGTGATACTTGTTTAGTGCCAAGAAGAGTTCATTTGAACTCCCTGTGATCATGCCACACAATTGACAGCTGTTCAATTGCAGTATATCCTTTAATAGATTTCACAGAATGTAAGTGTAAAGTGTCACTTACAAATTTCACAGAATGTATGCTCAAAGTGTCACTTACAAAACCCAAGCTCAGTTTCCAAATAAGCACTCACAGATGACAGTAAAGACAAGGAATCGGAGTCAGACGATGTTTACGATGACCGGGATGAATTCTTGGGCTTTAAACCAAATGACATTAGACAGTGACATTTATAGGATACTGCGAATCACAAATGTGAGACCTTCACTTTCATTGTTTATCTGTAAGATGAATGGAATTATCATATTACAGGATACAGTGAATCGGACCATTCTGGGCTACTATTTTTATACCGGTATATGACCTAGAATAGAATTTATTTATTTATCATATAAATGGATTTTAAATGTCAAGCATTATGGATTTTATTAGACGAAGATGGACAAAATGTAAGTTCTCCATTTATTTGCGACATATTCCACTCAATAATATAATTGTATTTATTTTACACAGGTTTTTTGTTTTTTATTTTTCCTTTCCATCTATCTGTCTATCCAGTTTGGTTTGTTTATTATTCCCAAGTGCAACTCTGACACACTGATGATTTGATTTGCAAAGTACACCTCGACTTATAAGAGGGTCAAAGAGAAATTAGCTTTATGTAGCCCTATATTGACAGGGGTAATGGGCCACTTACAATTGGATCAAGTCATAATCAAGTATATACGGTAATGATGGCCACTCAATGTAGAAAATCGCAGCCTTAAAATCAAAACAGGTTTATGCTATGAATTAAACTTTTTTATGATTAACTTGCTTAGAGCTCTTTCAAAGAATGAGGTAATCTAGTTCCATGAGAAGCTTGCCACAAGGGCTGAGTGATAAAATCAAGCATCTTGAAATCTCTGAGTACTTGCCTAATAATCAGGACACTACACAAGTTTTCAAATGATATACACCGCTCCCTCGATAACTCGCGCCCGGATAACTCGCGAACCCGTTTATAACGCGGGTCAGGCGTGGATCCCATTTTTTAAAACTAGAAAATACAAAAAAAAAAAAAAAAAAAATGAAGGTAAAAAAAAATCGCGATCAAAATTAGTAAATGAAACCTTGATATATCGCTCATTTTATCGTCAAAACCAGTGGTGTGTACCCGCAAATTTGAATCAACATCATGAAATTTTCAACTTTTAATAAGAAGTCATATATTTGGTTCAATTTTCTTTCCAAACAACATTCTCGGTACACTATAAATAACAATATTCGACGAAATTTTGATCAATGAAAACGTCACTAAAACCTACTGGTGGCAACACTTTAGAAATAAATACCAATTAAATAAGTTTTGTCAAGTGAAATATGTGTTTTAGTTCTATCTTTTAATTCGGTTTCAGTGTAATCATCATAAATGTAATATGCCCTCTTGTATTCAAACGTGAACAATATAATTCAATTGAACACGGTTATAAATATTATTATGTAAGTAATATAATTAAACTACCTTAAATTAGCCTACTCATTCACAAATGTGATCAAAGATAGTAAGCCAACCAAGCCAAATGAGTACTTGGAGAATAAAAAGCTTTGTTTCACAGATTCGGTTCATTACGGAGAAGCGAGTTCCAGAGTTTGTATTGAACTTAAAATTTCTAACTTGCTACTCAGGGGTTTCCTCAAGGATGAGACGCAGTTTCACTGTTACTTGATATGAAATCACGGCATTCATATTTTATTAATAGAACAATAAATAAATCGAGTTTCGACGTCGACGGTTGCTTCACGAAAAAAATGTCTCCAGTTTTTGGAAAAAGTAATCTTGTTTAGTTGTGAATCAACAACAACAAAAAGCAGTGACGTATTACACAATGTTTCCGCGTACACGTGTTGTTGAAACCGCTTGGACTAATGTTGTTAACGATCTTTCAGAGGTTCGTTATCTTGAAAATAAAGGTAATTTATACAGAAAAGCAAACAACTACATTAGAAAAAAGCTCTTTATTGAAAATTATTCCCAATGTAATTATTTAACGAGTATTCAGCCATTAAACAGCCCCGTTACCCCCCCCCCCCCCAGTGCGGTTTTCTCGATGTCCAGCAGGGATGGCATCCCCTTCTTAATTTTTTTTAGGTCCCTCGGTAACTCGCGCCCTCACTTATAGTGCAGTCTATGTTTTTGGACCCCGTTGTGTGCGAGTTATAGAGGGAGCGGTGTATATAGCTATTTTTGGTGCACCTTTTACAGCCTATTGTTGGTGTTTATGGGTGCCCATTCAAATAAAAAAAAAAGGTGCAAGGGAGCAACCAGAAGAAAATGATGAATGCACTTTTTTCAGTGGAAAATGTATAAGGTATAACAATAAAGTCTTGAAATCATTTTCTAGTGCCACATTACATGATTCTTTAAGTATCCAAATGGCAACCAGTTCACAATTTTCATTAGCAAATGCTAACTTTTAGTCGCAAATGCAACCATTTTACTCACAACACGGAGAGGTCACCTCTTCCCTCACCAAAGCAGTACATTTTTTCCCCTTCATACAAAACCTCACAACTCCTGCAGCCCCTTTTACTGCAAACAAGAGGTTGCATCAACTGTACTTCACTTTAATTCAATAATAAACCAAGACTTGGTCAAGTAACTATTATATCATACCTGATACAGAAGGTGAGAAAATAACAAGATTGTCATACAGAAATTCTCCATACTTCACCAGGGTAAGGCTGGTATCATCTGCTGTTTTGAATGTCAGATCAAAACCTCTCTCTGAAAAGACAATTGCTAATTGATGGTAAATTTGCCAATTACTGGTATGTAATAACATTTCTTAAAAATACATGCAGTGTTCATTTTAGAAATGGAAAAAGTGAGGCCCAAGTAAAAAATACCAGATCAAAATGTGGAGTCATTTAGAACAAATAAGGACTGATGCTCTAATGGCTGGAAAGAATTTCCAGGAATATAAGATAACAAGATAAGCTTGTTTCATCATTTTAACTTTTGAGCGTTGAAACCATCTCTGATATTCTGGAGCCATAATAAGATTTTTATAAATTGACTGTTACGGTGGCAATATTGGATGTAAGATCAGCACCATTTTCATTAGAACCCATGTCAATTGGGTCATCCATTCAGAATGAGTAGAGATAAAAAGATTTTCAAGATGGCCATCATGGTGGCCATCAGATCTCCATCATTTTCATTTCAGAGCAACTTGACACCAGGGGTCACGCTACCAGGTGAAGTGGGCAACTAAATTACCGAAAAATTTTAAACTTCGCCTTCTTGTATTAGGAAAGCGAAAATGACTTTGCCCTGTCATATTATTTTTAGATCTGTACTGAGTGCCTGTAGTTTACGGGTTTTTATATGCTCCCTCAACCCAGCCAAGTAGTGTTAAGCCCCAGGCGAAATGGATTGCATGTTGCCTTAACATGTGTTGATATCAATTACGTCAACAAAACAAACTCTTGCACATTCACAGGCATGTGTTTTAATAGCTGACTGACCAATTAACTCTTTCGCCCCGCAATATATCGCTGCCCGATTTCCGCAACTTATCATTTGATACTGAAAACTTTATAACTTGTGTTTCAAAACAAAACCATCTGTATGTAAATAACAATTTGTGTTTTAAGAATAGAATCGGTGAAAAACACTTTCTAAATATATCGTTTGAAGATTTTATCTGACGTGCTTATATTATTTTCTTCATAAAATCACTTTGAAACCATACGTGAACCTGCTAAGGGGTAATAATGGCGGACATAGCTGTGTCTTGGAAGTACGTCTTCATTAGACTGTCTGTATGTTATGATCACATTAGAAGTAGTTGTCAAGCAAGCTGATATTTACTCTGTGGATAAAACTGAGCTTGCTAAATTATTTTCGCAAGGAAGGTAATAAGGACAATTCGGAGAAGCAGTGATCTCCCCAGAAATTTTCGATAGCATCGGGGTACGCGTGTTTGGGTCATAAAATGTTTTACAAAGCGCGTGTTAACGTCATAAAAGTGAAACAAATTAATATCAATGAAATAAAAAGAAGTGCATATATTTACATAGTATTTTTTATTTACCTAGGTTATAACAGTAACAACAATGCATATCTCATTTATTTCTTAATTTAAATAAATGATATTCGTCTTTTATTCATTTCACCATATAAACTGACTGCAACATCACAATTAAAGTCTTTTAAGGGTTGTCCTTCAGTACTGATTGTCATCAGGTAGTTCAGTACCCTCTGTGACAACCTGTTCCTTAAAACACTCTTAATTCTATTCATTGAGGAGAAAGACCTTTCACAATCTGAAAAAAATGGAACATAAAATTTATTAATGGATATACAAAAAAGAGACAAATATACCCGAATCCTAATTAAGTTAATTACCATGGAAAAATTCTTCCGGCACAATTTACACAGCATACCTGCAAAATATATATGTAATTACATAGTCTTATTTTCAAGAATTTGATATAGACCGGGTCTAATAAACTTTTGAGGTCATGACTTCACTGAATAATAAGTAAGAATATGGATGAAATTATTTTAGTTATATTTATAAGGGAATACTTTTTATTTATATCTTTTCAAAAGAGGTAAAACTGGAAGATAAAAATTGTTCCGTTTATTACTTGGATAGACAGAAAAGAGAAATTAATAGGGCAGCACTCACTTAAGTTAGCAATATGGAAAACTTACCATCCGATCCAGCAATTTCCACCCAAGGGAATAACGTCTTTCATTCATTATTAAATCCCGTCCTTCGTTTCTTGATATCATTCATTTTGGAAATCATGCTGGTGCTATCGGAATCAGAATCACTTGCACTATTCTTGACGCTAATTTCCGATTGTCATAACCAGGCCAACATGGGGCTAGCCGGGCGCTGGGTAATTTTTCGTTTCTTGGAAGGTGGTGTGTTCATTTTTAACAATAATTTTTAATCTAATCGGTGTAACTGCTTTGGCTGTTAATGAAAACGACTGACATATATATAACACACTACCAGTAGACACCATTGTTGCTGGCCAATCAGGTGACTAGGTGCAGACGAAACCCTCACCAAAGGTCGCGCAACGGCGGTCACAAAGCCAGGTACAATGGATAATGGTTAAGTGAGTGAGCAATTATCCTGGATCTTAATAAAATACCCCAGAAGAGGTAAGAACAGGTGTCATTTGAGTGGGGCTTTGAATTAGGTGACAGGATGTTTGTTTAACAGATTAATTTTATAAGGGTAGTGGGAAACATCAAAGCGTAGCGGCACAAGAGCATAGCGTAGCGGCAGGTTCTAAAGCGTCGGGGTTATCGGAGTTTGAAACGATAGCGTAGTGGGCCCACTACGGTAAAAGGCCCTCGGGAGAACACTGAGAAGGACAATTTTTTTGAAAGTGGAGGGATAAAACAAAAGACTGCTACTGTGTGTGAGAATTCCTTAAACCAAGAGAGTTTACAAATTCTAATAAACATTTCAGCAAATGGACCAAAGCTTCAGGACTTTAACCCAGACACAACTGTCCACTGCTGGCTTAGTGCTGGTGCAGGTGGCAGACATGTACACGGACATTTTTTCAAATCCAGCAGCTAAAACATATATACCTGAAGTAGCCAAATGTATATCAACCAATGTTTTTGAAAAATAAATTCTTTTAAGAAATAATTATGTTGTATATTATTTTGTTTGTTCTTTCTATGGATGAAGTGCATACATCTCGTCAAATCTTGGCACATGATTACTATTTTGGGACAAGTGAAAAGTAAGGTGGGACAAGTGAAAAGTTGGGTGGGACAACTGAATTTTCTGAAACGACTTGTCCTGGACTAGTGGATGAAAAAAAATTTGCTCAGCCCTGGATCAGCACTATTTTCATTAATACCAACTAGACATTATAAGAAGTCTTTTGGTGAAAACCACATGCTGATATGACCATCCATTTTGGAGTAGCAATAACAAATATGCAACTGTTTAGGTGTAATAAACAAGCAGAATATACACGTTACTTTGTTTTTGATGGTATGAATCATTATTATTATTATTATCTGTTCATGTTTGGCTGTGTTAATCCATGAATTTACTGCCCATTTTTAATTTATGTTCTGAAACAAGAGAATTACCTATTTCATTAACTATTAGAAAAACTCGGGCAAAGGATTATTTCAGCTTTTAGATTATCCTTTTGTTCTTCATGCACAGATCAACTGTCAAGTCTAGATCAGAATCACTCAAGGGTGTTAACTTTCCATCACAGCTATGTGCTTTGACAGATAACACATTTCCATCCAGAACTTAAGTCTATATCAACCAATTGATATGTTTTGGTGCCAAATTACCCTAAAAGTATTGCACTATAAATTATGTTATTATTTTTATTACATTATGTTATCATTATTATTTATATTTTAATTATGAATTAAAACTTATGAGATCAATTAGGAATGGTTTCATTAAATGTAGTCGTTAAACCAAATATACCTAAAAGTACTGTAATATAAATCATGTATATCTGTACCTATATTTTCACACAACCACTAAGTAATATTAAATAATCAAAGTTATGAATTATACATACACAACCAATGATACACAACATATAATTTAAATGCGTTTTGGTGTTTTCAGACATGATTTCTGATATCAAAGTGGCCAGGACCCACTGGAAGGATTCTATTGTGGGCTGGCTGATTAGGCTCCCTGGGCTGCTGCCGCATACGATGACAGTGGGGGAAGATGCTAAGACTATCCGAATGCTAACTGCAACTTCCGTCCCGATACATGTTAAGTCTTCCAAATCGGTCAACAAGTGTCGAATTTTCTCAAATATGTCATAAATTTAACGAGGTCTGTTGAGATGTTTTGATCCATTCTTGATTACAGCTGGCGTACGTTTGACATTAGGAGACTAAAATAGCACAAGCTAGCAGGGTTGGAAATACTGAGGAGTGAGGACTTGTGCATTCTCTTGTGTTATATTGTTAATGGTTTGGACACCCCACCCCATACCCTCTATCCATTGACCGATACTCTTTAATTTCCTTTGTAACGAGCCTCTGCTTCCTCAAGTTCCTGCGATGGAATGCCTCTCTTTTGGGCCCTGTATTCTCTGTTAAGATGAGACGAATAAAACTTAGTCAAATTGTCTGTTGCTGGGAATTTCATACCCTGCCTCTGTATATACTATACACATACAATAAATATTATTTAAAATTATTACCAGTGTCTGTGCAAGTATGGGGTCAAACACCCCACCCCCACATGATCATTGTGGAAAATCTATTTAAATTCCTACCTTTCAGGCTTCGAAAAAATATTGAATGAGTTTCTCTTATAGTCCAATTGTCGACTAATACTAAAGTCCGCTTTGATGCAAGCGTAAAAATGCACAAATTTGCGAGCAAATAAAAGCCGGTAAGCAATTTGATCAGCGTGGAAGTAGCCATTTTCACGATGTGGCAGGTATCAATCGGAGGAATATCGGCGTTTTCTGTCAAGCCAGTTAAAACGGAAAAGGCCGAGGATATTACGATTGGGCATATCAGAGACGATCGGAACCTACCTCTGCAATTTCCGTGAAATAAAGAAATAACCTTGAATGTCGCTGTAGGAATACATCTAACTTTGATAGATTTTGGAATTCGCCACCCGTGGAGTGCACCACATATGTTGCAATAGAAAAGGCTAATTATATTCCGATTGAGGCTTTTTTCTCAATTAGCCACCATATTGTGCCATTTGAGCAAAAGTAGTTCCGAATATAGTTTTCAATAGCGGCGAATCACATCCGCAGTTTCTTTTCCGATTTAACGGAAACCGCCGACAATGTTATCGATTGATATTGGACCTAACCATTAACCAATGAAATCCTCCCACGGCGGAATAAAAAAGGTAGGCCACTCAAGTGGGCAAAAATAATATTCCATTTTCTCTTATCTTTCTTGTTCTTTCGTTTTCTTTCTCTTTGTCCGCTGTGGCGCACTGTAATTTTATTTTCAAAACCCTAGGAATACATGGTTTAAATGTATTCCAAACCATGTACGCATCTGTAAAGAAAGACTACAAAATTATTATGCAGGTCACACAAATAATGAATTATTAATTAACATATCTTGCATACATCGCAGGGATACATATATTTCAATAGATACTGTACGTGTGCGTTTAACCAGTAGCGTACTAACTTGGGCGGGGGGGGGGGGGGGGGGGGGGGGGTCTTCTTGCCCTGGGTGCCAGAGGTCTTGGGGCGACAAAACAGCTGGTAAAATTAATAATAATAATACAACAGCTAATTATTTCTGAACTGATATGGACTTTCCGCCGTAGTAGTATAGTGTGGAACTGTAACCAACGGGTATTGTTTTTTTTTTTTTTTTTAAAAAGCCTGTGGATTAGAGCCACAAAATGGAATTAACATTTGAACCGCCATCTTTGTGGGTTTATAGAGACAAGTGGATATCATATGATAAAAATGTCTGAGGGTTAAAATTTGTTTGGTGGGAAATGTAACATTGTAACACTATGGGTATGTTTGGCCTCTAACGGGAATTTAACATTGAGGCTATAATATCTGGTTTCAAACATGGCACTCTAGACTAAAAAATGGCACTCTGGAATCAAACAGGAATTTAAGATGGGAATAGTAATCTGGGCGCAAACGGGAGTTTAATATGGGAATGGGACTATGACTTTTAACGGGAATTTAAAATGGGTACAGCACTATGGGGCATAAGGGGAATTTAACATGGGAATGGCACTCTGGAACCAAACGGGAATTTAACACGAGAATGGCACAGTGAGGCATAAGATGAATTTAACACGGGAATGTTGACTATGGCAAATTTTCTTTACAATGATTTGACATGAAATGTCTATTACTAGTAAAAAAATTTATATATTTATTGTAAATTATAAATTATAGTAAAGATATATTTTATCATAATATAGAAATATCAAAACACTATTTTTATTTTAATAATTGTACACTGTTCTCCATTTATTTTTCAAGTAAACATTTGACTATGGCAAATTTTGACTACGGCAAATCACTATGACATACACATACATAAAACACAGATTGGAAAATGATTGAGTAGTATCTGTGTTTCTAAGTGTGTGTGTGTGTGTGTGTGTTTGTGTGTGAATATGTTATCCATACTTTTTTTAAAAAATCTAGACATACAGAAACTTTATAATGTATTCCTTATATTTTCCAGTCGTAGATGTATTGCTCTCACCAAAACGGCTACCTACTGTCAGCAAGTTGTATTTCAAAAATGTTAAGTGTTAAGTCAGGCCAATTTTTATAATTTTTTATATATTTTTTTAATGTTTTAATGTTACAAATTTGCCAACCCTAGCTCTGACTTACCACGGTTTACGTTACATCAGTCGTCCTGCAGTTCATAAGATGGATGGAATTGTGGCTGTTTGGTGAGAGCGATTTTCGATTTCTCCAATTCCTAGCAGAAAGTTTTGTTACAAAAAATTCTGAGTGTCAAGTGAGCCAAATTTTGTTTTCTTCCTTCAGGCAGTTTGTTATAAATTTTGCCAAAACCTAGATTTTGTACACTGACCGACATTTTTATCCAAGGTCTTTTCCCAATGTTACAAATGTTGTTTATTGTACGCTAATTGAAAATTTCACTTTGAGCTATTGAGACCAGTGTTATTTTGCTACATTGTTAGACTTGCGTGCTGCCGTTACGAGTTTTCATGTAATGTTGCAACATTTTCTTCTGCTAGATTATTTTCTCTTCAGTTTGGGTGACACATGTCACAGATATTTACGACCTATATTTTGGACGCTGACAGATTATTGCAACACCAAAAGAATTGATAGTTTGTATTGTAGACAAAGAAAAACGACAAAAACAATCAAACAAACAAACCTTGCACTTAACAAAAGGGTACTGAGTGTACTTTATTGCTTTTTGCAGTTCTAGATTTTATTTTTTTTTACTACAAAGGCCACCCTATTTGTTTGCTTGACAAATATATTAGCAGGAATTGTGTTTACAATGCCATTGCTTTTATGAAGCAAATTTCTTCAGTAGTCAGTGTATTACAAAATGACGATTTCTTGTAAGGTTGCATATTGAGAGACATACAGACTTAGACAGAGAGAAAGAAGGAGAGAGAGATAGAGAAAGTAACAAAAAGTTAAAGAATTTTTGGCAAATAAAAACAAAAGTCAACACCCTCTTTTTTAAATCAACATCCTTGAATGTAAAGTTTGTTGAACATCAAAACTGTTTTGCATCCTTCACAACTTTTTTTTATCCAGAATACAAATAATCACAGACAGAAGACATATAGTTACAGGAGAAGGTTTTATTTTCATTAATAATCATTCTTGCCATTATCAAGCAAATCTTTAAAACATAAATTTGTCAAAATAAGTTAAATATCAAGAATGTCTTAAAAGATTATTGAAAAATCACTTTTTAAATTAATATTGCCTAATTATCAGATAAAAAATCCTAAGACTTTTATTTAAATAAGCAAAAATGTAAAGGATACTAATTTAATTATGAAATATATCGTAAAAGTATATGTTTCTTGTAAATTTCCACAAATTATAATAAGAAAGAACCACCTCTGAAAATCAGTTATGACAGATCCATATCAAACTGTATAACAGTGTACACCTTTCTAAACAGTGTTACTGATGCATTATAAGCTGTGAATCACGTTGCTAACACACGTTGAGTAGCCGACTGGAATGTAAAGTTTGTTGAACATCAAAACTGTTTTGCATCCTTATACATATTATGGCGGGAAGTTTATGTGTCCCGTCAGAATAGTTAGTAAGGATTTTTGAGGACTTACTGATTGAAAAAAAGAGAATTATTGAAATGGCATTTTTTTTCAAGGTATGTATCTTTGTTTCATTTCACAACCGACAAGGATAGGATTTTCGACAAATGTTGTGGTCTGTGTGACTCGATGTTGATCGGTGTAAATTAATGTTGTGGTTTTGACGTCATTGAAAGATGCGTTCTCTCGAGAACTGGGAGTTTATTACACTGCGTCAAATTAGGTAAGCGTCAAAATAGGGTGTGGGACGATACACCACCTTCGGTCTTTGACAGTATTTACCAGGGCCAGTTACTATCTAGCTGAGGATTATTTAATCCCTTTATACCTTACAAAATTTCAAACCAAACCTTGTTCTGTCTGTGCAAACTTTTTCTAATTTCGAAAAATAAAATTGTTAACGGCGAGAGCAATGTTAAAGAAATGTTATTTATAGTACAAGCACGGCCTAATACACGTCGTAAGGTGCATGATAGCGACGCGGATCCTCGCGCAGGTAAAACTTAAAGTCGGTACATTTATTCTGTATAAAACGTGCATAATACCATCAGATGTAATCAGTAAAATTAAAATAAAGGCTACGAAACGACTGTGAAAAAAATTGTCTGAATCATACAAATGTAATGCAAGTAAAATGTGGACTTTATCATTTCTTTGTTAATTATATGCCAAACATTCCAAAATAATGCAGTTGGAATACAAATTGCATTATAATATATTTGTAAAAACCATAATTAAGTCCATTTAAAATAGCTAATAATTTAGACATTATTATTATTATAGAAGACAAAAAAAACCAAACAAAAAGATATACACATGCATGCAGAATAAGTAATAATTAAAATAATAATTAAAATATTCAGATGACAATACTTGTTTCCTAGATCAAATATGAATACAAATGAAAATAGAAATAATACTGTATAATAATGCTGATATTTTTTTATCACAATTTTAAAATAAAGAAATTGAATCAGATTGTAAAATAAATAATCTTAATAATAATGATTTATATGTTTATCAGACATTTACACTTATATTTAGGAATTATTTGTATTTTGAACAATATCAATAATAATTATAATTATAAAGTCTACATTACATGCTGTTTTTATATGTTTATCAAATTGCTGGCATGCTAAATGCCATGTACATATGAATTAAATATATTTAGATGGTGAAAAGACATTCTTACTGCAATGTTTTGAAATGTTTAACATCTGATATAAAAATGATACAAATCTATAATCTAATTATCTGACATATTTATGACTTAGAGAATGACATATGATTTAGAGAATTTTGTTAATGTTGTTTTGTATCCATTTATTGTAGTCATAGTCTTTAGGCCAAAAGAAAAAATATGGTTGGCTCAGGTTACCCGACCGACCCTAGTGTTTAGCCTCCGTGTTTTTTTCGCTAAAATAAAACAAAAAAAATTTTGCCGAGTCATCAACCCCGTCTGTGATGATGACGATTTGTACTGAATTAGACCATACCAAAGTAGCAATCGGAATACTCTGTTTTGTTCGCTTGTTTGCTTGTAAAACGGACATGCGCAGTGATGAACTATAAACAACATGGCATGTGGAAGAAGCGTCCCTTCTACTCTAATCGCTGTGAAGCTTAATAACTGCTGTCCCGGCAACAGTGGCAATTATTTATTGTCAATCAATCATGATTGGACATTCATGGACCCGTTTCAATCAAAACACCCAGTCTTCAGCCCAAAAGAAGACCGGATGCTCTGTTCAGTTTCACCGACAGCTGCAGACAAGGACGGATATGATGTTAGAAATGTCTCTAGTATAAATCAAGTCTGAGAGACATGAAGATGGTATTAAGCAAACTAAATTCACTATGCTCATTTTCAGACATAGATTTGTTTTTCCATGCTAAATGTATACATTAAAACAAATAGCCAGCAAATTAAAACGTATGAAACAGATAATGGTGTTGTTTGCGAGTCGTCACCATAAACTCCAGAGGTCCAAATCCATTTGAGCCTGTTTGTGAGAAAATTGTCATTTGTTTGCAGAAGGTTCATGGTACTACTCTTGAAAATGGACTATGGTCCTCTTCCAACAAAACTTGTTGCCAAGGGTACATAAATACATAGACGCGTCTTAAGGTAGAAAGGTTTACTCATGGTGAGCCTTAATTATAGTACATATACATGTATTCATGTATTTTTTTTTTTTTATTTAAGCCTACCAACCTACCCTACTTTTTTTGGCTATGTAACCTGAACCACACACACAATTTTTTTTGGCCTTAAAGTAGTAGGCATCTTGCGTGGTTATACAGGATAGATCCACATCACAACCATGCACCTTACAATAAAAGTATCAACTAGTTGATTTTACATTTCTATCTTTATTTGTATTCATCACTGATTTGGTAATAAAAAAAATGTAAAAAATATTGTCATCTGAATATTTTAATTATTACTTTAAATGTAGTCTAAGCACTAACATTTTAAATGCTACTTAATTATGAAAAGACATTTTTATTCAGACTGCATTATTTTGAAATGTGTGGCATATAATTAAGAACAAAATGATAAAGTCTGTATTCTACTTATATTACATTTTTATGATTCAGATAATTTTTTTCACTAGTTTCATAGCCTTTATTTTAATTTTACTGATTATAGCGGATCATATTTGTGCTCGTCGTTAACCACTTTATTTCTCCAAATTAAAAAAGTCTGCACAGACGGAACAAGGTTTGGTTTGAAATTTTGTAAGGTATAAAGGGATTAAATAATCCTCAGCTAGACAGTAACTGGCCCAGGTAAATACTTTCAAAGACCAAAGGTTGTGTATGATTCAGAATGGACGGGCCCATACTATAGCTTTCTTTTAAACCATATGGCCCTGAGAAAAGTTTCTTTAAAAATCCAGAAACTGTGTGGATTGAGGATGGTTTCAGACAGGAGAGGCTTTATTTACGTAAATAAATATAATGTGTGGAGAATTTTTGTATGACTTCTCTTCGTTTTGTAGGAATAGAGCTGTATTTTAGGTGGCGCTCTACAGATGTTACGTACAGAGAGAGTGACGTGTAAGGTGAAGTTGTTTGTATTTACAACCTGTACAATGGAGAGAATGTTGACATACCTCTATGATACTTTCATGTACCGGGGCCTGAAATTTCTTTACATACATGTACTTGTGGAAATTGTACATGATCTAAGCTCTAGGGGTGCGCGATAATATCAAATATCGGTATATTGTGGTACTGAACCTGCGATACAATAATTGCGATATAAATATATTATATTGGTATAGTATGATATTGACGTAAATTTTGATAAAAAGCTGCAGTGAAACTCGGTTATTTTAATAAATTAATATTCGCAATGTTTCACCACTTAAAATAGTTTCCAACTGACAATGACTGATTGAATTCCATACCTGTACCTTCGGTGATCTGCTTCAGTAAGATTTATATTTTGTTTCCCTGGGAAGTTGCATCAATGTTAATCTTCATACTTCTGAAGCCTTAGCTTCTCTATGTCAACAAATAAGCACCTTGCAGACATTGATGACTAACTGACATTGACCTTGAGCAACAAGCGTTTCAAGCATGGCTGCGTACGATCTTGTGAAAAATTAGAAAGCATGGTCGGCCACATGGATTCATTTTGCGTTAAGAAAGAGTAAAACGGACAGGAAGATTGATGAGGGCAATTGCTGTGTGCCGATATGTGAGGCTCATGTTAAGTTTTCTGATGGAACCACAAGTCTAACCTACCGTATGAACAAGCACCATCCTGGGAAAATTGGGCATTACAAGAAGACAGCCAATAGATCATTGATGTCTACTGATGGGAGTTTATCGTGTGATCACAATTCTGATCTTTCTAAAACTAAAGTGTCACTGCCAACTGAGAATCTTACCAGGGCTCCTTGGCACAAAATACCCCTCCCATTCTTCATGTGCTTTACTGATAACTGTCAAGGTGTACAGATTCATCATAAAGGACTTGTGTCCATAACAAATAGTGGATTTGCCAGAGTTTAGAGACCTTTTACATAAACTTCTCCCTCGATACAATGTTCCAGGTAGGAAGCAGTTTGCAGAGGTGATCATTCCATTCTTAAATCAATATTTTGCAATAATATTGTAATATTTCACATAATATTGTAATGTATCACAATATGATTTTCAATTCAATACCTCTACTAAACTCACAGCTAACTAAAATGGCTGCTCCCATGTGCTAGAAAAATCAGCCTGAACTAGTCCAAAGTACACTACCTTTAGCAGTTATTAAAATAGGGAAAATGAATTTTGCTAGAGTAGGCAATACCAGCTTTCGAAAGTGCAATGTATGAATCGCAAAATATATAAAAAGTAACAAATGTTATCTGCTCGTTTTTTTCTTCATATTTTATCTTTTAAGTCAAGGAAGTGAAAATGACCAAGCGGAGGTGGAAGTTTTTTTTATAGGTGCACATCTGAAGTAAGGCTAAGCTACTCTATAATCCAAATTACACCCATAGATCATACACCAAAAAAAGGAATTACCTTGGCCAGGACCAGTTTTTCTTGATCGTACATAAATATCTACACGCATGTTTAATTTATTCATAATCGTGATCAATCATCAATTTGTCAAAAAAATACTTACCTGGCGTAAATGCATGGGTATTTACCTTAGTTTGCCGAGCATATACCGGTAATCCATTGTTGCCTTTGCAGGCGACAATTTATTGTTGTTATCGATCGCGACCAATGCGTGTATGGCTTCTAATCCACATATTGGTGCATTTACGCGGTGGTGCTAATCCTATTGAATCAAAATAAACATTGCCACGCGTATTTATCGCATATGCAACCCAATGTGTTCCAAGACCAGACAAATGAATCTGAATTGGTTATTCCAGTTTCATATTTGTGCAAACATCGATGACAATTCATCACACATGAAAACGACCTCTGAAGTGTTTTATTATTATTATTACTATTATTATTACAGTAGGACCCCGCTATAGCACGCTTCGTTATAGCACGAATTCGGATATAACACGATCGTGGCATGGCTCCCGAAATTTCATCTATTTTTTCGTATATGAAAAAAAAAGTATTTTTTTTTCAAGTACGAAAAATAATGTGTACAAAATTAATTATCATTTTGGGGAAGAGATCGTGTATAAATTCGGATATAATACGATCATGGCATGGCTACCGAAATTCTATAATAATTTCGCCAATTTCTTGAACTACTGCAAAGTCTTGTACCAAAATAAACAAGAGTTTGATTTAATAATTTGTTAAGCTGTATTGTATTCTTGAAGAAAAAGTGTCTTATGATTGCATCTTTCTTTATATGAATAAAGATGCTGAACATTTCTATTTGTGAATGTTCATTTCAAATGTGTCAGTAGTCAATCACTGCACTTTGATCTTAGTTTATTTTTGAAAGATGTCAGCTCATTTTAAAGCTGATAAGTGTTAATCTTATTACTACTGATACATGAACAATAAAGTCATTAAGTCTTCTTTGTGTTTTTCTTCAATACATTCTGTGTACAATTGTTGCTCAAACAATAGCAGACATATGTTTGCTCATTCAACTGCATACACAGCCAAGCACCAAACAATGCGGTGGTTGATAAAAGATTCGCACCTCAATTTATAAATCAATTAATTTAAGTCATTGACAATCATCAAAGTCAATCTCAAAGCTAAAGGTTGTTCAAACCATGCGGCAATGATTTATGAAACATCAAAAAAACGAAAGCCGCCAACGCGCACACGTGGCTTGTCGGTGTTGTTAGACAATCGCCACGCAATCAGTTGACCAGTGAATAATATTGTACATTCTCTATAAAAATGCCCCCATTGTTGATTAACAATTATTCTTGCTGTAGTCGTTCAAACAAATAGGTGTCAGAGTTTTAATTAGTAGTTATTTACAATGAATAACAGTACACGGAAACGTAAAGCTTTTACTGTTAAAAAGAAGCTTGAAGCCATGGACAGGATTAAGTCCAGTGTTTCCACAAGTCAGATTTAATTCCCAAGTGATCTGCCAGTGCACGTGGTCCGATAAGCCTTTGGCTTGTAAAAGCACTCACTTTGTTTTCAAGTTGTTTTCCCACGTGACAATCCTTTGATCAAGCCGCGAGTTTTACTTGTTCAGTGCCAAGTAACAGAGGGTGGTTATTTGAACTCCCTGTGATCTTGCCGCACAATTGACACGTGTCCAGTTGCATCCTTTAATTGATTTCTGACTTTATGATCAAAGTGTTACTTGTAGAGCAAAAGCTCAGTCTCTGCATAAGAACCCGCATACGATAGTAAAGCTGAGGAATCGGAGTCGGACGTGATTTACAATGACTAGATGACGAAGTTTTACAATGACTAGACAATGATGTAGGATTTCAGAACTTTATCAGACAATGATATTATACTTCTGTGTTCATATTTTCGATAGAATTATTATGGACTCACTCCTACGCATGCGATGAGATCGGTTGGTGAGTGCACGTGTTGATCCTTTAACTATTCATGCTATAGATTAGACATGTATATATAAATGTACCAATGCATGGTTCTCTGAATAAAGTTAAATATTATATGTGCAATCTCTGTTTTCATTGCATGTGTATTTCTCATTTAATATGCATTGATTTAAGATGGTAACGGTGCCAATGAAGCACGTTGTTTTCAGACCACAATTTCCCCCCCCCCCCTCATTTTCTTCAGCTAAATGACTTGGTTTTGTCTTGTTCGCTTATAGTACGGTTCGGGTATAGCACGATCTCATTTTGTGGACCCCGACCATCGTGCTATAACGGGGTCCTACTGTATTATATATATATATATTAGCAGATATGCAACCTTTGATCGACACACAAGCAACCTTTGGGCGACCGCGGTCGCCAAGAGGATATATCTAGTGTCGCCCAAAAGTAAAACAATATTCCTTACTATTTCTGTTAAAAGAAAAATGTATTAGATATTTCAGAATTATGAATGAGATAGTAATAAGGTTAAACCTTACTTTAAAACCAAGTTTATTTGAAAGGATTTGTTGATTTTTACATTTTATAGTTTTGATATATATTCGCGGTGCAACCTTCCAGTGACATCATGTATACGGTGGATATTTCTGTTGATAGGATGTATATTTACATTACTACAGCAGATTTTAAAATGCTTTTTTATCATCATCGTTGTTACGTGTTGAACCATTATCATAAATAATGTTAAAGTTAAAACCCAACGTATTAGCTAAGTTTAGGCCCACTTCTAAGCTTAACCGCTTTGATCACACATTCTAGTGTGATGCGTATGCTTATAGTCAGCTTCCGGGCAAACTGACCAGGATATTCGAAATAATGGCTGCTTTACCATTAAGCCACGGAATGCGCATGGTAATGACTATACATGTAATGGATGGATTCGCAAACGTAACAGCGATTTAGCACTGTAGAGAGTTTTCGCAAATGTTGGAGGGGTGGGGTTGATGCTGCCATTTGACTGGCTATGTCTGTGTAACCGTGACGTGCTGAAATTACATTCGATCATCGTGGCTCCTGTTACAATGTTGGTCAAAATAACACATAACTTGTATTAGTCTTAGTCGGAGTGCATACTTGAGATAAAAGATTAGTTGTTGTATTTAATCTACAGGTAACTTGGTGCGGGAGGTACAGGGTGGTGCTGTACATGGTAAGGTTTCCACATGTCAGAAATATGGCAGTATAAATTTTAGCTGAATTTTGTGCCCTTGATCAGGGATATTTTTAATATGGATGAGCGTGGAGGGGATTGAGTAATCTCCATGGCTAAAAAAGGGGTGTTTCTTATCCAAGATTTCAAATTTGCCCTCAATGAAGAATGCTTGGAGAAACCTCGGCATTTATTTAAGGTAACAATGGTGTTTTTTTCCAGTTGTGTACAGTATGCAGTTTCTCAGTGCAGCCTATTTTTGATGACAGCTTGTTCAAGAGAATATTCTTATTTAGATTTATTATGAGTATGGGTGAAACGATACAACTCAATATGATTCACGATACAGTCTACAATACGATACATTATCGATACACATATCAACTTGATAGGTTTTTCATCTTTAAAAGGTCTGTCAGTGGTTGGGTGGTGTCATTTATTGTGTTGACGTATAGATTATATTTTCAGTATGCGAATTACAGAGACAGAATTCTCATCTGTTCATGTGCCATTCTCATCCTTGACAAGATATAAAAAAAATACTTCCAAACAGACTACCTGCTAGTTGTCAGTGACTTTAATTCAACTTTTTTGGCCATTTCAGGCTGCTTCATGTTGATCACAGGGGCTTGTATTGTTGCTTACAACTTATCTATCAGTCATACATGTACTATATAATACTACAAGGGAGGACACTTCTCTCCCTTCTTGCATGACCTATTTAAGAATCAACGCTGATATTTCAAGCTACACTTTGCGTGGCGTAATAAATTTGGTACCACTATTTAGCTTGGGCATTCGACTTTGTATGCCTACACAAAGTTTTACTTACTACCACACCTCTAAGGAATGCTAGAACATTTTACCACGTTACCATGATCAGATAATCAGTAGGCGTAGTACATCATTTTCGGTCGACCAATGAGAGGGCCGTATTCCATTCAGCTCGTTGCATTTGCATATTAAGCGGGCGCAATCATGGCCATGTTGACCGTTAGCATGGGAAAATGATCTGGCATTACTTAAAGGTGTGGTAGTAAGTCAAACTTTGTGTAGGCATACAAAGTCGAATGCCCGAGCTAAACATTGATACCAAATTTATTATGCTATGCGAAATATAGCTAAAAATATCAGCGTCGATTCTTAAATAGGTTGCGCGAGAAGTGTCCTCCCTTTTAGTATTTATATAGTACATGTATGACTGATAGGTAAATTGTAAGCAACAATACGAGACCCTGTGATTTTGATCAGTGGTTATTAAATTATCAGTAAAGTACTTAGATCATATATGGAGAACAAACCTGAAATGTCTTCTTTACGTTGAGAGATGTTATTAGTAGCTAAACATGCTGACAGGATAAAATAATTAGCATGGAATGGGGGGAAAGCAGATTTTGGTGTTAATTTGTAGAAGGCAAGTGGCTGTCGTCAATGGTTACTTTTTACTGACAGAAATGAGTGCATATGCCTGCTGTGGCTTTCTCAGATGTATTCTCTATTTAAAGAATAAAAAGGCAAATGACTAATAATTATTCACTGTTGCTAAAGATTAAAGTAATTTGTATAGGGTAAATATCATTTTGTATCGATTCTTCGCCTCTTGTATTGATATGGAAAATTATCGATATATCAATTAATTGTTTTACCCCTAAGTATGAGCATTGGTATTTATTATAAGTGTGAAATATAGAAAATTACTGGTGAGATTTTTACCATTTCTTTAAAATTCCTATATTTTCACATGCAAATTATATCTTTATATTTTCACATGTGAAAATACAAAATTTCACATCATGTCATGTGATGTTTTCTAGTGTATGCCTATAGAAGTTATACTTGCAGCGAGAAAAACTAGCATTTTGTGAACTTGAGCAATAATAGAAACTGCATTACCTTTCAAGCATGGAAATTATTTATTGCAGAAGACATTTGACACGCGACTGTTTGCTTCTGTACCAAGTTATATATCTTTAACAGCCTTGACAACAATGTAAACAATTGGGTGTGCTGCATCACTTAATTTGACTTGCTTTTGTGGTCAGATTGGGTAAGAAAAAGGTTACAAAATGTCAAATATTGAATTTATTGAAACAGATTAGGTGATCCCAAATTTACCGTTCACTCAGATGGCTTATATTTTCTATGATCAGCCAATAAATGTGATTGAAATTTAGGTGAACTTATGAAAAGGGTGGTGGAGATAGTATGCTGAATAGTGAATTTAATTTTTAAAGCTTCATTTCAGAAGCAAGTTTGGTATATAATAACAAGAACATTATTTTTCCTGTTTATGTACTAGATATATTTCATCTGTTATGGTTAGGCCAGTGTGGAGTTCTAGGTCATCTTTAAAAGACTGACCATTTAATTGATGGGAGGGCTGGGATTCTCTTTCAATAGGATATTTTCTTTTTTTTAATCAATAGATAAGTAATTTTTGTACACTAATATAATGGATATAATTAGTTTTTTTTTCTTTCTACAAATCGGAGTAAGAATATTGTTTTCAAGTAATGTAAGGGCTGGACATGGGGTTTTTTTTAACCCCGTTTACCCACCACCACCGTCTGAAAATGTAGTGGTCAGTCCCTAACACTGTTTTTCCTGTGATAGTCCCAGTGAACTAGGTGCATTAACTGATTTAAAAGTAGGTGTGGGCTTATCATAGGATATTTCTTTCCTAACATAAACAATTGCTAAAATATGTTGAAGTGGGGATTGGACTTATCGAGTGTGGGCTTATCATTGGAGAAGTACATCAAGTTCATTTGTTTGATATATTGCACAAAAGAAAGTGTGCAGTGTTTCCCCAGGGCTTTTTACTGTAGTGCTCTTGCTACACGTATCAGCCCACGGTGCTTTAGAACCAACTGATATGCTTTATTGTTTCCCAGTATCCATTAAAAACCATTCTGTTAAATAAAAATCCTGTCATCTACCGGTAATTCAAAGCCCTATCACTCAAATGACAACTGTTCTTAACCTCTTCTTGTGTATGTACATGTAATTATGATAATCCTTGATAATTACTCACTCGCCTAGCCACTACATGTAGAGATCAGAGAGTTGGTGATTCTGATTCAGAATAGCCCACAGCAGGAGTTCCCCAAAGAAAGATCATAAGAAACAAAAGACGGGTTTAAATAGTGAATGAAAGATTTCATATGCTTGGGTGGAAATCAGTGAATCCGATGGTACATTTTCCATATTGCTAAATTATAGTTTAGATCTACTTAGTTATCAATGGGTGATATGATGGAGTGGTGTGGGTGGTGTACAATTCCTTTGGCACTGTTAGAATCTATTTATTTTTATTGTAGTAGCAGTAGTAGTTGTGATTGTTATCTTGTTATTTTCTGCAACATGTGACAAGGAACCTCATGAATAAAAATTGCAAGTTACTCACGAGTTGCTCTTATATTTACACAAGTATACTCTCAGCAAGAAAAAAGTTTCATTAATAAATGTAACTCAAGTGGGCATTGTCCTGTGAAATGTATATATTTGAAATATTTCTCCAACAATAAAAAAATAGTTTGCAATTGGAATGTACCGCATTATAAATTAAATGGTGACATTTTTTAATCATTATATTGCTGCATTAATAGGTGTCATCTTTTTATTTGTGAGAATTGCAGATTAAAGAATAAAATCCGCACCCAGTGGGCTATTTCTACACAATTCATAATTTCCACAAATGAACTTAAAACCACATTATGTCTTTGACATTTGGAATAAATATAACTTGGATTGTTTTATCGTTTATTTAAATTCAAAGACTACTGAGTTTTGACCTTAAATCATGTTATAACTTGGGAAAGTTAAGAATATTATTCAAATATGTATACTTCTTTTATATCTCAATGATATTGATATTTTAACCTTTATGATGATAACGTGTTTTTGAAAACATTTTATGATGCTACCATGCACTTAACCCAATGCTATCAGAAATTTCTGATGTGTCTGTGTGTGTCACGTTTGACAAATGTTTTGTCAATGACAAGTCAGGAAATGTTTATTCTAGTAACTTGTGGGGACCGTCTTCATAAATTTTGGGGACATCTGCACAAAATTGGCAAACATTGTAAATTTCCATAATTATATTTTTCTATTTTAGTATATTACAAGATGAGTCATCACTTGATGCTGGCATAAAATGAGCAGTCTCTGCACTCACATTTTTAAGTTTTGACCAGATTTCTCTCATACAAGGGTAGCAGTTATTTTAAACTTTAAATATTAGCAATAGGGCTGGGACGATATGTGTATGAGGCAATAAGATACGTATCATGATACATGTGTTACAATACGATACGTATCGCGATATTATTTCATACATTTCAAAGCAAGTGTTAGTCATGCAAGCACTTGTACTCTTCATGGTATTGTTTGTAAATTTGTGCCATTATATTAAAATGGATTTTTTAAAAATATTGTAAGACTGAACGAATAAAGAATAAATACATAAAGTTTTATGTTATCCTTTATTATAAGAAAGAAAATAAAGTAACTTCAAGAGAAAACTTCTTCTCCTAAGCCATAGAGAAATGACTAGAGGTTTAAACTCATGACTAGAATATCCCAATATCAATGTGAAATATCTGGTTAGTAAAAATTTAAGAAACATCAATGCTAATGTCAAAATGATTTCCCCAGTGAAATCTAGTGGAATTCAATCGCTGATTACTGACTAGAAATATCGAATATGTAACTATTAGCTTCAAAATATAAAATTTAACTAGCAATGAATCAATGGGGGAAAAAAATACCAGTGTTTAATACAGAGTAAGAATGTGATTATCAGCTTAATATTTGACTAGTTCAGACCACTTACACAAGTCACAAGTACATACTCCTGAACTCAGAAGTAGTGCTTGGAAAAGTGCATTGAACAAAACAGTATGTGATCAACTATTGACAAAGGCATCGTCAGAAGCAATAAAAATTCCTGTCTCGTGTTTAATTGGCCGAGTTCCTTAGGAGTTAGCTGGATATTTTTTTTACCTTCCAAATATTATTCAACAGTATTAGGTTGACCAGATCCAACCGGTTTTCTAACGTGTGCAGATTTTTCAGATTTAATTTCACTTTTAATTTTAGCTTTAGAATTGGAAATAGTAGGATAATGTCGAGTAAGATGGATTCGCATATTTGTTGTGTTCCCAGTATGGTTCATGACAGCTAGACCGACTTTACATATTGTTTTTGTTTTTACTGTATTTCGGACTCCATTCTGCACATATACTGGGTGTCCGAAATGGTCCCACACATAATATGTTGATCCTGAAAATATGGACAATCTCTCCTTCATCACCCATGTTTACTGACATGTGAATTATTGCTTTTGCAAGGTATTTTCTAATTGGTCAAAATACACCCATGAAAGATCAATTCTCCAATCATTTTACCTGTTATATTATGCTTTTGAATACTCTTCACAATGGAGGCTAACTTGGGGATAAGACTAAACTTCCTACCAAACACGTTTTTTGATGGAAATTGATACTAGTTTGTAGGTATCGATACACGAATCTGCGGATTTTAAATCATGATACATTTATGCAGCTATGAATTGTCCTTGCACTAATTAGCATCTTACAGATTCAATGCATCATGCAAGGATGTAACTTTTGTTTTCAGATATAATGATCTGCACATCAGTAACCCACTTTGAAAATGAGAATTATGCCAAGAAAATGAATGGATATAAATAAAGAAAAAAATCTGTCAAAATCTCAATTCCCCGAATATAATGCATTTTTACAAAATATTGAATGAAATGCAGTTCACTTGCAAAATAAATCACCATGAATGCCTTCTACATTCTTGTCTTATTCAGATGATACTAAATTTGACTGTCTATGACCTATGACTGTGTTGACTTTTGAGTGGGATTTGGTTGTTTGGTTTGACTGGTGTGGAGGCTTTGCCTACTTTCACAGGGCTCAAAATTAGCGGTAGTCCGCTAGCCCAAGCCTAGTAAATTTCCTCTCGGACTAGTAGTTTTCATAATTTTAATAGTCTGATGGCTAATAAAGTTTCAGTTGTCACCAGTCTGCATTTATTTACACTGTCATAAAGTAATTTTCAAAAATCTGAATGATCGGAAGATGTCACAAGTTGTCTCAGAGCTAATCACATATATTCCCAAAATTCAATTACTCCCCTAGAGGGTATGAACAAATAAATATTTTACAGATCATATTTCAAAACAAGGCTGTTTAAATTTTTACTGGTTTTGTTAGATTTATAAGGTAAAGTTGTATATCAAAAACTGATGGTCTGAGTTTCCTGACCTTTCCTACCCCCTTTTTTTTTGTATAGATATTTTGACATTATTGTTGGGGTGTGAGGTCAGAGTGCATTGCCTATTGAAAAGTAGGAATTTGCCAAAACAATGTGGTGTAGGCATAGGGTAGCTGCTTACTGCTGGGCCTAGCAAATTTAAAGAACCTTACATCGAGCTCTACCCACATAAAATCAATAGCAAGATGATTTATCACCTCAGGAATTGCAAGTAGAACATCTGTTATGTCTTTAATTCATTGACAGACAAGACGAAACTATTGCATTGACGAAATATGACCCGATTCTCACCATTTGCATTGCTAGTCACATGATTACGCAAATCTCGCAGCCTACATATCCATGACATCAGAGGTCCAATAGTCACGTGATACCAACAAGAACCCCTTTCCAATGTTTGTTTGAAAAATTAGAAAATATTAAGTGAAAGTCACATGATGTTTTTTAGAAAACGAAAAATCACATAATTTTCAACATATTTATTCTGAGAACAACCACCAGAAACATGTCACAGTTGCAGCAACCTGGAAAAAGACCGATTCATCGTGTAGATAGCACATGTCATCACATTAGTCGCGTGATACTAACAAAAACAGCATCGACATGCTCTCTGTCTGATTAATCTATCAATAAATTAAAGACAATGAATGTTATACTAACAATTTCTGAGAAGATAAATCATCTTCCTGTTGATTTGATGCAGGTAGGGATCGATGTAAGGTTGTTTAAGTTTGCCAAGCCCGGTAGTAAGCGGCTACCAACTTTATAACAATCCATTTTATGTCATCTTTTGTTTTCATATTTAAAATCTAGGGGCCCATTTTTCTTCCCATTTTACTGATCGTATGATTCACTGGTTACTATTTTGTGGAAAGGCTGGGAAAAGTTTAGGTATTTAGTATTTATGCTTCAGAAATGGGTCGGGGTTGGGGGGGACCTATTTAAACCATTTTAACATATTTTTCAAGGTTTGCCAGTATATACTAATGTGATTGTGGACACACGGCATTGAGTTCGAAATGCCATGAAGATTGTGTATACTTATGCTATGGATATTTTTCTCGATCAATTGAAATTAAAAGTAATAATTTATCTCACCATGCCACAGGAAGAGACAAAAGAACAATTGATGTGTATGCTGAATTTTTCTGGTCTTTAAGCAAAATTCCAAATTTTGGTTCTGCCTTCTAAACTTAATAGTTTACAGTATGATGGACTTCACTCATTCAAACTGTTAAAGACTAGATACTGTACATGTCAGTTGTACTCTTGCAATTTAGGCAACCTCACTGTTTCTTGTTGAGCTATTGCATTGTAATTAATGTGTTGCATGAAGACTAAGCAAGATGCAACAGGCGTTACATTTTTCATATACACTGGGTCTTGCGTAGAATGCATTTGGCAAACATCACAATTCCATGTAATGGGGGCTGCCATATTGATCTTCTTCCAGTCACCACAGTCCCATGACTGACAGTCATATTACACACGTCTTTAACCCAATGACTATAAAACTTTCCGTATTGAAAGTACATTTGTGGTCGGTCTTGTTAATAGGGAAGAAAATTCCTAAAATAAATACTATGAAATGGACCAATGCAGAAAATGATGACAAAATGTTGTCACAAAAGCAAGATAGAAGTAATATTGTACTAACCGGTAATTTACAAGTGAATTATTGGAAGCCATTTTACATCTCTGTTGGTGCTTTTCACCTTGTGAATGTTTTAACACTGCTGATTTCCCCATGGAGGCCACCGAGAAAAAAAACCTGTTAATGTACTCCAATGAATGTGTTGTTTCATGTTTATTCCATTCCACAGACAGGAAGGCATATTCATGTAGATAGGGCCCCATCTACATGCATAAGCCTTCCTGAAATTGGATGACAACAAACACAAAACACAAGCAATTCACTCCAACACTTATGTTGTTTCATGTTTATTCCATTCCACGAACAGGAATGCATATTCGGGTAGATGGGGCCCAATCTACATTTATAAGCTTTGCTGACGTTGGAATGAAACAAACACAAAAAAAAAAGAAGCAATGCACTCCAATACTTGTGTTGTTTTATGTTTATTCCATTCCACGGACAGAAAGGCATATTCATGTAGATGGGGCCCAATCTACATGCATAAGCCTTCTTGACATTGGAAAGGTAAAGAAAGGTGTCCAACCCATCTTTAGTTTTATTTAATGAATCTATACGTCCCTTGTCACTTTAGACAAATACAGAAAATGATGACAAAATGTTGTCACAAAAGCAAGATAGAATAAATATTGAACTAACCGGTAATTTACTAATGAATTATTGGAAGCCATTTTACATCTCTGGTGGTGCTTTTCACCTTGTAAATGTTTTTCCACTGCTGATTTCCCCATGGAGGCCACTGAGAAAAAAAGCTGCTAATGTACTCCAATGCTTGTGTTGTTTCATGTTTATTCCATTCCACAGACAGGAAGGCATATTCATGTAGATGGGGCCCCATCTACCTGCATAAGCCTTCCTGAAATCGGATTACCACAAACACAAAACACAAGCGATTCACTCCAATACTTATGTTGTTTCATATTTATTCCATTCCATGGACAGGAAGGCATATTCATGAAGATGGGGCCCAATCCACATGTTTAAGCTTTCCTGACATTGGAAAGGTAAAGAAAGGTGTACAGCCCATCTTTAGTTTTATTAAAAGAATCTAAACATCCTTTGTCACTTTAGACAAATTCAGAAAATGATGACAAAATGTCGTTACAAAAGCAAGATAGAAGTAATATTGTACTAACCGGTAATTTACTAGCGAATTATTGGAAGCCATTTTACATCTCTGTTTGTGCCTTTCACCTTTTGAATATTTTTCCACTGCTGATTATCCCATGGAGGCCAATGAAAACAAAAAAGCTGCCAATGTACTCCGTTGCTTGTGTTGTTTCATGTTTATTCCATTCCATGGACAGAAAGGCATATTAATGTAGATGGGGCCCAATCTACATTCATAAGCCTCCCCGACATTGGATGACAACAAACACAAAATAACAGAAGCAATGAATTTCAATGCTTGTGTTTTTTCATGTTTATTCCATTCCACAGACAGGAAGGCATATTCATGAGGATGGGACCCAATCTACATCCATAAGACTTCATGACATTGGAAAGGTAAAGAAAGGTGTACAGACTATCTTTAGTTTTATTTATTAAATCTAAATATCATGTGTCACTTTGGACCAATGCAGAAAATGATGACAAAATGTTGTCACAAAAGCAAGATAGAAGTAATATTGTACCAACTGGTAATTTACAAGTGACTTATTGGAAGCCATTTTACATCTCTGTTGGTGCTTTTCACCTTGTGAATGTTTTAACACTGCTGATTTCCCCATGGAGGCCACTGAGAAAAAAACCTGTTAATTTACTCCAATGAATGTGTTGTTTCATGTTTATTCCATTCCACAGACAGGAAGGCATATTCATGTAGATAGGGCCCCATCTACATGTATACACCTTCCTGAAATTGGATGAAAACAAACACAAAACACAAGCGAATAACTCCAACACTTATGTTGTTTCATGTTTATTCCATTCCAAGGACAGGAAGGCATATTCATGTAGATGGGGCCCAATCTACATTTATAAGCTTCCCCGACGTTGGAATGAAACAAACACAAAACAAAAAGAAGCAATGCACTCCATATACTTGTGTTGCTTCATGTTTATTCCATTCCGCGGTCAGGAAGGCATATTCATGTAGATGGGTCCCAATCTACATGCATAAGCCTTCCTGACATTGGATGACAACAAACACAAAATAACAGAAGCAATGAATTCCAATGCTTGTGTTTTTTCATGTTCATTCAATTCCACGGACAGGAAGGCATTTTCATGTAGATGGGACCCAATCTACATTCATAAGCCTTCCTGACATTGGAAAGGTAAAGAAAGGTGTACAGCCTATCTTTAGTTTTATTTATTTAATCTAAATGTCCAGTGTCACTTTGGACCAATGCAGAAAATGATGACAAAATGTTGTCACAAAAGGAAGATAGAAGTAATATTGTACTAACTGGTAATTTACTAGTGAATTATTGGAAGCCATTTTACAACTCTCTTGGTGCTTTTCACCTTGTGAATATTTTAACACTGCTGATTTCTCCATGGAGGCCACCGAGAAAAAAACCTGTTAATGTACTCCAATGAATGTGTTGTTTTATGTTTATTCCATTCCACAGACAGGAAGGCATATTCATGTAGATGGGGCCCCATCTACATGTATAAACCTTCCTGAAATTGGATGACAACAAACACAAAACATAAGCGAATAACTCCAACACTTATGTTGTTTCATGTTTATTCCATTCCACGGACAGGAAGGCATATTCATGTAGATGGGGCCCAATCTACATTTATAAGCTTTCCCGACGTTAGAATGAAACAAACACAAAACAAAAAGAAGCAATGCACTCCAATACTTGTGTTGCTTCAGGTTTATTCAATTCCACGCACAGGAAGGCATATTGATGTAGATGGGGCCCAATCTACACGCATAAGCCTTCCTGACGTTGGAAAGGTAAAGAAAGGTGTCCAACCTATCTTTAGTTTTATTTAATGAATCTAAACGTCCCTTGTCACTTTAGACAAATTCAGAAAATGATGACAAAATATTGTCACAAAAGCAAGATAGAAGTAATATTGTACTAACTGGTAATTTACTGGTGAATTATTGGAAGCCATTTTACATCTCTGTTGGTTCTTTTCACCTTATAAATGTTTTTCCACTGCTGATATCCCCATAGAGGCCACTGAGAAAAAAAAGCTGTTAATGTACTCCAATGCTTGTGTTGTTTCATGTTTATTCCATTCCACAGACAGGAAGGCATATTCATGTAGATGGGACCCAATCTACATGCATAAGCCTTCCTAAAATTGGATTACAACAAACACAAAACACAAGTGATTCACTCCAATACTTATGTTGTTTCATATTTATTCCATTCCATGGACAGGAAGGCATATTCATGTAGATGGGGCCCAATCTACATGTTTAAGCCTCCCCGACATTGGATGACAACAAACACAAAATAACAGAAGCAATGAATTTCAATGCTTGTGTTTTTTCATGTTTATTCCATTCCACAGACAGGAAGGCATATTCATGAGGATGGGACCCAATCTACATCCATAAGACTTCATGACATTGGAAAGGTAAAGAAAGGTGTACAGACTATCTTTAGTTTTATTTATTAAATCTAAATATCATGTGTCACTTTGGACCAATGCAGAAAATGATGACAAAATGTTGTCACAAAAGCAAGATAGAAGTAATATTGTACCAACTGGTAATTTACAAGTGACTTATTGGAAGCCATTTTACATCTCTGTTGGTGCTTTTCACCTTGTGAATGTTTTAACACTGCTGATTTCCCCATGGAGGCCACTGAGAAAAAAACCTGTTAATTTACTCCAATGAATGTGTTGTTTCATGTTTATTCCATTCCACAGACAGGAAGGCATATTCATGTAGATAGGGCCCCATCTACATGTATACACCTTCCTGAAATTGGATGAAAACAAACACAAAACACAAGCGAATAACTCCAACACTTATGTTGTTTCATGTTTATTCCATTCCAAGGACAGGAAGGCATATTCATGTAGATGGGGCCCAATCTACATTTATAAGCTTCCCCGACGTTGGAATGAAACAAACACAAAACAAAAAGAAGCAATGCACTCCATATACTTGTGTTGCTTCATGTTTATTCCATTCCGCGGTCAGGAAGGCATATTCATGTAGATGGGTCCCAATCTACATGCATAAGCCTTCCTGACATTGGATGACAACAAACACAAAATAACAGAAGCAATGAATTCCAATGCTTGTGTTTTTTCATGTTCATTCAATTCCACGGACAGGAAGGCATTTTCATGTAGATGGGACCCAATCTACATTCATAAGCCTTCCTGACATTGGAAAGGTAAAGAAAGGTGTACAGCCTATCTTTAGTTTTATTTATTTAATCTAAATGTCCAGTGTCACTTTGGACCAATGCAGAAAATGATGACAAAATGTTGTCACAAAAGGAAGATAGAAGTAATATTGTACTAACTGGTAATTTACTAGTGAATTATTGGAAGCCATTTTACAACTCTCTTGGTGCTTTTCACCTTGTGAATATTTTAACACTGCTGATTTCTCCATGGAGGCCACCGAGAAAAAAACCTGTTAATGTACTCCAATGAATGTGTTGTTTTATGTTTATTCCATTCCACAGACAGGAAGGCATATTCATGTAGATGGGGCCCCATCTACATGTATAAACCTTCCTGAAATTGGATGACAACAAACACAAAACATAAGCGAATAACTCCAACACTTATGTTGTTTCATGTTTATTCCATTCCACGGACAGGAAGGCATATTCATGTAGATGGGGCCCAATCTACATTTATAAGCTTTCCCGACGTTAGAATGAAACAAACACAAAACAAAAAGAAGCAATGCACTCCAATACTTGTGTTGCTTCAGGTTTATTCAATTCCACGCACAGGAAGGCATATTGATGTAGATGGGGCCCAATCTACACGCATAAGCCTTCCTGACGTTGGAAAGGTAAAGAAAGGTGTCCAACCTATCTTTAGTTTTATTTAATGAATCTAAACGTCCCTTGTCACTTTAGACAAATTCAGAAAATGATGACAAAATATTGTCACAAAAGCAAGATAGAAGTAATATTGTACTAACTGGTAATTTACTGGTGAATTATTGGAAGCCATTTTACATCTCTGTTGGTTCTTTTCACCTTATAAATGTTTTTCCACTGCTGATATCCCCATAGAGGCCACTGAGAAAAAAAAGCTGTTAATGTACTCCAATGCTTGTGTTGTTTCATGTTTATTCCATTCCACAGACAGGAAGGCATATTCATGTAGATGGGACCCCATCTACATGCATAAGCCTTCCTGAAATTGGATTACAACAAACACAAAACACAAGCGATTCACTCCAATACTTATGTTGTTTCATATTTATTCCATTCCATGGACAGGAAGGCATATTCATGTAGATGGGGCCCAATCTACATGTTTAAGCCTTCCTGACATTAGAAAGGTAAAGAAAGGTGTACAGCCTATCTTTACTTTTATTAAATGAATGTAAACGTCCTTTGTCACTTCAGACAAATTCAAAAAATGATGACAAAATGTCGTTACAAAAGCAAGATAGAAGTAATATTGTACTAAAAGGTAATTTACTAGCGAATTATTGGAAGCCATTTTACATCTCTGTTGGTGCTTTTCACCTTGTGAATATTTTAACACTGCTGATTTCCCCATGGAGGCCACCAGAAAAAAACCTGTTTATGTACTCCAATGAATGTGTTGTTTCATGTTTATTCCATTCCACAGACAGAAGGCATATTCATGTAGATGGGGCCCCATCTACATGCATAAACCTTCCTGAAATTGGATGAAAACAGACACAAAACACAAGCGAATAACTCCAAAACTTATGTAGTTTCATGTTTATTCCATTCCAAGGACAGGAAGGCATATTCGTGTAGATAGGGCACCATCTGCCTGCATAAGCCTTCCTGAAATTGAAATGAAACAAACAGAAAACACAAGCAATTTCCTGCTGTACTTATGGTGTTTCATGTTTATTCCATTCCACGGACAGAAAGGCATATTAATGTAGATGGCGCCCAATCTGCATGCATAAGCCTTCCTGACACTGGATGACAACAAACACAAAATAACAGAAGCAATGAATTCCAATGCTTGTGTTTTTTCATGTTCATTCCATTCCACGGACAGGAAGGCATATTCATGTAGATGGGACCCAATCTACATGCATAAGCCTTCCTGACATTGGAAAGGTAAAGAAAGGTGTACAGCCTATCTTTAGTTTTATTTTTTGAATCTACATGTCCTGTGTCACTTTGGACCAATGCAGAAAATGATGACAAAATGTTGTCACAAAAGCAAGATAAAAGTAATATTGTACCAACCAGTAATTTACTAGTGAATTATTGGAAGCCATTTTACAACTCTGTTGGTGCTTTTCACCTTGTGAATATTTTAACACTGCTAATTTCCCCATGGAGGCCACCAAGAAAAAAACCTGTTTATGTACTCCAATGAATGTGTTGTTTCATGTTTATTCCATTCCACAGACAGGAAGGCATATTCATGTAGATGGGGCCCCATCTACATGTATAAACCTTCCTGAAATTGGATGACAACAAACAAAAGACAAGCGAATAACTACAACACTTATGTTGTTTCATGTTTATTCCATTCCACGGACAGGAAGGCATATTCATGTAGATGGGGCCCAATCTACATTTATAAGCTGTGCCGACGTTAGAATGAAACAAACACAAAACAAAAAGAAGCAATGCACTCCAACACTTGTGTTGTTTCATGTTTATTCCATTCCACGGACAGGAAGGCACATTCATGTAGATGGGGCACAATCTACATGCATAAGCCTTCCTGACGTTGGAAAGGTAAAGAAAGGAGTCCAACCTATCTTTAGTTTTGTTTAATGAATTTAAACGTCCCTTGTCACTTGAGACAAATTCAGAAAATGATGACAAAATGATGTCACAAAAGCAAGATAGAGGTAATATTGTACTAACCGGTAATTTACTAGTGAATTATTGGAAGCCATTTTACATCTCTGTTGGTGCTTTTCACCTTGTAAATGTTTTTCCACTGCTGATTTCCCCATGGAGGCCACTGAGAAAAAAAGCTGTTAATGTACTCCAATGCTTGTGTTGTTCAAGTTTATTCCATTCCACAGAGAGGAAGGCATATCCATGTAGATGGGGCCCCATCTACATGCATAAGCCTTCCTGAAATTGGATTACAACAAACACGAAACACAAGCGATTCACTCCAATACTTATGTTGTTTCATATTTATTCCATTCCACGGACAGGAAGGCATATTCATGTAGATGGGACCCAATCTACATGCATAAGCCTTACTGACATTGGAAAGGTAAAGAACGGTGTACAGCCTATCTTTAGTTTTATTAAATGAATCTAAACGTCCTTTGTAACTCGAGACAAATTCAAAAAATGATGACAAAATGTCGTTACAAAAGCAAGATAGAAGTAATATTGTACTAACTAATAATTTACTAGTGAATTATTGGAAGCCATTTTACATCTCTGTTGGTGCTTTTCACCTTGTAAATGTTGTTCCACTGCTGATTTCCCCATGGAGGTCACTGGAAGAAAAAGCTGTTAATGTACTCCAATGCTTGTGTTGTTTCATGTTTATTCCATTCCACAGACAGGAAGGCATATTCATGTACGTGGGGCCCCATCTACATGAATATACCTTCCTGTCCGTGAAATGAATAAACATGAAACAATACAAGCATTGGAGTGAATTGCTTGTGTTGTTTTGTGTATGTTGCATAGCAATCTCAGGAAGGCTTATGCATTTAGATTTGGCCCCATCTACATTAATATGCCTTCCTGTTCGTGAAACATGAAACAATACAAGGATTGGAGTTAATTATTTGTGTTGTTTGATGTTTGTTTCATTCCAACATCAGGAAGGCTTATGCATGTAGATTGGGCCCCATCTCCATGAATATGCCTTCCTGTCCGTGGAATGGAATAAACATGAAACAACATAAGAATATGAGTGAATTGCTTGTGTTGTTTTGTGTTTTTTTGCATTCCAATGTCAGGAAGGCTTATGCATGTAGATTGGGCCCCATTTACATGAATATGCCTTCCTGTCCATGAAATGGAATAAACATGAAACAATACAAGCATTGGAGTGAATTGCTTATGTTGTTTTGTGTATGTTGCATAACAATCTCAGGAAGGCTTATGCATATAGATTGGGCCCCATCTACATTAATATGCCTTCCTGCCCGTGAAATGGAATAAACATGAAATGATACAAGCATTGGAGTGAATTACTTGTGTTGTTTTGTGTTTGTTTCATTCCAATGTCAGGAAGGTTTATGCATGTAGATTGGGCCCCATCTACATGAATATGCCTTCCTGTCCGTGGAATGGAATAAACATGAAATAGCATAAGCATGTGAGTGAATTGCTTGTGTTGTTTTGTGTTTTTTGCATTCGAATGTCGGGAAGGCTTATGCATGTTGATTGGGCCCCATCTACATGAATATGCCTTCCTGTCCGTGGAATGGAATAAACATGAAACAGTACAAGCATTGGAGTGAATCGCTGTGTTGTTTTGTGTTTGTTGCATTCCAATATCAGGAAGGCTCATGCATGTAGATTGGGCCCCATCTACATGAATATGCCTTCCAGTCAGTTCAATGGAATAAACATGAAACAACTTAAGCATGAGTGAATTGCTTGTGTTGTTTTGTGTTTTATGCGTTCCAATGTCTGGCAGGCTTAAGCATATAAATTGGACCCCATCTACATGAATATGCTTTCCTGTCCAATGAATGGGATAAACATGAAACAACAAAAGCATTGGAGTGAATTGCTTGTGTTGTTTTTGTTTGTTGCATTCCAATATCAGGCAGGCTTTTATTCATGTTGATTGGGCCCCATCGACATGAAAATGCCTTCCTGTTCGTGGAATGGAATAAACATGAAACAACATAAGGATTGGAGTAGATTGCTTTGTTGTTATGTGTTTCTTTCATTCCAATGTCAGGAAGGCTTATGCATGTAGATTGGGCCCCATCTACATGAATATGCTTTCCTGTCCATGGAATGGAATAAACATGAAACAACATAAGCATACGAGTGAATTGCTTGTGTTGGTTTGTGTTTTTTGCATTCCAATGTCAGGAAGGCTTATGCATGTAGATTGGGCCCCATCTGCATGAATATGCCTTCCTGTCCATGGAATGGAATAAACATGAAACAACACAAGCAATATAGTGCATTGCTTGTTTTTGTTTTGTGTTTGTTGCATTCCAATGTCAGGAAGGCTTATGCATGTTGATTGAGCCCCATCTACATGAATATGCCTTCCTGTCTGTGGAATGGAATAAACATGAAACAATACAAGCATTGGAGTGAATCGCTTGTGTTGTTTTGTGTTTTTTGCGTTCCAATGTCTGGAAGGCTTGTGCATGTAGATTGGGCCCCATCTCAATGAATATGCTTTCCTGTCCATGGAATGGGATAAACATGAAACAACATAAGCATTGGAGTGGATTGCTTGCATTGGTTTGTGTTTTTTGCATTCCAATGTCAGGAAGGCTTATGCATGTAGATTGGGCCCCATCTACATCAATATGCCTTCCTGTCAGAGGAATGGAATAAATATGAAAGAATACAAGTATTGGAGTGTATCGCTTGTGTTTTGTGTTTGTTGCATTCTAATTTCAGGAAGGTTAATGCATGTAGATGGGGCCCCATCTACATGAATTTACCTTCCTATCTGTGGAATGGAATAAACATGAAACAACACATTCATTGGAGTACACTGACAGCTGTTTTCTCTCAGTGGCCTCCATTGAGAAATCAGCAGTGGAAAAACATTCACAAGGTGAAAAGTACTGAACAGAGATGTATAATGGCTTCCAATAATTCACTAGTAAATTACCGGTTAATACAATATTACTTCTATCTTGCTTTTGTGACGACATTTTGTCATCATTTTCAGAATATGTAAAAAGTGACACAGTCAGTTTAGATTCATTTAATAAAACTAAAGATAGGCTGGACACCTTTCTTTACCTTTCCAATGTCAGGAAGGCTTATGCATGTAGATTGGGCCCCATCTGCATAAATATGCTACCCTGTCCGTGGAATCGAATAAACATGAAACAAGATAAGCATTGGAGTGAATTGCTTGTATGATTTGTGTATGTTGGATTCATAAGTGAGGAAGGCTTATGAATGTAGATTGGGCCCCATCTACATCAATATCTCTTCCTGTCCATGGAATGGAATAAACATGAAACAACACAAGCATTGGAGTGAATTGCTTGTGTTGGTTTGTGTTTTTTGCATTCCAATGTCAGGAAGGCATATGCATGTAGATTGAGCCCCATCTACATGAATATGCCTTCCTCTCGATGCAATGGAATAAACATGAAACAACACAAGCAGTGCTCTCCAAAGCATTCTACAACATATCCATTCCAGAGAAGATGTCTCCACTAGTGAACAGCCCCAGTCAACATGAATGTGCCCTCCTGTCAATGGAATCGAATAAACATGAAGCAACATAAGTATTGGAGTGAACTGCTTGTCTTGTTTTGTGTATGTTGCATTCCCATGTCAGGAAGGCTTATGCATGTAGATTGGGCCATATCTACATGAATATGCCTTCCTGTCTGTGGAATGGAATAAACATGAAACAATACTAGCATTGGAGTGAATTGCTTGTGTTGTTTTCGTTTGTTGCATTTCAAAATCAGGAAGGCCTATGCATGTAGATTGGGCCCCATTTACATGAATATGCCTTCCTGTCCATGAAATGGAATAAACATGAAACAATACAAGCATTGGAGTGAATTGCTTATGTTGTTTTGTGTATGTTGCATAACAATCTCAGGAAGGCTTATGCATGTAGATTGGGCCCCATCTACATTAATATGCCTTCCTGTCCGTGAAATGGAATAAACATGAAACAATACAAGCATTGGAGTGAATTACTTGTGTTGTTTTGTGTTTGTTTCATTCCAATGTCAGGAAGGCTTATGCATGTAGATTGGGCCCCATCTACATGAATATGCCTTCCTGTCCGTGGAATGGAATAAACATGAAATAGCATAAGCATGTGAGTGAATTGCTTGTGTTGTTTTGTGTTTTTTGCATTCCAATGTCAGGAAGGCTTATGCATGTTGATTGGGCCCCATCTACATGAATATGCCTTCCTGTCCGTGGAATGGAATAAACATGAAACAGTACAAGCATTGGAGTGAATCGCTTGTGTTGTTTTGTGTTTGTTGCATTCCAATATCAGGAAGGCTTATGCATGTAGATTGGGCCCCATCTACATGAATATGCCTTCCTGTCAGTTGAATGGAATAAACATGAAACAACTTAAGCATATGAGTGAATTGCTTGTGTTGTTTTGTGTTTTTTGCGTTCCAATGTCTGGAAGGCTTATGCATGTAGATTGGGCCCCATCTACATGAATATGCTTTCCTGTCCATTGAATGGGATAAACATGAAACAACATAAGCATTGGAGTGAATTGCTTGTGTTGTTTTTGTTTGTTGCATTCCAATATCAGGCAGGCTTTTATTCATGTTGATTGGGCCCCATCGACATGAAAATGCCTTCCTGTTCGTGGAATGGAATAAACATGAAACAACACAAGCATTGGAGTAGATTGCTTTGTTGTTATGTGTTTCTTTCATTCCAATGTCAGGAAGGCTTATGCATGTAGATTGGGCCCCATCTACATGAATATGCTTTCCTGTCCATGGAATGGAATAAACATGAAACAACATAAGCATACGAGTGAATTGCTTGTGTTGGTTTGTGTTTTTTTGCATTCCAATGTCAGGAAGGCTGATGCATGTAGATTGGGCCCCATCTACATAAATATGCTTTCCTGTCCGTGGAATGGAATAAACATGAAAACATATAAGCATATGAGTGAATTGTTTGTGTTGATTTGTTTTTTGCATTCCAATGTCAGTAAGGCTTATGCATGTAGATTGGGAACAATCTACATGAATATGCTTTCCTGTCCGTGGAATGGAATAAACATGAAACAACATAAGCATTGGAGTGAATTCCTTGTTTTGTTTTGTGTATGCTGTATTCCAATGATAGGAAGGCTTATGCATATGGATTACGCCCCATCTACATAAATATGCCTTCCTGTCTGTGGAATGGAATAAACATGAAATAAGATAAGCATATGAGTGAATTGCTTGTGTTGGTTTGTGTTTTTTGCATTCCAATGTCAGGAAGGCTTATGCATGTAGATTGGGCCCCATCTACATGAATATGCCTTCCTGTCCGTGTAATGGAATAAACATTAAAACAACACAAGCATTGGAGTACATTGCTTGTGTTGTTTTGTGTTTGTTGCATTCCAATGTCAGGAAGGCTTATGCATGTTGATTGGGCCCCATCTACATGAATATGCCTTCCTGTCTGTGGAATGGAATAAACATGAAAAAACATAAGCATATGAGTGAATTGCTTGTGTTGTTTTTTGTTTGTTGCATTCCAATATCAGGAAGGCTTATGCATATAGATTGGGCTTCATCTACATGAATATGCCTTCCTGTCTGTGGAATGGAATAAACATGAAACAACACAAGCATTGGAGTACATTGCTTGTGTTGTTTTGTGTTTGTTGCATTCCAATGTCATGAAGGCTTATGCATGTTGATTGGGCCCCATCTACATGAATATGCCTTCCTGTCCGTGGAATGGAATAAACACAAAACAACAGAAGCAATAAAATTTAAAGGCTTTCAGAACAATGTCCATTGCAGAGATACCATGCCCACTGCCAAACAGGCTCCATCTCTATGAATATGCATTTCGTCCATGGAACGGAATATACACAAAACAACACAAGCAATTCAATCAGAGACATTCCATGTTGATGTCAATTGCGGCGATGTGTGCAATACATTTTACCAAACCACATTAATACAGCATCCTTAGCATAGAATGGAAGAAACGATATGACAGTGTTAATGACCCTCCACCAATAATCAGGTTGGAAATTCTAAATTGATGAATGAAATGACAAAGTTTTGTGCATTTTGTTTTACATCCTTGAGGCTTTTCAGATTTCAAATCGGAAGGGAGTACAAACTGCCAGTGGGTTGCCCAATACGAAAATATAAAAAATCAGATGCTTCTTGTAGTCCCGTGGGCTTTAGGCAAAAAAAAAATGTTTCCTATTGCACTGGTTTTAAAATTTGGGTAGGCAGGTATTTTATTTTTTTAAAAACATTATATATAAAGCGCTTCAAAGCTGGGCAAAACTGGCTCAATTAGATGCACAAATCAATTTTGGCAATGTGATTTTTTTTATTTAAAAAAATATTTGGCGGGTGGGGGAAAAGTGTTAGGGTCGGGAACGAGAAACAGGGACATTCGGCCGACCGGAAACACACATTTTTTTGTTGGCCTTAGAACCTGACAGTTGAGTAGTCTGAAAACAACATTTGGTAGTCCGAAAACAAAATCTGGTACCAAATATATTCAAATCATTAGTGAATTCTGGTCGCAAAGGACACTAGATAATTAAAACTCGTTAGTTGTGCCAGAAAGTTGTTTTGTTTAGATTTTTGTCCATCTTTTACAAATTGAATATGTTGAAACTATGGGTGCAATTGCATCTACTACACCTCCCCCAGTCTATCTTCATGACTTACTTGTAAAAACCAGAGTTGAACTAGCAAACTGGAGTTGTTAGTGGACAGGAGCTCACAAGATAATCTCCACTTCTGTGACATCAGTTAGTATCTTTGATTGGCCAACTAACCACAGAATGTAGGTCTCAACAATCCAATTTGATATATGACATAAATGATTTCCCTTATGCACTCGACATGCATGTTTGGTAGTAAATAGGTTAAAAGGTGTTATAATTTGCACACAGATACCATATATAAGTAGTGTTCAGAATCCTGGAAATGTGTTAAACACTTTAATTCTAAGATGCATTCTTAGTGTCCTTTATAGCAATTGGTGAAAAGATACATGTATCAGAATTAGAATTAGAGACAAAGAGAGATTTGTCACCACTTTTTGTACTAACCAGTAGGTCACATTAACCTAGTGTCGTTAAGTCACACATACCCATCCCATCTCAAGATACACAAAAAGGGCAAGTTTTATATCAATCAATGTGGTGGTGTAAAAATGCAGATGGGTACATTTCTTACAGCAATTTTGAAACAAATCCTGAAATGTATGTTACAGCAGGGAGGACTCCAACAATAAAATATTGTGGCCACCATCCCTAGAACTAGGAATTTTTTTATTGTAAAACAAGTACTTTGGGGAATATTAAACACACAGGCTTATGGTTTCTAACCTCCTAAACCTCAATAATAATTTTTGTTGCAATTTATTTTCAGATGTCCCTTTATAGCAGATAAAAAAAAGTTTATATTATAAACCGAAATTACCAGTAGTTGTATAATTTTGATGTTTGGTAGAGAAGTTGGCTTGTGAAATAGTAGTGGTAGTAGAAGTTCCTGTTGTTGTGTTTTTAATATAAAACAAACAAAAATTTTTTTATAACAAAGTCATCAATATAAAACAAATTTACATGTTTATTCATGTAACAAAATATAAATTAAGACTGCATTATAGTAATTCTGTTTTACTACTTATATGTGTTATTGAAATAAAGTGCCCTGTGATCATATGGCACTATTAATTTCACATAAAATTAAAGTTCCGTGTTTTAAAAGAAAGGAATCTTTGCAGCATATTTACCCAGCAGACACAAGTCAACAAACCAGAATACTGACCACTATTTAAAATCATATTTCATATTCAACAAAAAAGCATGAAATAAAATGACAAAAAAACATCATCTGGTTAATTACAAGTAAAGTAGTTGAAAAGTCCTTTTGCATTTTACACTAGACAAGCATACCTTGTCCAATCAATCTCAGACCACGTGTTGAATATAAGCAATTCAAAGCAAAAAAAATGTTTGTATCAACCATTACCAATATGTACTGTCAACTATCCAAACTGCTAGTCAACAAAAAATTTATATTTATGGAAGGAATACAGCTATCTGCTCTCTTGGCAGCTTTTCAACAGTGCACATATGTTGGAGAATCCCAATAGTTACAGGGTATATGCTATGAGGCGATCGAGACGAAATAGTCACCTTAGACTCCGTCATTTCACATTAACAGACCCGAAAGATGAAGTTCACTTTGCCTTGAATTGATTTCATGACATTACCCCCACTCCATTTTGTTTCAGTACAATGCAATAATCACTAAAGTACAACATTGACCTTTGTGTCAATTTTCCCCAAAAAGGTGAAAAGATAGAAAAAGAAGTATTATGTCCTGTAGCTATTTTGGTTTGCTCACTGCTGAACCTAGAAAGTACTGATGGTGAGAAACCTGCTTATCTAGAGTTCTCTGGTCATGGATTTGACTACAATCATAATACTTACAGCCCAAAATTCTCTCTATATAGTCACAATACAGACATACATGTATTTTGTCAATAAGCTGTCCACTTTATGGAAGCAATCCAGCTCTAGAGGTATGTAAAAATTAATATATATTCTTTCTTGCTATCGTTCCATGTGATAGAATAGTTTTATATCTTGGATGTTTCAGAATTTTTAAAATTCCAACTGTCACATAATGCCATGCTATCTGATAGACTATAGTCCATTTCAAGTTAGCCATAGCTAAACAGATAAGTTGAATTCAATTACATGCTGTATGCATTCAATGAGTAGTTTTCGAGTTCTTGCAATCCAGTGTGATTATTCTTGCCCGAGACAGATTTATATATGAACATGGTTATTATAATAATAATCTCAACCAGCTGTTCTTATGAAATGATTTAATGCACAACAAAATCAATTCATGTGTACGCATGTTTAATGTGTATTACTGTATTCATATTTAACTGTACCTCATGTATTAATAATTCAGTATAATTTTTAGCTGTTCACGGGGAGTCATTGAACTCTGGGGTTTTATGTAACCCGAATGTTGCGGTCATTGGTAACGCTGGTTGGAATGACGGGTCTGGTTTTCTCAGTGCGAGGGGCCAAAGGTTCTGGACCAGTGGGTCTGCAGGACAAAGAGGTTCTTGAGGTATCCTTCAGCAGGCTGAGAGAAGCAGACCACACGAGGTTGTTTCTTCACTACTGGGCGAGAGCTGTTGAATCAGAATCATCTCATGATCGTCGAGTGGATGCCACAAGATAAATATCATACATTCCACTTTAGAATCAAATCTATTTCAATATCACTATACGAGTGAAAATCATACCTGTTTATAAATTTCATACTTTGATCCTATGGTGTTGACAGATCCACATGTCAACCATACTTTGTGTATAATTCCATATATTAATCATATTTGGTGATATAAGTAATTCCATACATTGATTATATCCGTTCATATACAGGATTATTTGTGTTTATTTGTTGAAATTCCATTCTTTGATTAGAACTGTTATTTTCTTATATCCACTGTTGAACTTTGTGCACATCATTTTTTGTATCCATTGTTGGACATTATGTGCACAAGTAAGGTGTCAGATTCCTTTATTATTCATATGCACTATAAATAAACATCTCATTCATACAATTGTCTTTTGTATTTTCACTATATCGAATCCCACCCAGCTTCAATCCTGTTACGCCAAACTCAAGTCTGTAAAAGGACTGAAATTCCATCAATAAAACATTGTCTCTATTCTTCTCAGCTATAAATAGGATAAGCTCCCAAAAGATTCTTTTCACTAAAATTTTACTTTTCTTTATCCAATCATGGCCCTCCAAAAACATAAACTCTACTTTATGTTCATCCATTTCTAGACTGGTTCCCATTTTTCCATATACTACCACAAGTCCTAAAAGCAATGCCAAGCTTTTGTATGATTAATTTAACACGACTTCTGATAAGGAAATGGTAAAAGTACAGTTCCAATCAAGTAACACATGTAACTAATATGAATGGAATGAGAAAAATTCTGGCAAGCAAGTTTTACTAACTTTTGATCGAGATATTTTAAAAATAAAAATTCTGGGGCCATCAACAGAAATTGGGGCCTTCAGGCAGTCATGATTATTATAGCAGACTCATCCTTGTATAGCAACCCAATTTTGTTTGAAACATGCCCATCCTAATTAAGTTGCACTCTCAGTAGAAGTTTGGTTACAATAGGCTCAGTGTTACTATCACAATCGATAAAAAAATTTAAAGCAATTGTTAATAAATTCTGCAAGGAGGATACAAGAATCCAGTTTTTGTGTAATATGTTGATCTCAATATGCACACATAGTCCAAGTTTTAGTAATTATGTTTAGATATAAAAAGGAGTTAACAGCCCAGACAGGAAGGATGAACAAAATGTTTAAGCAATTTTAATAATCTTTTTGTGGTGAGGGCCCTTTGATTTTTTCTTAAATTTCTAGGCCCCATAAATAGCTTGAAAAAAAAATATCTTGCTCTGATTTGTAGACGAAAAGAACTTCTTATATCCATTATATTAGTTGCAAAAAATATCTTGAGGAAAAGAAAGAAAAAAAAGAGGAAAAATTCTGGTTTGAAATATCCCCCCCCCCCCCCCCGCCCCGATTACAACTATTGTAGGAAATATATTATTAATAATATCTTCAATACAATATAAAAGATTTGACTTAAATTGCCATAGTAGTTTTAAAAATACTGAAAATGTAGTTTCCACATGGCTGATCTAAAAGATAAGTGGCTGTTATGGAGGCTACAAAACACAACTTCGAGTAAAACATTTCCCTATAGTCTGATAACATTCAATGAAGTGATTTTGTAGAAGATGTCAAAATCGTGTTTCTCACCAAGCCATCATTGAGACCAAGAGACGCACATTTGTTTGTAGATCATGTCATGATATTTCCTCAAATTTTTTTATTTTTAGATGTGAAAAATGTTTTTCAACATGGTCAATATACATGCAATATGCAGTTAGTGCCAAATAGATGGGTAGTATATTTAATGATGCCCAGAGGCATTCATCACTACAAATACAGTTGTTTTCATTCTCATTTTAACTACATCTCTGAAGCCACTAGATATATCGAGTTTGGAAGAAGGAAATAAAGTGGACATTTCCAATTTCAACTGGAATACTATTCATGAGTATTGGAAACTTCTTTGGAAATATTCCTTATTTGGTTTGGGAATTTTAAATTGTTTGGTGGACATGGATCTCTGGTGGGAAGTGTTACCAGATAGCCTATACTGGAATAGTGACTGTAAATAGACAGGAACACTTTTATTGGATATCTTGTACATTCACTTGGCTTTTCTCAAATGGATTCGGTCTTTAACAGGTAATATTTTTAACTTGCCAGCCAAGTTTTTTGTGTTCTGTTTGGATTGATATTAGCCTGAATGCTCTTTCATGAAGATGTGCTAGCTTTGATATAATAATAAGAAGAATAATAATAATGATAATGACTATTTAGAAAAGGTAACTCAATTAGTTACAGTAACTAATCTACCTTGATGCCTTCTGTTATGTACAATATATACAGTATATACAGCACAATCTGACAACAATTTGGCTTAACAGTAAAGAATCAGGTTGTTCTGAATATTGAAGTTTCAAGTACATAATACACAAGCATCAGTGAACATATTAAAATAAATAAAATGTCGTACTGTATTAACAAATTGTCAAAATTATAAACATTTTTGTTTCAAATTATATTAGACCCATTATATCAATACTGTATTAAAAAATTCTCAAAATTACAAACATATTTTTGTTTAAAATTATATTAGACCATTATCTCATTTCAATACTACCAAGGATTGTCAAAATTAAAAACATATTTTTGTTTAAAATTATAGTAGACCCATTATATCAATACAAAAGTTTAAAATTATAGCAGACCCATTATATCAATACAACACTACCAAGGATTGTCAAAATTATAAATATATTTATGTTTACAATTATAGTAGACCCATTATATCAATACAAATGTTAAGAAATCTTCAATCATACCCAGATTTTTGTATTTTATTCTTTTTTCAAGTTGATTATTAAGCTTGGAGTGCAGATATACTATTGATAACTAGAGAATAATCTTAAAATGGGAAGCTATTGTGTCAATCAAACTCCTTGATAATGTTGCTGTACATGCAACTTGCAAAAGCCACACCTTTCACATATGGTGAAAAACAAACATTATACTGATGGTGAAAAACATAATAACCACTATAAACCTTCTTACTCATACATCCAGTCACTTTTGTCTCAACTAAAAGAGTGCCCAGAAAAACAAGTTGTTTGCTGCATACTTCCCAGATAAATTATGGATTATCTCTCCGTGTCCAACTAAGTACAGTAGAATTCTCCCAAGAAAGCACATTTCACAAAAAAAGAAACTTCATGAATGACTGACATATACTGTACATGTATGCACGGTTACTGTTACCCTTTTGACTTAGAGAAAACATGCTGAATTGGCAAAGTTCAAAATGTTTCCTGATGAAACTATCATTTTCCTGTTTCCATCATACATCTGTTTCTACTGGCAGTAGGACAAAAATACTGTTTTAAAAGCTGTCTACTGCACATACCATTTTATAGTTAAATTCTACCACTTTTGAAAAATTTACGGTTAAAAAATATCTATTTCTTTTAAGACAACAGAAACAATATTTTTTGTCTCATTCTATCCCCCCCCCCCATTACAGAAACCAGTGGGAAGCAGTCTACTGGGGACTTGAAATGCTGTAGCACAATGACTAGTGCAATGAGGTGTGGCTCAGCAATTGAACTAAGGTTAAAAGTTTACTCAACAAACTCTTATTTGATTACATCATTGTTGCAATGTGACAAGTTTAAGACCAAATGGGGGATGTTTTATCAAGTGTACTCGACAAGCTGTCAATTGATTACATTATTATTGTAATTTGGAGAGTTTAAGGCCAAATGCGGGATGTTTTATCAAGTGTTACAAGTAAGAAAGGGATCAAAGGCAGTATATAATGGCTTTCAAGTCTTTGAATAAAGGCAAGATGAATAATCATTTCAGGAGAAAAACCTATTTTTTTTTTGTATTGTTTAATTGTTATGTTGTTTAAGATGTTTTTAGAAGAATATTTAAGGGCAGCTCATATATTTTTTAGTTCAATTCCTGTAAAAATGCCAAAAACGTGCACTTTCTCACAATGCTAAAAAACCACCAAGAAATGAGGCTTAGGAATACATGTACATCTCAAGTCCAACTCGTATATGTGGATTTGATCTTTTAAAAATCTTTGCAGTGAACTATGAGATATACGACTCATCCTTTTTCATGTAATTGACAATACACTGACTCGTAATAAATATTATGACAACATTTCTATTAGAATCTGTTTGATGTTCAAAACTTGCCGTTTTGTTTTAGAATGAAGAGTACATATTATGGCAAACCCTGCACTTTTTTTTTTTTTTTTCAATACCCTTAAAACCCCATAAAAAAATTTTTGATACAAATCTGCTGATTTAGGTACCAATCTACTGATCAAAATTTGTCAATCTACTGGTTTGGTGTCCTGGTTCTGTCACATGTATGTTTATATACCTTTCTCACATTACAAAATTAGACTAAAATGCAAAGTGGGCAGAGAGAATATTTGTCAACATGCTGTCAAACATTGTAAGCAGCACATACAATGTATACCTACTTTGTGCTCTTAATGGAAATTTTAATAACCACACATTTGTAAAATCAATCAATTTAGGGACTGGTCCAAACTTGTAACTCTGAAAATCTGACCAAAATTTTGTACAAAATCTTGAAAATCCACTCATTTGCATGTTTGTAAGATCATATAAGCTCATAAATATATCCTCTTCAAAGACAACTTGATAAATCTAGCACTCATCTAAAAGTTATTTTTTCTTCTTCTCTCTAAAACTTTTTCTTTCTAAGCAGGTTGGTTGGAGACTTTGAAGTGAATTTCTTGAGCCTAAGAGTCAAAGTATGTATTTAATCCTAAGGTATTTTTGTCTTGTCTGCAGTACACCACATGCAAAACATGGATTTTTAAAAGGGAAAACACAAGAGAAAAAATACCTCCACCCAGACATGTTCAACCAATCCGCTTGCCCTACACATTGATTTTAAAGCATTTAATTTCTCTATTCTATACTCTAACTTTTGAGTTAAGAGAGTTTGAAAACCATTTGCAAAGTAATGACTAGAGACAGGCTGGCATAGTCTAATTGGTGAATTTATTGGATAATGATCAAAATGTTTCTCATCCTAATACAGTACTTCAGTTGCTTTTGTGGCCTTTCTTATTACATTTTTGCAAATTCTCAGAAAATGTGGAAATCGGTGACCAAAGTTAAATGTACAAACTATGCAAAAAATATGGTACATCTCTTGCATTGTCAGATAATCTCTACACATGTGACCGAAATGAAAACTGGACATATCTGACCAGATTGCATGTGGAAAAGTTTATCAGGGATCCTTAAATTCACCCCATCCCACCCCCGAGTTTAACTGGACATTTTTAGAGACTTTTTTTTACGGACTTCATAGACACAGATGAATCTGCTGCTTGTAATATATATTCATTAAAAACACAATGTTTCAACCCCTACATAGGTCTCATCAGGTGGTAGCAGCAAACCACAACTGTATCCCTATTATTTGCTATAGATTTCCACACAAGGTTGTCCTTTTTTTTTTTTTCTTTTTTTAGAAAATGTACTTAACACAGTGTTCTTGTCAGTGATCATAATGTTCCCACATTTGCACCATTGTAAATCCACTCCTAGAAATTTTGTCAGTTTGACAAAAACATTCTCTTTGTTTTCTTGATACAGCAGATGTCTGTTTTGATTTCCCTTCCACTTCCCGACTTCTGGCATCAGATCAAAGTCTTTTATATCAGCAGCAACAAGATTTATTCTCACAAGTTCACCAAGAGTATCAACACTGAGCCTGCACTGCATCTTTGTTCTGATAAATTTGTGTGTGAAAATCTGCACTCACACTCCTCACTGGACACTGGAAGTACCTGTGAAATCTCTATAAAACAAATCACATTCAGGTACTGTCCTTTCGTTGGAACAACTTTTGTCAGCAATTCTGCTGCTTGCACTCCTCTATAATTGTTTTAAACAATCTACTTGAAAATCCCCCACTCGTTACTTCATCGGCACTGATGACCAAGTAAATTCTCTCTCTTTGTCGACCATAATGAGCAATCCAAGTGTCCACGTGATCATTACCCAGCTGTGGCATGTCACTAGCATTTGCAGTAATAGTATTAGGCTCAAACACAGTGAATGCATTGGAAATGGCATGGTCCAGAAATCTATCATGCACGTTTTGCATGAATAATCCATATACACTGTACTGCTTTGGCTGGAAAGTCAGTCATGTGACAAACACTTCAGTTCTATCCTTTTGACGTGACTGCTGTCACACATGGCTGTAAGAAACTCACTGCAGATGATCCCAAAATCAGGTGCACCTCCCTCCAAGATGCACTATTTTCAATGATGTTTAAAATCCATCAACACACTGCTTCATGGTAATGTATGGCAAATCTCTTGTATGCAAACACTGGCCAAGGATTACAGTTTTCATCCTTATTATGCTTGTTCTTTGACATGGCAAGTAGTGCTCTCTCAAGCAGTAAAACTGATGCTTATTATTGTAAACACTTCAGTTCTATTCTTTTGATGTGACTGCTGTCACACATGGCTGTAAGAAAACTCACTGCAGATGATCCCAAAATCAGGTGTACCTCCCTCCAAGATGCACTATTTTCAATGATGTCAAAAATCCATCAACAAACTGCTTCATGCTAATGTATGGCAAATCTCTTGTCTGCAAACATTGGCCAAGGGTTACAGTTTTCATCCTTATTATGCTTATGCTTTGACATGGCAAGTAGTGCTCTCTCAAGCAGTAAAACTGATACTTATTATCATCTCATCTAGGCATATATAAGCCTTCCAATTAAAAAAAAAAAAAACGTTTAGAATTACAAACATTCATCTGTACTGTGAAGCCAATCTTTGAAATTTAGCACACTATTGCTCACGAAAGAATCAAGTTGCCCTTCTTTACCCCCATATAACCAACTTTGTTAAGGTGTTTATTTGCTATAACCCCCAACAGTTTGATTTTGTCACATTTGTTTAAAAATCAGTGCCAGCATGATCCTCGAGCTCACAAACCTTCATATGCACATGAACTTTAAACCTGTAGTACCTCAAAGTTAAAGAAAATTGTCATTTGAACACAAAATTCAATGACCAAATATTGTTACCGAATCATTATGAATTTTGAATCAATACTGTAATTAAACAAATGCATCTTATCAGAACCAAATTAATATGATGTAAAAAGGTAAGAGTTTATCACTTTATTGTGAACTTTATATCTGATTTTACATTGTTCCCAGAGTGTAGTGCTTTGGACAAGTTTACATGAATGCATCTTTCTTTTATCTGACCATAGATTCACATTCCTTAGATTTTTCACAACTGAACATGTTCACTTTTAGAATATAATGGAAGCCAGTAATATGAATCAATGTAGAAAAAAAGCCAAATTTTATATATTTAGACATTGGTCAGACCCAAGTGAAAATACATATAGTAAACAAATACAAGATTGAAGTAATTTTTTCCATTCTTGCTATTAAAAATCAACCCAGACAGAATATTAATCACAACTTGAATCTTATGCTCAAGGAGTACATTACAAGCCCATTTCAACCGATTTCAAATCAAGCATCAATATTTAACATTATACAGTCGATTGTATAATGTTTATGTACCTATCAGGCATTATAAAATTAAGATGAAATATGGACTTGGAAAAGAGGGTAGTTGTTAAAATAAATATTTTCCAAGAAGCAAATGCATATCTACTTTGTGCTCTATCTGTAAACACAATAACCAAACCTTTGTAAAATCAAACAATATAGAGACTGGTCCATACCAGTAACAGTGAAAATCTGACCAAATCCTGCATTACAATTTTCAAAATCAATGTTCATGTGTTTGCAAGATGAAAAATATATTGCAAGACATCTTGATCAATCTAGAGCTCATCGAAGAGGGCTATATTTTCTCAAAGAAAACTGGTTTTCTTAACAGATTGGTTTGGAGGTTTTGGAGTGAACTCCTTGAGCTTGAGAGTCAAAGTATGTATTGAATCCTATCTGAATTATTTTTGTCTTGTCTGCAGTGTACCACAAGCAAGACATGGATTTTTAATGGAGAAAACACAAAAGAAAAAATACCTTCATCCAGACATGTTCAACCAATCTTTTTGCCCTTCACAGAGATTTTAAAGCATGTCTATTCTATACTCGAACTTTTAAGTTAAGAGAGTTAGAAAACCATTTGCAAAGAAATGACTAGAGACAGGCTGGCATAGTCTCACTGGTGAATTTATTGTAGGATAGTCAACATTTGTCTCCTTCTAATGCTGAACTTCAGTTGCTTTTGCGGCCAGTTTACAGCATTTTCACCAATTTTCAGAAAATTTGGAAATGTCTGACCCAAAGTTAAATGTGGAAAATAGCCCAAACATATGGCATGTATAACCAATTAATAATTGTGCCAAAACTAATGTGCATACAATATCCTTCAATAAGGCATTCATATTATAATAATTATTTTTAATATAATAATAAATCAAACTTCAAAACTGAATCTGCACCAGGACCAAATTTTTTAATGGAGTTTACTGTAGTTTTGCTTTTATAATGTCGCTGACATTAGAGTATATTACATCAGGACTGAGCTACTTATTTGAGTCCTGCAGTGTATTAGAGTGATTGATGTTGTAATTGTCAAACTTTTACTATATAAAACTATTAAAGTCCATTTTGAAAAAAAATTGGATTGAAAAAGTCATCAAAATCTTCTTCATACCCCAAAAAGGAAGGTGCAATTACCCCCAACAGTTTGATTTTGTCAGATTTTGTTTTTAAATCAGTGCCAGCCTGATACTCAAGCTCCAAAATGTCAAACTTCATATGCACATGAACTTTAAACCTGTAGTACCTCAGAGTTAAAGAATATTGGCATTTACACAATTTGAGCACAAAATTCAATGACCAAATATTGTTACCCAATCGTTATGAACTTTGAATCAATGGTGTAATTAAGCAAACATGTCTTACATGTATCAGAACTAAATCAACACAATGTAAAAATGTATGGAGTTTACACTTTCTTGTGAACTTTATCCTTGTCCAATTTAATCCCAACTCTGATTTTAAATTGTGTCAAGACTGTAAGGCTTTGGACAAGTTTCCATGAATGCATCTTTCTTTGATCTAACCATAGATTTACATTCCTTAGATTTTTGATAACAAACTGAAAATTTTCACTTTTAGAATATAATGGAAGCCAATAATATGAATCAATGTAGAAAAGCCAAATTTTATATATTTAGATATTGGTCTGACCCAAGTAAAAATACATATAGTAAACAAATACATCACTGAAGTAATTTTTTCCATTCTTGCTATTAAAAATCAATCCAGACAGGATATCAATAACAACTTGAATCTTATGCTCAAGAAATACATTACAAGCCCATTTCAACCAATTTCAAATCAAACATCAATATTTAAAATGTATTATAGAGTTGATTCTACTATGTTTCTGCACCTATCTCGCATTACAAAATTATGATGAAATATTGACTTGGAAAAGAGAATAGTTGTCAAAATATTGTAAAGTTTTCTATGAAGCAAATGTAATGCATACTGACTTTGTGCTCTTTCAGTAAACACAATAACCAAATATTTGTAAAATCAAACAATTTAGAGACTGGTCCACACCAGTAACGGTGAAAATGTGACCAAATTCTGTATTACAATTTTGAAAATCCATGTTCATCTGCTATATTTTCTCCAAAAGAAAAATGTTTTCTGAATAGATATGTTTCGAGGCTTTGAAGATAATTCCTTGTGCGTGAGAGTCAAAGTATGTATTGAATCCCATCTGAATTTTTTTGTCTTGTCTGCAGTGTACCACAAGCAAGACATGGATTTTTAATAGAGAAAACACAAGAGAAAAAATACCTCCATCCAGACATGTTCAACCAATCTTTTTGCCCTTCACAGAGATTTTAAAGCATGTCTATTCTATACTCGAACTTTTAAGTTAAGAGAGTTAGAAAACCATTTGCAAAGAAATGACTAGAGACAGGCTGGCATAGTCTCACTGGTGAATTTATTGTAGGATAGTCAACATTTGTCTCCTTCTAATGCTGAACTTCAGTTGCTTTTGCGGCCAGTTTACAGCATTTTCACCAATTTTCAGAAAATTTGGAAATGTCTGACCCAAAGTTAAATGTGGAAAATAGCCCAAACATATGGCATGTATAACCAATTAATAATTGTGCCAAAACTAATGTGCATACAATATCCTTCAATAAGGCATTCATATTATAATAATTATTTTTAATATAATAATAAATCAAACTTCAAAACTGAATCTGCACCAGGACCAAATTTTTTAATGGAGTTTACTGTAGTTTTGCTTTTATAATGTCGCTGACATTAGAGTATATTACATCAGGACTGAGCTACTTATTTGAGTCCTGCAGTGTATTAGAGTGATTGATGTTGTAATTGTCAAACTTTTACTATATAAAACTATTAAAGTCCATTTTGAAAAAAAATTGGATTGAAAAAGTCATCAAAATCTTCTTCATACCCCAAAAAGGAAGGTGCAATTACCCCCAACAGTTTGATTTTGTCAGATTTTGTTTTTAAATCAGTGCCAGCCTGATACTCAAGCTCCAAAATGTCAAACTTCATATGCACATGAACTTTAAACCTGTAGTACCTCAGAGTTAAAGAATATTGGCATTTACACAATTTGAGCACAAAATTCAATGACCAAATATTGTTACCCAATCGTTATGAACTTTGAATCAATGGTGTAATTAAGCAAACATGTCTTACATGTATCAGAACTAAATCAACACAATGTAAAAATGTATGGAGTTTACACTTTCTTGTGAACTTTATCCTTGTCCAATTTAATCCCAACTCTGATTTTAAATTGTGTCAAGACTGTAAGGCTTTGGACAAGTTTCCATGAATGCATCTTTCTTTGATCTAACCATAGATTTACATTCCTTAGATTTTTGATAACAAACTGAAAATTTTCACTTTTAGAATATAATGGAAGCCAATAATATGAATCAATGTAGAAAAGCCAAATTTTATATATTTAGATATTGGTCTGACCCAAGTAAAAATACATATAGTAAACAAATACATCACTGAAGTAATTTTTTCCATTCTTGCTATTAAAAATCAATCCAGACAGGATATCAATAACAACTTGAATCTTATGCTCAAGAAATACATTACAAGCCCATTTCAACCAATTTCAAATCAAACATCAATATTTAAAATGTATTATAGAGTTGATTCTACTATGTTTCTGCACCTATCTCGCATTACAAAATTATGATGAAATATTGACTTGGAAAAGAGAATAGTTGTCAAAATATTGTAAAGTTTTCTATGAAGCAAATGTAATGCATACTGACTTTGTGCTCTTTCAGTAAACACAATAACCAAATATTTGTAAAATCAAACAATTTAGAGACTGGTCCACACCAGTAACGGTGAAAATGTGACCAAATTCTGTATTACAATTTTGAAAATCCATGTTCATCTGCTATATTTTCTCCAAAAGAAAAATGTTTTCTGAATAGATATGTTTCGAGGCTTTGAAGATAATTCCTTGTGCGTGAGAGTCAAAGTATGTATTGAATCCCATCTGAATTTTTTTGTCTTGTCTGCAGTGTACCACAAGCAAGACATGGATTTTTAATAGAGAAAACACAAGAGAAAAAATACCTCCATCCAGACATGTTCAACCAATCTTTTTGCCCTTCACAGAGATTTTAAAGCATGTCTATTCTATACTCGAACTTTTAAGTTAAGAGAGTTAGAAAACCATTTGCAAAGAAATGACTAGAGACAGGCTGGCATAGTCTCACTGGTGAATTTATTGTAGGATAGTCAACATTTGTCTCCTTCTAATGCTGAACTTCAGTTGCTTTTGCGGCCAGTTTACAGCATTTTCACCAATTTTCAGAAAATTTGGAAATGTCTGACCCAAAGTTAAATGTGGAAAATAGCCCAAACATATGGCATGTATAACCAATTAATAATTGTGCCAAAACTAATGTGCATACAATATCCTTCAATAAGGCATTCATATTATAATAATTATTTTTAATATAATAATAAATCAAACTTCAAAACTGAATCTGCACCAGGACCAAATTTTTTAATGGAGTTTACTGTAGTTTTGCTTTTATAATGTCGCTGACATTAGAGTATATTACATCAGGACTGAGCTACTTATTTGAGTCCTGCAGTGTATTAGAGTGATTGATGTTGTAATTGTCAAACTTTTACTATATAAAACTATTAAAGTCCATTTTGAAAAAAAATTGGATTGAAAAAGTCATCAAAATCTTCTTCATACCCCAAAAAGGAAGGTGCAATTACCCCCAACAGTTTGATTTTGTCAGATTTTGTTTTTAAATCAGTGCCAGCCTGATACTCAAGCTCCAAAATGTCAAACTTCATATGCACATGAACTTTAAACCTGTAGTACCTCAGAGTTAAAGAATATTGGCATTTACACAATTTGAGCACAAAATTCAATGACCAAATATTGTTACCCAATCGTTATGAACTTTGAATCAATGGTGTAATTAAGCAAACATGTCTTACATGTATCAGAACTAAATCAACACAATGTAAAAATGTATGGAGTTTACACTTTCTTGTGAACTTTATCCTTGTCCAATTTAATCCCAACTCTGATTTTAAATTGTGTCAAGACTGTAAGGCTTTGGACAAGTTTCCATGAATGCATCTTTCTTTGATCTAACCATAGATTTACATTCCTTAGATTTTTGATAACAAACTGAAAATTTTCACTTTTAGAATATAATGGAAGCCAATAATATGAATCAATGTAGAAAAGCCAAATTTTATATATTTAGATATTGGTCTGACCCAAGTAAAAATACATATAGTAAACAAATACATCACTGAAGTAATTTTTTCCATTCTTGCTATTAAAAATCAATCCAGACAGGATATCAATAACAACTTGAATCTTATGCTCAAGAAATACATTACAAGCCCATTTCAACCAATTTCAAATCAAACATCAATATTTAAAATGTATTATAGAGTTGATTCTACTATGTTTCTGCACCTATCTCGCATTACAAAATTATGATGAAATATTGACTTGGAAAAGAGAATAGTTGTCAAAATATTGTAAAGTTTTCTATGAAGCAAATGTAATGCATACTGACTTTGTGCTCTTTCAGTAAACACAATAACCAAATATTTGTAAAATCAAACAATTTAGAGACTGGTCCACACCAGTAACGGTGAAAATGTGACCAAATTCTGTATTACAATTTTGAAAATCCATGTTCATCTGCTATATTTTCTCCAAAAGAAAAATGTTTTCTGAATAGATATGTTTCGAGGCTTTGAAGATAATTCCTTGTGCGTGAGAGTCAAAGTATGTATTGAATCCCATCTGAATTTTTTTGTCTTGTCTGCAGTGTACCACAAGCAAGACATGGATTTTTAATAGAGAAAACACAAGAGAAAAAATACCTCCATCCAGACATGTTCAACCAATCTTTTTGCCCTTCACAGAGATTTTAAAGCATGTCTATTCTATACTCGAACTTTTAAGTTAAGAGAGTTAGAAAACCATTTGCAAAGAAATGACTAGAGACAGGCTGGCATAGTCTCACTGGTGAATTTATTGTAGGATAGTCAACATTTGTCTCCTTCTAATGCTGAACTTCAGTTGCTTTTGCGGCCAGTTTACAGCATTTTCACCAATTTTCAGAAAATTTGGAAATGTCTGACCCAAAGTTAAATGTGGAAAATAGCCCAAACATATGGCATGTATAACCAATTAATAATTGTGCCAAAACTAATGTGCATACAATATCCTTCAATAAGGCATTCATATTATAATAATTATTTTTAATATAATAATAAATCAAACTTCAAAACTGAATCTGCACCAGGACCAAATTTTTTAATGGAGTTTACTGTAGTTTTGCTTTTATAATGTCGCTGACATTAGAGTATATTACATCAGGACTGAGCTACTTATTTGAGTCCTGCAGTGTATTAGAGTGATTGATGTTGTAATTGTCAAACTTTTACTATATAAAACTATTAAAGTCCATTTTGAAAAAAAATTGGATTGAAAAAGTCATCAAAATCTTCTTCATACCCCAAAAAGGAAGGTGCAATTACCCCCAACAGTTTGATTTTGTCAGATTTTGTTTTTAAATCAGTGCCAGCCTGATACTCAAGCTCCAAAATGTCAAACTTCATATGCACATGAACTTTAAACCTGTAGTACCTCAGAGTTAAAGAATATTGGCATTTACACAATTTGAGCACAAAATTCAATGACCAAATATTGTTACCCAATCGTTATGAACTTTGAATCAATGGTGTAATTAAGCAAACATGTCTTACATGTATCAGAACTAAATCAACACAATGTAAAAATGTATGGAGTTTACACTTTCTTGTGAACTTTATCCTTGTCCAATTTAATCCCAACTCTGATTTTAAATTGTGTCAAGACTGTAAGGCTTTGGACAAGTTTCCATGAATGCATCTTTCTTTGATCTAACCATAGATTTACATTCCTTAGATTTTTGATAACAAACTGAAAATTTTCACTTTTAGAATATAATGGAAGCCAATAATATGAATCAATGTAGAAAAGCCAAATTTTATATATTTAGATATTGGTCTGACCCAAGTAAAAATACATATAGTAAACAAATACATCACTGAAGTAATTTTTTCCATTCTTGCTATTAAAAATCAATCCAGACAGGATATCAATAACAACTTGAATCTTATGCTCAAGAAATACATTACAAGCCCATTTCAACCAATTTCAAATCAAACATCAATATTTAAAATGTATTATAGAGTTGATTCTACTATGTTTCTGCACCTATCTCGCATTACAAAATTATGATGAAATATTGACTTGGAAAAGAGAATAGTTGTCAAAATATTGTAAAGTTTTCTATGAAGCAAATGTAATGCATACTGACTTTGTGCTCTTTCAGTAAACACAATAACCAAATATTTGTAAAATCAAACAATTTAGAGACTGGTCCACACCAGTAACGGTGAAAATGTGACCAAATTCTGTATTACAATTTTGAAAATCCATGTTCATCTGCTATATTTTCTCCAAAAGAAAAATGTTTTCTGAATAGATATGTTTCGAGGCTTTGAAGATAATTCCTTGTGCGTGAGAGTCAAAGTATGTATTGAATCCCATCTGAATTTTTTTGTCTTGTCTGCAGTGTACCACAAGCAAGACATGGATTTTTAATAGAGAAAACACAAGAGAAAAAATACCTCCATCCAGACATGTTCAACCAATCTTTTTGCCCTTCACAGAGATTTTAAAGCATGTCTATTCTATACTCGAACTTTTAAGTTAAGAGAGTTAGAAAACCATTTGCAAAGAAATGACTAGAGACAGGCTGGCATAGTCTCACTGGTGAATTTATTGTAGGATAGTCAACATTTGTCTCCTTCTAATGCTGAACTTCAGTTGCTTTTGCGGCCAGTTTACAGCATTTTCACCAATTTTCAGAAAATTTGGAAATGTCTGACCCAAAGTTAAATGTGGAAAATAGCCCAAACATATGGCATGTATAACCAATTAATAATTGTGCCAAAACTAATGTGCATACAATATCCTTCAATAAGGCATTCATATTATAATAATTATTTTTAATATAATAATAAATCAAACTTCAAAACTGAATCTGCACCAGGACCAAATTTTTTAATGGAGTTTACTGTAGTTTTGCTTTTATAATGTCGCTGACATTAGAGTATATTACATCAGGACTGAGCTACTTATTTGAGTCCTGCAGTGTATTAGAGTGATTGATGTTGTAATTGTCAAACTTTTACTATATAAAACTATTAAAGTCCATTTTGAAAAAAAATTGGATTGAAAAAGTCATCAAAATCTTCTTCATACCCCAAAAAGGAAGGTGCAATTACCCCCAACAGTTTGATTTTGTCAGATTTTGTTTTTAAATCAGTGCCAGCCTGATACTCAAGCTCCAAAATGTCAAACTTCATATGCACATGAACTTTAAACCTGTAGTACCTCAGAGTTAAAGAATATTGGCATTTACACAATTTGAGCACAAAATTCAATGACCAAATATTGTTACCCAATCGTTATGAACTTTGAATCAATGGTGTAATTAAGCAAACATGTCTTACATGTATCAGAACTAAATCAACACAATGTAAAAATGTATGGAGTTTACACTTTCTTGTGAACTTTATCCTTGTCCAATTTAATCCCAACTCTGATTTTAAATTGTGTCAAGACTGTAAGGCTTTGGACAAGTTTCCATGAATGCATCTTTCTTTGATCTAACCATAGATTTACATTCCTTAGATTTTTGATAACAAACTGAAAATTTTCACTTTTAGAATATAATGGAAGCCAATAATATGAATCAATGTAGAAAAGCCAAATTTTATATATTTAGATATTGGTCTGACCCAAGTAAAAATACATATAGTAAACAAATACATCACTGAAGTAATTTTTTCCATTCTTGCTATTAAAAATCAATCCAGACAGGATATCAATAACAACTTGAATCTTATGCTCAAGAAATACATTACAAGCCCATTTCAACCAATTTCAAATCAAACATCAATATTTAAAATGTATTATAGAGTTGATTCTACTATGTTTCTGCACCTATCTCGCATTACAAAATTATGATGAAATATTGACTTGGAAAAGAGAATAGTTGTCAAAATATTGTAAAGTTTTCTATGAAGCAAATGTAATGCATACTGACTTTGTGCTCTTTCAGTAAACACAATAACCAAATATTTGTAAAATCAAACAATTTAGAGACTGGTCCACACCAGTAACGGTGAAAATGTGACCAAATTCTGTATTACAATTTTGAAAATCCATGTTCATCTGCTATATTTTCTCCAAAAGAAAAATGTTTTCTGAATAGATATGTTTCGAGGCTTTGAAGATAATTCCTTGTGCGTGAGAGTCAAAGTATGTATTGAATCCCATCTGAATTTTTTTGTCTTGTCTGCAGTGTACCACAAGCAAGACATGGATTTTTAATAGAGAAAACACAAGAGAAAAAATACCTCCATCCAGACATGTTCAACCAATCTTTTTGCCCTTCACAGAGATTTTAAAGCATGTCTATTCTATACTCGAACTTTTAAGTTAAGAGAGTTAGAAAACCATTTGCAAAGAAATGACTAGAGACAGGCTGGCATAGTCTCACTGGTGAATTTATTGTAGGATAGTCAACATTTGTCTCCTTCTAATGCTGAACTTCAGTTGCTTTTGCGGCCAGTTTACAGCATTTTCACCAATTTTCAGAAAATTTGGAAATGTCTGACCCAAAGTTAAATGTGGAAAATAGCCCAAACATATGGCATGTATAACCAATTAATAATTGTGCCAAAACTAATGTGCATACAATATCCTTCAATAAGGCATTCATATTATAATAATTATTTTTAATATAATAATAAATCAAACTTCAAAACTGAATCTGCACCAGGACCAAATTTTTTAATGGAGTTTACTGTAGTTTTGCTTTTATAATGTCGCTGACATTAGAGTATATTACATCAGGACTGAGCTACTTATTTGAGTCCTGCAGTGTATTAGAGTGATTGATGTTGTAATTGTCAAACTTTTACTATATAAAACTATTAAAGTCCATTTTGAAAAAAAATTGGATTGAAAAAGTCATCAAAATCTTCTTCATACCCCAAAAAGGAAGGTGCAATTACCCCCAACAGTTTGATTTTGTCAGATTTTGTTTTTAAATCAGTGCCAGCCTGATACTCAAGCTCCAAAATGTCAAACTTCATATGCACATGAACTTTAAACCTGTAGTACCTCAGAGTTAAAGAATATTGGCATTTACACAATTTGAGCACAAAATTCAATGACCAAATATTGTTACCCAATCGTTATGAACTTTGAATCAATGGTGTAATTAAGCAAACATGTCTTACATGTATCAGAACTAAATCAACACAATGTAAAAATGTATGGAGTTTACACTTTCTTGTGAACTTTATCCTTGTCCAATTTAATCCCAACTCTGATTTTAAATTGTGTCAAGACTGTAAGGCTTTGGACAAGTTTCCATGAATGCATCTTTCTTTGATCTAACCATAGATTTACATTCCTTAGATTTTTGATAACAAACTGAAAATTTTCACTTTTAGAATATAATGGAAGCCAATAATATGAATCAATGTAGAAAAGCCAAATTTTATATATTTAGATATTGGTCTGACCCAAGTAAAAATACATATAGTAAACAAATACATCACTGAAGTAATTTTTTCCATTCTTGCTATTAAAAATCAATCCAGACAGGATATCAATAACAACTTGAATCTTATGCTCAAGAAATACATTACAAGCCCATTTCAACCAATTTCAAATCAAACATCAATATTTAAAATGTATTATAGAGTTGATTCTACTATGTTTCTGCACCTATCTCGCATTACAAAATTATGATGAAATATTGACTTGGAAAAGAGAATAGTTGTCAAAATATTGTAAAGTTTTCTATGAAGCAAATGTAATGCATACTGACTTTGTGCTCTTTCAGTAAACACAATAACCAAATATTTGTAAAATCAAACAATTTAGAGACTGGTCCACACCAGTAACGGTGAAAATGTGACCAAATTCTGTATTACAATTTTGAAAATCCATGTTCATCTGCTATATTTTCTCCAAAAGAAAAATGTTTTCTGAATAGATATGTTTCGAGGCTTTGAAGATAATTCCTTGTGCGTGAGAGTCAAAGTATGTATTGAATCCCATCTGAATTTTTTTGTCTTGTCTGCAGTGTACCACAAGCAAGACATGGATTTTTAATAGAGAAAACACAAGAGAAAAAATACCTCCATCCAGACATGTTCAACCAATCTTTTTGCCCTTCACAGAGATTTTAAAGCATGTCTATTCTATACTCGAACTTTTAAGTTAAGAGAGTTAGAAAACCATTTGCAAAGAAATGACTAGAGACAGGCTGGCATAGTCTCACTGGTGAATTTATTGTAGGATAGTCAACATTTGTCTCCTTCTAATGCTGAACTTCAGTTGCTTTTGCGGCCAGTTTACAGCATTTTCACCAATTTTCAGAAAATTTGGAAATGTCTGACCCAAAGTTAAATGTGGAAAATAGCCCAAACATATGGCATGTATAACCAATTAATAATTGTGCCAAAACTAATGTGCATACAATATCCTTCAATAAGGCATTCATATTATAATAATTATTTTTAATATAATAATAAATCAAACTTCAAAACTGAATCTGCACCAGGACCAAATTTTTTAATGGAGTTTACTGTAGTTTTGCTTTTATAATGTCGCTGACATTAGAGTATATTACATCAGGACTGAGCTACTTATTTGAGTCCTGCAGTGTATTAGAGTGATTGATGTTGTAATTGTCAAACTTTTACTATATAAAACTATTAAAGTCCATTTTGAAAAAAAATTGGATTGAAAAAGTCATCAAAATCTTCTTCATACCCCAAAAAGGAAGGTGCAATTACCCCCAACAGTTTGATTTTGTCAGATTTTGTTTTTAAATCAGTGCCAGCCTGATACTCAAGCTCCAAAATGTCAAACTTCATATGCACATGAACTTTAAACCTGTAGTACCTCAGAGTTAAAGAATATTGGCATTTACACAATTTGAGCACAAAATTCAATGACCAAATATTGTTACCCAATCGTTATGAACTTTGAATCAATGGTGTAATTAAGCAAACATGTCTTACATGTATCAGAACTAAATCAACACAATGTAAAAATGTATGGAGTTTACACTTTCTTGTGAACTTTATCCTTGTCCAATTTAATCCCAACTCTGATTTTAAATTGTGTCAAGACTGTAAGGCTTTGGACAAGTTTCCATGAATGCATCTTTCTTTGATCTAACCATAGATTTACATTCCTTAGATTTTTGATAACAAACTGAAAATTTTCACTTTTAGAATATAATGGAAGCCAATAATATGAATCAATGTAGAAAAGCCAAATTTTATATATTTAGATATTGGTCTGACCCAAGTAAAAATACATATAGTAAACAAATACATCACTGAAGTAATTTTTTCCATTCTTGCTATTAAAAATCAATCCAGACAGGATATCAATAACAACTTGAATCTTATGCTCAAGAAATACATTACAAGCCCATTTCAACCAATTTCAAATCAAACATCAATATTTAAAATGTATTATAGAGTTGATTCTACTATGTTTCTGCACCTATCTCGCATTACAAAATTATGATGAAATATTGACTTGGAAAAGAGAATAGTTGTCAAAATATTGTAAAGTTTTCTATGAAGCAAATGTAATGCATACTGACTTTGTGCTCTTTCAGTAAACACAATAACCAAATATTTGTAAAATCAAACAATTTAGAGACTGGTCCACACCAGTAACGGTGAAAATGTGACCAAATTCTGTATTACAATTTTGAAAATCCATGTTCATCTGCTATATTTTCTCCAAAAGAAAAATGTTTTCTGAATAGATATGTTTCGAGGCTTTGAAGATAATTCCTTGTGCGTGAGAGTCAAAGTATGTATTGAATCCCATCTGAATTTTTTTGTCTTGTCTGCAGTGTACCACAAGCAAGACATGGATTTTTAATAGAGAAAACACAAGAGAAAAAATACCTCCATCCAGACATGTTCAACCAATCTTTTTGCCCTTCACAGAGATTTTAAAGCATGTCTATTCTATACTCGAACTTTTAAGTTAAGAGAGTTAGAAAACCATTTGCAAAGAAATGACTAGAGACAGGCTGGCATAGTCTCACTGGTGAATTTATTGTAGGATAGTCAACATTTGTCTCCTTCTAATGCTGAACTTCAGTTGCTTTTGCGGCCAGTTTACAGCATTTTCACCAATTTTCAGAAAATTTGGAAATGTCTGACCCAAAGTTAAATGTGGAAAATAGCCCAAACATATGGCATGTATAACCAATTAATAATTGTGCCAAAACTAATGTGCATACAATATCCTTCAATAAGGCATTCATATTATAATAATTATTTTTAATATAATAATAAATCAAACTTCAAAACTGAATCTGCACCAGGACCAAATTTTTTAATGGAGTTTACTGTAGTTTTGCTTTTATAATGTCGCTGACATTAGAGTATATTACATCAGGACTGAGCTACTTATTTGAGTCCTGCAGTGTATTAGAGTGATTGATGTTGTAATTGTCAAACTTTTACTATATAAAACTATTAAAGTCCATTTTGAAAAAAAATTGGATTGAAAAAGTCATCAAAATCTTCTTCATACCCCAAAAAGGAAGGTGCAATTACCCCCAACAGTTTGATTTTGTCAGATTTTGTTTTTAAATCAGTGCCAGCCTGATACTCAAGCTCCAAAATGTCAAACTTCATATGCACATGAACTTTAAACCTGTAGTACCTCAGAGTTAAAGAATATTGGCATTTACACAATTTGAGCACAAAATTCAATGACCAAATATTGTTACCCAATCGTTATGAACTTTGAATCAATGGTGTAATTAAGCAAACATGTCTTACATGTATCAGAACTAAATCAACACAATGTAAAAATGTATGGAGTTTACACTTTCTTGTGAACTTTATCCTTGTCCAATTTAATCCCAACTCTGATTTTAAATTGTGTCAAGACTGTAAGGCTTTGGACAAGTTTCCATGAATGCATCTTTCTTTGATCTAACCATAGATTTACATTCCTTAGATTTTTGATAACAAACTGAAAATTTTCACTTTTAGAATATAATGGAAGCCAATAATATGAATCAATGTAGAAAAGCCAAATTTTATATATTTAGATATTGGTCTGACCCAAGTAAAAATACATATAGTAAACAAATACATCACTGAAGTAATTTTTTCCATTCTTGCTATTAAAAATCAATCCAGACAGGATATCAATAACAACTTGAATCTTATGCTCAAGAAATACATTACAAGCCCATTTCAACCAATTTCAAATCAAACATCAATATTTAAAATGTATTATAGAGTTGATTCTACTATGTTTCTGCACCTATCTCGCATTACAAAATTATGATGAAATATTGACTTGGAAAAGAGAATAGTTGTCAAAATATTGTAAAGTTTTCTATGAAGCAAATGTAATGCATACTGACTTTGTGCTCTTTCAGTAAACACAATAACCAAATATTTGTAAAATCAAACAATTTAGAGACTGGTCCACACCAGTAACGGTGAAAATGTGACCAAATTCTGTATTACAATTTTGAAAATCCATGTTCATCTGCTATATTTTCTCCAAAAGAAAAATGTTTTCTGAATAGATATGTTTCGAGGCTTTGAAGATAATTCCTTGTGCGTGAGAGTCAAAGTATGTATTGAATCCCATCTGAATTTTTTTGTCTTGTCTGCAGTGTACCACAAGCAAGACATGGATTTTTAATAGAGAAAACACAAGAGAAAAAATACCTCCATCCAGACATGTTCAACCAATCTTTTTGCCCTTCACAGAGATTTTAAAGCATGTCTATTCTATACTCGAACTTTTAAGTTAAGAGAGTTAGAAAACCATTTGCAAAGAAATGACTAGAGACAGGCTGGCATAGTCTCACTGGTGAATTTATTGTAGGATAGTCAACATTTGTCTCCTTCTAATGCTGAACTTCAGTTGCTTTTGCGGCCAGTTTACAGCATTTTCACCAATTTTCAGAAAATTTGGAAATGTCTGACCCAAAGTTAAATGTGGAAAATAGCCCAAACATATGGCATGTATAACCAATTAATAATTGTGCCAAAACTAATGTGCATACAATATCCTTCAATAAGGCATTCATATTATAATAATTATTTTTAATATAATAATAAATCAAACTTCAAAACTGAATCTGCACCAGGACCAAATTTTTTAATGGAGTTTACTGTAGTTTTGCTTTTATAATGTCGCTGACATTAGAGTATATTACATCAGGACTGAGCTACTTATTTGAGTCCTGCAGTGTATTAGAGTGATTGATGTTGTAATTGTCAAACTTTTACTATATAAAACTATTAAAGTCCATTTTGAAAAAAAATTGGATTGAAAAAGTCATCAAAATCTTCTTCATACCCCAAAAAGGAAGGTGCAATTACCCCCAACAGTTTGATTTTGTCAGATTTTGTTTTTAAATCAGTGCCAGCCTGATACTCAAGCTCCAAAATGTCAAACTTCATATGCACATGAACTTTAAACCTGTAGTACCTCAGAGTTAAAGAATATTGGCATTTACACAATTTGAGCACAAAATTCAATGACCAAATATTGTTACCCAATCGTTATGAACTTTGAATCAATGGTGTAATTAAGCAAACATGTCTTACATGTATCAGAACTAAATCAACACAATGTAAAAATGTATGGAGTTTACACTTTCTTGTGAACTTTATCCTTGTCCAATTTAATCCCAACTCTGATTTTAAATTGTGTCAAGACTGTAAGGCTTTGGACAAGTTTCCATGAATGCATCTTTCTTTGATCTAACCATAGATTTACATTCCTTAGATTTTTTATAACAAACTGAAAATTTTCACTTTTAGAATATAATGGAAGCCAATAATATGAATCAATGTAGAAAAGCCAAATTTTATATATTTAGATATTGGTCTGACCCAAGTAAAAATACATATAGTAAACAAATACATCACTGAAGTAGTTTTTTTCTCCATTCTTGCTATTAAAAATCAATCCAGACAGGATATCAATAACAACTTGAATCTTATGCTCAAGAAATACATTACAAGCCCATTTCAACCAATTTCAAATCAAACATCAATATTTAAAATGTATTATAGAGTTGATTCTACTATGTTTCTGCACCTATCTCGCATTACAAAATTATGATGAAATATTGACTTGGAAAAGAGAATAGTTGTCAAAATATTGTAAAGTTTTCTATGAAGCAAATGTAATGCATACTGACTTTGTGCTCTTTCAGTAAACACAATAACCAAATATTTGTAAAATCAAACAATTTTGAGACTGGTCCACACCAGTAACGGTGAAAATGTGACCAAATTCTGTATTACAATTTTGAAAATCCATGTTCATCTGCTATATTTTCTCCAAAAGAAAAATGTTTTCTGAATAGATATGTTTCGAGGCTTTGAAGATAATTCCTTGTGCGTGAGAGTCAAAGTATGTATTGAATCCCATCTGAATTTTTTGTCTTGTCTGCAGTGTACCACAAGCAAGACATGGATTTTTAATAGAGAAAACACAAGAGAAAAAATACCTCCATCCAGACATGTTCAAACCAATCTTTTTGCCCTTCACAGAGATTTTAAAGCATGTCTATTCTATACTCGAACTTTTAAGTTAAGAGAGTTAGAAAACCATTTGCAAAGAAATGACTAGAGACAGGCTGGCATAGTCTCACTGGTGAATTTATTGTAGGATAGTCAACATTTGTCTCCTTCTAATGCTGAACTTCAGTTGCTTTTGCGGCCAGTTTACAGCATTTTCACCAATTTTCAGAAAATTTGGAAATGTCTGACCCAAAGTTAAATGTGGAAAATAGCCCAAACATATGGCATGTATAACCAATTAATAATTGTGCCAAAACTAATGTGCATACAATATCCTTCAATAAGGCATTCATATTATAATAATTATTTTTAATATAATAATAAATCAAACTTCAAAACTGAATCTGCACCAGGACCAAATTTTTTAATGGAGTTTACTGTAGTTTTGCTTTTATAATGTCGCTGACATTAGAGTATATTACATCAGGACTGAGCTACTTATTTGAGTCCTGCAGTGTATTAGAGTGATTGATGTTGTAATTGTCAAACTTTTACTATATAAAACTATTAAAGTCCATTTTGAAAAAAAATTGGATTGAAAAAGTCATCAAAATCTTCTTCATACCCCAAAAAGGAAGGTGCAATTACCCCCAACAGTTTGATTTTGTCAGATTTTGTTTTTAAATCAGTGCCAGCCTGATACTCAAGCTCCAAAATGTCAAACTTCATATGCACATGAACTTTAAACCTGTAGTACCTCAGAGTTAAAGAATATTGGCATTTACACAATTTGAGCACAAAATTCAATGACCAAATATTGTTACCCAATCGTTATGAACTTTGAATCAATGGTGTAATTAAGCAAACATGTCTTACATGTATCAGAACTAAATCAACACAATGTAAAAATGTATGGAGTTTACACTTTCTTGTGAACTTTATCCTTGTCCAATTTAATCCCAACTCTGATTTTAAATTGTGTCAAGACTGTAAGGCTTTGGACAAGTTTCCATGAATGCATCTTTCTTTGATCTAACCATAGATTTACATTCCTTAGATTTTTGATAACAAACTGAAAATTTTCACTTTTAGAATATAATGGAAGCCAATAATATGAATCAATGTAGAAAAGCCAAATTTTATATATTTAGATATTGGTCTGACCCAAGTAAAAATACATATAGTAAACAAATACATCACTGAAGTAATTTTTTCCATTCTTGCTATTAAAAATCAATCCAGACAGGATATCAATAACAACTTGAATCTTATGCTCAAGAAATACATTACAAGCCCATTTCAACCAATTTCAAATCAAACATCAATATTTAAAATGTATTATAGAGTTGATTCTACTATGTTTCTGCACCTATCTCGCATTACAAAATTATGATGAAATATTGACTTGGAAAAGAGAATAGTTGTCAAAATATTGTAAAGTTTTCTATGAAGCAAATGTAATGCATACTGACTTTGTGCTCTTTCAGTAAACACAATAACCAAATATTTGTAAAATCAAACAATTTAGAGACTGGTCCACACCAGTAACGGTGAAAATGTGACCAAATTCTGTATTACAATTTTGAAAATCCATGTTCATCTGCTATATTTTCTCCAAAAGAAAAATGTTTTCTGAATAGATATGTTTCGAGGCTTTGAAGATAATTCCTTGTGCGTGAGAGTCAAAGTATGTATTGAATCCCATCTGAATTTTTTTGTCTTGTCTGCAGTGTACCACAAGCAAGACATGGATTTTTAATAGAGAAAACACAAGAGAAAAAATACCTCCATCCAGACATGTTCAACCAATCTTTTTGCCCTTCACAGAGATTTTAAAGCATGTCTATTCTATACTCGAACTTTTAAGTTAAGAGAGTTAGAAAACCATTTGCAAAGAAATGACTAGAGACAGGCTGGCATAGTCTCACTGGTGAATTTATTGTAGGATAGTCAACATTTGTCTCCTTCTAATGCTGAACTTCAGTTGCTTTTGCGGCCAGTTTACAGCATTTTCACCAATTTTCAGAAAATTTGGAAATGTCTGACCCAAAGTTAAATGTGGAAAATAGCCCAAACATATGGCATGTATAACCAATTAATAATTGTGCCAAAACTAATGTGCATACAATATCCTTCAATAATGCATTCATATTATAATAATTATTTTTAATATAATAATAAATCAAACTTCAAAACTGAATCTGCACCAGGACCAAATTTTTTAATGGAGTTTACTGTAGTTTTGCTTTTATAATGTCGCTGACATTAGAGTATATTACATCAGGACTGAGCTACTTATTTGAGTCCTGCAGTGTATTAGAGTGATTGATGTTGTAATTGTCAAACTTTTACTATATAAAACTATTAAAGTCCATTTTGAAAAAAAATTGGATTGAAAAAGTCATCAAAATCTTCTTCATACCCCAAAAAGGAAGGTGCAATTACCCCCAACAGTTTGATTTTGTCAGATTTTGTTTTTAAATCAGTGCCAGCCTGATACTCAAGCTCCAAAATGTCAAACTTCATATGCACATGAACTTTAAACCTGTAGTACCTCAGAGTTAAAGAATATTGGCATTTACACAATTTGAGCACAAAATTCAATGACCAAATATTGTTACCCAATCGTTATGAACTTTGAATCAATGGTGTAATTAAGCAAACATGTCTTACATGTATCAGAACTAAATCAACACAATGTAAAAATGTATGGAGTTTACACTTTCTTGTGAACTTTATCCTTGTCCAATTTAATCCCAACTCTGATTTTAAATTGTGTCAAGACTGTAAGGCTTTGGACAAGTTTCCATGAATGCATCTTTCTTTGATCTAACCATAGATTTACATTCCTTAGATTTTTGATAACAAACTGAAAATTTTCACTTTTAGAATATAATGGAAGCCAATAATATGAATCAATGTAGAAAAGCCAAATTTTATATATTTAGATATTGGTCTGACCCAAGTAAAAATACATATAGTAAACAAATACATCACTGAAGTAATTTTTTCCATTCTTGCTATTAAAAATCAATCCAGACAGGATATCAATAACAACTTGAATCTTATGCTCAAGAAATACATTACAAGCCCATTTCAACCAATTTCAAATCAAACATCAATATTTAAAATGTATTATAGAGTTGATTCTACTATGTTTCTGCACCTATCTCGCATTACAAAATTATGATGAAATATTGACTTGGAAAAGAGAATAGTTGTCAAAATATTGTAAAGTTTTCTATGAAGCAAATGTAATGCATACTGACTTTGTGCTCTTTCAGTAAACACAATAACCAAATATTTGTAAAATCAAACAATTTAGAGACTGGTCCACACCAGTAACGGTGAAAATGTGACCAAATTCTGTATTACAATTTTGAAAATCCATGTTCATCTGCTATATTTTCTCCAAAAGAAAAATGTTTTCTGAATAGATATGTTTCGAGGCTTTGAAGATAATTCCTTGTGCGTGAGAGTCAAAGTATGTATTGAATCCCATCTGAATTTTTTTGTCTTGTCTGCAGTGTACCACAAGCAAGACATGGATTTTTAATAGAGAAAACACAAGAGAAAAAATACCTCCATCCAGACATGTTCAACCAATCTTTTTGCCCTTCACAGAGATTTTAAAGCATGTCTATTCTATACTCGAACTTTTAAGTTAAGAGAGTTAGAAAACCATTTGCAAAGAAATGACTAGAGACAGGCTGGCATAGTCTCACTGGTGAATTTATTGTAGGATAGTCAACATTTGTCTCCTTCTAATGCTGAACTTCAGTTGCTTTTGCGGCCAGTTTACAGCATTTTCACCAATTTTCAGAAAATTTGGAAATGTCTGACCCAAAGTTAAATGTGGAAAATAGCCCAAACATATGGCATGTATAACCAATTAATAATTGTGCCAAAACTAATGTGCATACAATATCCTTCAATAAGGCATTCATATTATAATAATTATTTTTAATATAATAATAAATCAAACTTCAAAACTGAATCTGCACCAGGACCAAATTTTTTAATGGAGTTTACTGTAGTTTTGCTTTTATAATGTCGCTGACATTAGAGTATATTACATCAGGACTGAGCTACTTATTTGAGTCCTGCAGTGTATTAGAGTGATTGATGTTGTAATTGTCAAACTTTTACTATATAAAACTATTAAAGTCCATTTTGAAAAAAAATTGGATTGAAAAAGTCATCAAAATCTTCTTCATACCCCAAAAAGGAAGGTGCAATTACCCCCAACAGTTTGATTTTGTCAGATTTTGTTTTTAAATCAGTGCCAGCCTGATACTCAAGCTCCAAAATGTCAAACTTCATATGCACATGAACTTTAAACCTGTAGTACCTCAGAGTTAAAGAATATTGGCATTTACACAATTTGAGCACAAAATTCAATGACCAAATATTGTTACCCAATCGTTATGAACTTTGAATCAATGGTGTAATTAAGCAAACATGTCTTACATGTATCAGAACTAAATCAACACAATGTAAAAATGTATGGAGTTTACACTTTCTTGTGAACTTTATCCTTGTCCAATTTAATCCCAACTCTGATTTTAAATTGTGTCAAGACTGTAAGGCTTTGGACAAGTTTCCATGAATGCATCTTTCTTTGATCTAACCATAGATTTACATTCCTTAGATTTTTGATAACAAACTGAAAATTTTCACTTTTAGAATATAATGGAAGCCAATAATATGAATCAATGTAGAAAAGCCAAATTTTATATATTTAGATATTGGTCTGACCCAAGTGAAAATACATGTACTAGACAAATACAAGACTGAAGTAGTTTTTTTCTCCATTCTTGCTATTAAAAATCAATCCAGACAGGATATCCATAACAACTTGAATCTTATGCTCAAGAAATACATTACAAGCCCATTTCAACCAATTTCAAATCAAACATCAATATTTAAAATGTATTATAGAGTAGATTCTACTATGTTTCTGCACCTATCTCGCATTACAAAATTATGATGAAATATTGACTTGGAAAAGAGAATAGTTGTCAAAATATTGTAAAGTTTTCTATGAAGCAAATGTAATGCATACTGACTTTGTGCTCTTTCAGTAAACACAATAACCAAATATTTGTAAAATCAAACAATTTAGAGACTGGTCCACACCAGTAACGGTGAAAATGTGACCAAATTCTGTATTACAATTTTGAAAATCCATGTTCATCTGCTATATTTTCTCCAAAAGAAAAATGTTTTCTGAATAGATATGTTTCGAGGCTTTGAAGATAATTCCTTGTGCGTGAGAGTCAAAGTATGTATTGAATCCCATCTGAATTTTTTTGTCTTGTCTGCAGTGTACCACAAGCAAGACATGGATTTTTAATAGAGAAAACACAAGAGAAAAAATACCTCCATCCAGACATGTTCAACCAATCTTTTTGCCCTTCACAGAGATTTTAAAGCATGTCTATTCTATACTCGAACTTTTAAGTTAAGAGAGTTAGAAAACCATTTGCAAAGAAATGACTAGAGACAGGCTGGCATAGTCTCACTGGTGAATTTATTGTAGGATAGTCAACATTTGTCTCCTTCTAATGCTGAACTTCAGTTGCTTTTGCGGCCAGTTTACAGCATTTTCACCAATTTTCAGAAAATTTGGAAATGTCTGACCCAAAGTTAAATGTGGAAAATAGCCCAAACATATGGCATGTATAACCAATTAATAATTGTGCCAAAACTAATGTGCATACAATATCCTTCAATAATGCATTCATATTATAATAATTATTTTTAATATAATAATAAATCAAACTTCAAAACTGAATCTGCACCAGGACCAAATTTTTTAATGGAGTTTACTGTAGTTTTGCTTTTATAATGTCGCTGACATTAGAGTATATTACATCAGGACTGAGCTACTTATTTGAGTCCTGCAGTGTATTAGAGTGATTGATGTTGTAATTGTCAAACTTTTACTATATAAAACTATTAAAGTCCATTTTGAAAAAAAATTGGATTGAAAAAGTCATCAAAATCTTCTTCATACCCCAAAAAGGAAGGTGCAATTACCCCCAACAGTTTGATTTTGTCAGATTTTGTTTTTAAATCAGTGCCAGCCTGATACTCAAGCTCCAAAATGTCAAACTTCATATGCACATGAACTTTAAACCTGTAGTACCTCAGAGTTAAAGAATATTGGCATTTACACAATTTGAGCACAAAATTCAATGACCAAATATTGTTACCCAATCGTTATGAACTTTGAATCAATGGTGTAATTAAGCAAACATGTCTTACATGTATCAGAACTAAATCAACACAATGTAAAAATGTATGGAGTTTACACTTTCTTGTGAACTTTATCCTTGTCCAATTTAATCCCAACTCTGATTTTAAATTGTGTCAAGACTGTAAGGCTTTGGACAAGTTTCCATGAATGCATCTTTCTTTGATCTAACCATAGATTTACATTCCTTAGATTTTTGATAACAAACTGAAAATTTTCACTTTTAGAATATAATGGAAGCCAATAATATGAATCAATGTAGAAAAGCCAAATTTTATATATTTAGATATTGGTCTGACCCAAGTAAAAATACATATAGTAAACAAATACATCACTGAAGTAATTTTTTCCATTCTTGCTATTAAAAATCAATCCAGACAGGATATCAATAACAACTTGAATCTTATGCTCAAGAAATACATTACAAGCCCATTTCAACCAATTTCAAATCAAACATCAATATTTAAAATGTATTATAGAGTTGATTCTACTATGTTTCTGCACCTATCTCGCATTACAAAATTATGATGAAATATTGACTTGGAAAAGAGAATAGTTGTCAAAATATTGTAAAGTTTTCTATGAAGCAAATGTAATGCATACTGACTTTGTGCTCTTTCAGTAAACACAATAACCAAATATTTGTAAAATCAAACAATTTAGAGACTGGTCCACACCAGTAACGGTGAAAATGTGACCAAATTCTGTATTACAATTTTGAAAATCCATGTTCATCTGCTATATTTTCTCCAAAAGAAAAATGTTTTCTGAATAGATATGTTTCGAGGCTTTGAAGATAATTCCTTGTGCGTGAGAGTCAAAGTATGTATTGAATCCCATCTGAATTTTTTTGTCTTGTCTGCAGTGTACCACAAGCAAGACATGGATTTTTAATAGAGAAAACACAAGAGAAAAAATACCTCCATCCAGACATGTTCAACCAATCTTTTTGCCCTTCACAGAGATTTTAAAGCATGTCTATTCTATACTCGAACTTTTAAGTTAAGAGAGTTAGAAAACCATTTGCAAAGAAATGACTAGAGACAGGCTGGCATAGTCTCACTGGTGAATTTATTGTAGGATAGTCAACATTTGTCTCCTTCTAATGCTGAACTTCAGTTGCTTTTGCGGCCAGTTTACAGCATTTTCACCAATTTTCAGAAAATTTGGAAATGTCTGACCCAAAGTTAAATGTGGAAAATAGCCCAAACATATGGCATGTATAACCAATTAATAATTGTGCCAAAACTAATGTGCATACAGTATCCTTCAATAAGGCATTCATATTATAATAATTATTTTTAATATAATAATAAATCAAACTTCAAAACTGAATCTGCACCAGGACCAAATTTTTTAATGGAGTTTACTGTAGTTTTGCTTTTATAATGTCGCTGACATTAGAGTATATTACATCAGGACTGAGCTACTTATTTGAGTCCTGCAGTGTATTAGAGTGATTGATGTTGTAATTGTCAAACTTTTACTATATAAAACTATTAAAGTCCATTTTGAAAAAAAATTGGATTGAAAAAGTCATCAAAATCTTCTTCATACCCCAAAAAGGAAGGTGCAATTACCCCCAACAGTTTGATTTTGTCAGATTTTGTTTTTAAATCAGTGCCAGCCTGATACTCAAGCTCCAAAATGTCAAACTTCATATGCACATGAACTTTAAACCTGTAGTACCTCAGAGTTAAAGAATATTGGCATTTACACAATTTGAGCACAAAATTCAATGACCAAATATTGTTACCCAATCGTTATGAACTTTGAATCAATGGTGTAATTAAGCAAACATGTCTTACATGTATCAGAACTAAATCAACACAATGTAAAAATGTATGGAGTTTACACTTTCTTGTGAACTTTATCCTTGTCCAATTTAATCCCAACTCTGATTTTAAATTGTGTCAAGACTGTAAGGCTTTGGACAAGTTTCCATGAATGCATCTTTCTTTGATCTAACCATAGATTTACATTCCTTAGATTTTTGATAACAAACTGAAAATTTTCACTTTTAGAATATAATGGAAGCCAATAATATGAATCAATGTAGAAAAGCCAAATTTTATATATTTAGATATTGGTCTGACCCAAGTAAAAATACATATAGTAAACAAATACATCACTGAAGTAATTTTTTCCATTCTTGCTATTAAAAATCAATCCAGACAGGATATCAATAACAACTTGAATCTTATGCTCAAGAAATACATTACAAGCCCATTTCAAATCAAACATCAATATTTAAAATGTATTATAGAGTTGATTCTACTATGTTTCTGCACCTATCTCGCATTACAAAATTATGATGAAATATTGACTTGGAAAAGAGAATAGTTGTCAAAATATTGTAAAGTTTTCTATGAAGCAAATGTAATGCATACTGACTTTGTGCTCTTTCAGTAAACACAATAACCAAATATTTGTAAAATCAAACAATTTAGAGACTGGTCCACACCAGTAACGGTGAAAAGGTGACCAAATTCTATATTACAATTTTGAAAATCCATGTTCATCTGCTATATTTTCTCCAAAAGAAAAATGTTTTCTGAACAGATATGTTTCGAGGCTTTGAAGATAATTCCTTGTGCGTGAGAGTCAAAGTATGTATTGAATCCTGTCTGAATTTTTTGTCTTGTCTGCAGTGTACCCACAAGCAAAACATGGATTTTTAATAGAGAAAACACAAGAGAAAAAATACCTCCATCCAGGCATGTTCAACCAATCTGCTTGCCCTTCACAGAGATTTTAAAGCATTAATTGCATTTGTCTGTTCTATACTCAAACTTTTCAAGTTAAGAGAGTTTGAAAACCATTTGCAAAGAAAGGCCTAGAGGCAGGCTGGCATAGTCTCATTGGTGAATGCATTGTAGGATGATCAAAATTTTTCTCCTACTAATGCTGAACTTCAGTTGCTTTTGCTGCCATTGTTTACAGCATTTTCACCAATTTTCAGAAAATTTGGAAATATCTGACCCAAAGTTAAATGTGGAAAATAGCTCAAACATATGGCATGTATTACTATTTAATAACTGTGCCAAAACTAATGTGCATACAGTATCCTTCAATAATGCATTTATATTATAATAATTATTTTTAATATAATAATATACTAAATTCAAAACTGAATCTGCACCAGGACCAAATTTTTGGATGGAGTTTACTGTAGTTTCTGCTTTTACAATGTTGCTGACATTAGAGTATATTACATCAGGACTGAGCTACTTATTTGAGTCATGCAGTGTATTAGAATGATTGATGTTGTAGTTGTCAAACTTTTACTATATAAAACAACTATTAAAGTCTATTTTCAAAAACAAAATTGGATTGAAAAGGTCATCAAAATTTTCTTCATACCCCTAAAAGGAAGCTGTTATGACCCCCAAAAGTTTGATTTTGTCAGATTTTGTTTTTAAATCACAATGCCAACCTGATGCTCAAGCTCCAAAATGTCAAACTTCATATGCACATGAACTTTAAACCTGTAGTACCTCAGAGTTAAAGAATATTGACATTTGCAAAATTTGTGCACAAAATTCATTGACCAAATATTGTTACCCAATCATTATGAATTTTGAATTAATAGTGTAATTAAGCAAATGTCTCTTATCAGAACTAAATCAACACAATGTAAAAATGTATGGAGTTTATCACTTTCTTGTGAACTTTATCCTTGTCCAATTCAATCGCAAATCTGATTTTAAATTGTTTCCAGAGTGTAAGGCTTTGGACAAGTTTCCATGAATGCATCTTTCTTTCAACTGACCATAGATTCACACTCCTTGGATTTTTGACAACAAACTGAAAATGTTCACTTTTAAAATATAATGGAAGCCAATAATATGAATCAATGTAGTAAAAAGACAATTTATATATATTTAGATATTGGTCTGACCCAAGTCCAAATACATGTACTAGACAAATACATGACTGAAGTAGTTTTTTTTCCATTCTTGCTATTAAAAATCAACCCAGACAGGTTATCAATCACAACTTTAATCTTATGCTCAAAGAATACATTACAAGTCCATTTCAACCAATTTCAAATCAAACATCAATATTTAAATGTATTATAGAGTTGACTGTACTATGTTTCTGTACCTATCATACATTACAAAATTACGATGAAATATGGACTGCGAAAAGAGGATAGTTGTCAAAATATTCTAAAAAAAATTCCAACAAACATAATGCATACCTAATTTGTGCTCTATCTGTAAACACCATAACCAAACATTTGTAAAATCTATCAATTTAGGGACTGGTCCATACCAGTAACAGTGACAATATGACCAAATTCTGTATTACAATTTTGAGAATCCATGTTCATGTGTTGGCAAGGTGTAGTCTCATTCATGAATTTACTTCAGGATGATCGGATATAATTTTTCTCCTACTAATGCAAAATTTCAGTTTCTTTTGTGGGCTTTTTAATGTCATTTTCACAAATTTTCAGAAAATTTGGAAATATCTGACCAAAGTTAAATGTTGAAAATAGATTAAAATTATGGCACGTCTCCTGGCATTTCTGTTGACCTCTTGGATGATCTTGACACATGTGAACAAACCTAAAACTGGACATCTCGCACCAGCATAATGTGACAGAACCAGGACATAAAACCAGTAGATTTACCAATTTTGATTAGCAGATTGGCTTCTAAACCAGCAGAACTTTTTATCTACATAAATTTTCCATGTTTTATGGGGATTGAAAAGTAAACAAGTGTATGGTTTGCCATAATATGTATTCTCATTATACTATAATAAAACAGCAAGTTTGGAACATGAATCTTATTCTGATGGAAAATGTTACAAAAATAATACAAGACAGTATATTGTCAATGAAATGAAAAAGCAAGAATTGTATATCTCACAGTTCACTGCAAAGATTTTTTATAAAATCCACAATCATTTGTTATTTCCCTCTCAAGATTACTGACTACTGACCACTGATGACACTGCGATTATCAAGTTTCACACTTAACAGGCTATCAATAGTTTTCTGATCCAGAATTCCCCTTGAATCACTTTGCACTTTGTGAAGAATGGAGAACGTCCACTCTGTATCAGCATTCGAAAGTGACAATAATAAAACAAACCATGCTCAATCTGCAAAGAAGTTCAAACTTCAGTTTTTCTGAGGCTGGGTTTTTAATCCTGCTAATTGCTCCCCAATACTCCTCCAAGCTAAATTCACCCCAAGCAGGAAGCTTCTCAGTTCGACTTAATATGTATTCCTCAGCTTCATATTTCTCAGCTGGTGTTTTTATTGCTTTGGGAGAAAGTGCACATTTCACCATTTTTTTTTTGACATAAAGTTAACTAAAAAATATATGAACTTCCCTTAAATATTCTTAAAAAAACATCTTGAACACAATAATTAAACAATAAAACAATCAAAATACTTAAATGTTTCTGCTGAAATCATTTTTTGCTTGGTCTCTCCATTTTATCTCACCTCCGCCAAAGGTCATTTGATTTTTATTTGAAGACTCAAAAGCCATCCTGTGCCACTTTTCATCCCTTTCTTATAACACCTCATAAAACATCCCCCATCTGGCTTTAAACTGTCCAGATTACAACAATAATGAAATCAATTAACAACCTGTTGTGTACACGTGTTGGCCTTCTTAATCCGTTCAGCCACACATAATTGTACCGTTCATTGTGCTGTAACATTTACAGTCCCCCAATATACTGGTGCCCACTGGTTTCTGTACGGAGTGGATAGAACTCATAAAAATACCAGGCTTATTACACCTTTTTTTTAAAGTGGTAGATTTTAACTATAAAATGTATGTGAGTAGGAAACCTTTAAAATGGCATTTATTTCCAACCGCCAGTAGAATCAAAGGTATGTACCAGATAAAATGTGGAAAAGTATATAGCCCTAACCAATCTGGAATGGCCATCACATTGAATATGACAAACAAAATATGCCATCAGTTTAATGCCTTGCACATATTTTATAGTAGCAGTAGATCAATTATCTAGTTTTTAATAGCATTGTTCTTTAAAGACACCACAACTTGTGTAAATTGTACAATATATACATGTAATTGTAGAAGGACTCATGGAAGATTGGTCAGTTGACCAAATGAGCTTCTTTAAATTGTCATGATGATGACGATGATGATGATGATTATTATTATTATTAACCAGAAACTTTATCTAATCTAAACAACCTACTGTAAAGCCCTAACTAAGATAGCTAAGTAGTTGCCACTATTCACAAACCGAAGCACAAACGGTAAGAAAAACCAAATCATGCACCAGAGTTGTCCGCAAATAAAAATGCAAAATCATGAATCAAACAAATAAAACCGTATCCAGTGATTTCCTAATTTACTTGTAAGCTGTACCTTGTCTCTACCCAGGTCTGGATTTCCTTACTGTAAATATAAATATTTGATGGGTTCTGCAGGCCCCTACCTATCTCCAACCCCACCCCATTGCCTCACAGAACATTACCTCCACCCAGGAGTAACATTTATAGCCATTTTACCGAAAATCCTTAATTTGAATGTCCCTACATTAACCTTAAAATTAACACCCCAGGCATTCCCAAATACCAAATGTTTAATGGGTACTGCAATCCTCTAGTACCCACCTATAACCATACCCACTGCCTCCCAGAACATTTCTTCTGTCCATTAGTAACACTTACCCTCATTTTTTCCACAACTCCCCAATATTGTATCTACTTTACCTTCAAATTAACACTTAAGGCAGTCCCAAATACCATATGTTTGATGGGTACTGCAATTCCCTAGTACCCACCTATAACCACACCCACTGACTCCCAGAACATCCCTCCACTCACAAGTAACCGTTACCCCCATTTTACCCAAAATCCCCATTTTCTGTATCTACATTTACCTTCAAATTAACACCCCAGGCAGTCCCAAATGCCAAATGTTTAATTGGTACTGCAATCGCCCTACCAATCTCGAACACCACCACCCACCCACCCACCCCGTCTCCCGGAACTTTACCTCAAGCCATGAGTAACCTTTATCCCCATTTGACCCAAAATCCCCAATTTGTATGTCCCTACATTAACCTTAAAATTAACACCCTGGGCAGTCTCAAATGCCAAATGTTATATGGGCACTGCAATCCCCTAGTACCCACCTATAACCACACCCACCGACTCCCAGAACATTTCCTCGACTCACGAATAACCCTTACACCCATTTTACCCAAAACTCCCTAATTTTTGTTTCCGGTATCTACATTTACCTTCAAATAAACACCCTGGGCAGTCCCAAATGCCAAATGTTTAATGGGTACTGCAATCCCCCTACCAATCTCCAACACCACCCTGCCTCCCAGAACATTACCTCCAGCCAGGAGTAACCTTTACCCCCATTTTACCCCAAATCTCCAATTTGCATGTACCTACATTAACCTTAAAATTAACACCCCGGGCAGTCCCAAATGCGAAAAGTTGAATGGGTACCGCAATCCCCTAGTACCCACATATAACCCCACCCACTACCTCCTTGAATATCCTCCACTCACGAGTAACCATTACCCCCATTTTACCCCAAATCCCCAATTTCTGTATCTACATTTACCTTCAAATAAACACCCCAGGCAGTCCCAAATGCCAAATGTTTAATTGGTACTGCAATTCTCTACCCATCTTTAAAACCGCCCAGTCTCCCAGAACATTTCCTCCACTCGCGAGTAACCCTTACCCCCATTTTTATGTACCTACATTCACCTTAAAATTAACACCCCGGGCAGTCCCAAATGCCAAATGTTTAATGGGTACTGCAATCCCCTAGTACCCACCTATAACCACACCCACCAACTCCCAGAACATTTCCTCCACTCACGAGTATCCCTTATCCCCATTTTACCCCAAATCCCCAACTTGTATGTCCCTACATTAACCTTAAAACTAACACCCTGGGCAGTCCCAAATGCCAAATGTTTAATGGGTACTGCAATCGGTTAGTACCCACCTATAACCACACCCACTGACTCCCAGAACATTTTCTCCACTCACGAGTAACCCTTACCCGCATTTTACCCCAAATCCCCAATTTCTGTATCTATGTTTACCTTCAAATTAACACCCCAGGCAGTCCCAAATGCCAAATGTTTAATTGGTACTGCAATCGCCCTACCAATCTCAAACACCACCCCCTGTCTCCCGGAACATTACCTCAAGCCAGGAGTAAACTTTAACCCCATTTTACCCAAAATAACCAATTTCTGTTATCTACATTTACCTTCAAATTAACACTCCAGGCAGTCCCAAATGCCAATGTTTAATTGGTACTGCAATCCCCCTACCCATCTTTAACACCACTCAGTCTCCCAGAACATTTCCTCCATGTTACCCTTACCCCCATTTTACCCCAAATCCCCAGTTTGTATATACCTACATTCACCTTCAAATTAACACCCCGGGCAGTCCCAAATACAAAATGTTTAATGGGTACTGCAATCCCCTAGTACCCACCTATATCCAAACACACTGACTCCCAGAACATTTCCTCCATTCACGAGTAACCCATACCCCCATTTTACCCAAAATCCCCAATTTGTATGTCCCTACATTAACCTTAAAACTAACACCCCGGGCAGTCCCAAATGCCAAACGTTTAATGGGTACTGCAATCCCCTAGTACCCACCTATAACCACACACCCTGCCCCCCCCCCAGAAATTCCCTCCACCCAGGAGCAACCATTACCTTCATTTTACCCCAAATCCCCAATTTGTATGTCGCTACATTAACCTTAAAATTAACACCCCAGGCAGTCCCAAATGCCAAATGTTTAATGGGTACTGCAATCCCCTAGTACCCACCTATAACCACCCCCACAGAATATTGCCTCCACCCAGGAGAAACCTTGACCACCATTTTACCCCAAATCCCCAGTTTGTATAAACCTACATTAACCTTTAAATTAACACCCCGGGCAGTCCCAAATACCAGATGTTTAATGGGTACTGCAATCCACTAGTACCCACCTATAACTACACACACTGACTCCCAGAACATTTCCTCCACTCACGAGTAACAGTTACCCCCATTTTTCCCAAAATTCCCCAATTTTTGTTATCTACATTTGCCTTTAAATTAACACCCCGGACAGTCCCAAATGCCAAATGTTTAATTGGTACTGCAATCCCCCTACCCATCTTTAACACCACTCAGTCTCCCAGAACATTTCCTCCATGTTACCCTTACCCCCATTTTACCCAAAATCCCCAATTTATATGTCCCTACATTAACCTTAAAACTAACACCCCGGGCAGTCCCAAATACCAAACGTTTAATGAGTCCTGCAATCCCCTAGTACCCAACTATAACCACAACCCCTCCCCCCAGAACATTCCCCCCACCCAGGAGCAACAATTACCCTCATTTTACCCCAAATCCCCAATTTGTATGTCCCTATATTAACCTTAAAATTAACACCCCAGGCAGTCCCAAATGCCAAATGCTTAATGGGTACTCCAATCCCCTAGTACCCACCAATAACACCACCCCCCCAGAACATTCCCTCTGCCCAGGAGAAGCCTTTACCCCCATTTTACCCCAAATCCCCAGTTTGTATATGCCTACATTCACCTTTAAATTAACACCCCGGGCAGTCCCAAATACAAAATGTTTAATGGGTACTGCAATCCCCTAGTACCCACCTATATCCAAACACACTGACTCCCAGAACATTTCCTCCATTCACGAGTAACCCTTACCCCATTTTACCCCAAATCCCCAATTTGTATGTCCCTACATTAACCTTAAAACTAACACCCCGGGCAGTCCCAAATGCCAAACGTTTAATGGGTACTGCAATCCCCTAGTACCCACCTATAACCACACACCCTGCCCCCCCCCCCCCCAGAAATTCCCTCCACCCAGGAGCAACCATTACCTTCATTTTACCCCAAATCTCCAATTTGTATGTCCCTACATTAACCTTAAAATTAACACCCCGGGCAGTCCCAAATGCCAAATGTTTAATGGGTACTGCAATCCCCTAGTACCCACCTATAACCACCCCCACAGAACACTGCCTCCACCCAGGAGAAACCTTTACCACCATTTTACTCCAAATCCCCAGTTTGTATAAACCTACATTAACCTTTAAATTAACACCCCGGGCAGTCCCAAATACCAAATGTTTAATGGGTACTGCAATCCCCTAGTACCCACCTATAACTACACACATTGACTAACAGAACATTTCCTCCACTCACGAGTAACAGTTACCCCCATTTTACCCAAAATTCCCCAATTTTTGTTATCTACATTTTGCCTTTAAATTAACACCCTGGACAGTCGCAAATGCCAAATGTTTAATTGGTACTGCAATCCCCCTACCAATCTCCAACACCACCCTCCCAGAACATTACCTCCACCCAGGAGTAACCTTTACCCCAAAATCCCCAATTTGCATGTATGTAAATTAACCTTAAAATTAACACCCCAGACAGTCCCAAATGCCAAATGTTTAATGGGTACTGCAATCCCCTAGTACCCACCTATAACCCCATTACCCCAGAACATTGCCTCCACCCAGGAGCAACCTTCACCCCCATTTTACCCCAAATCCCCAATTTGCATGTACCTTCATTAACCTTAAAATTAACACCCCGGGCAGTCCAAAATGCCAAATGTTTAATGGGTACTGCATCCCCCTACCCATTCCTAACCCACACCCCTTGCCTCCCAGAACATTACCTATACCCCAATTGTTATGTCCTTACACTTTCCTTCAAATTCACACCCTGGCTAGTCCCAAATGTCCAAAGGTTTAATGGGTTCTTATTTAACCTTGCAAGGGACATAGCCCCAAGCTAGGTTATATAAGACAATTTGAGTGTTTGTTCTCTTTAACATTTGTATTATTGGCCAATATATTTCCAGACACCTCCCACCATACCCTTCTAATATGTCAATTAATGGTTTGTAACCTGGGCATGAGTCATATTCAAACACCATCAGTTTCCTTTTTATGTTATCTGTGCCAGCTAGTTTGCACATGGCTTTCCCCAGTGTCATCCATCAGTTTGTTTTTAGTGCAAAAGTTGCACCATGTACTGAAGGACTTTTTCAAACATTGTCAGTTGGTATCATGTCTTTGACAACTGAAAGTGCATGCAATGAAGATGTCAGCCGTCACAAATAGCAGAAAAAAACCACTTTACTTTGTATTTTTTTTGACCAACATCGACTTGTCACAAGCTGGGAACAACTTTGTCTCGGAAGATTTCCCACTGGCTGAATTAGATTTCAATCTTTGACTTGATCTTTTGAAAACCTGGGTTCTTCATCAGTAAAGGAGGACTGGCCTTCACTCTAATAAACTGTTCGAGCTATAAATGTGCATAGCCAACTGTAATGCAATGCACGTCCACTGTTTTGGACCACCACTTCCACCACCACCCTCTTTCCTACAAATTCATTAAATTGAAGGACACTGGAGTGAATTTGTGCAACAATGATTACATGTGTAAAGCCTTCAAGGATCAGAGCAGTTTGGGTTCAACTTCCCACAACTGTACATTGTTTTAACCGATTTCTGTTTTGGATTTGTTGAAACAAAGAAAATTTGAACTTTTATTGATCAAAAGTATAAAAAAAAGATTTGGAATTTATGTTTGTTTCAGAGAATTTAGAAGGTTTATTTCATTTGTTGACAATTTTAAGCATTTCTTTGTCAGATATTTCTCACACTGGACTCATTGCATGCACAAGTACCACTGATTTTTTTCAGTTATTCACACTTCTTGTAGTCTTCTTCCTAATCTTTAGTTCTTAATTTAAACATATTATAAATGCAACTGAAATGTGGCTTCGTTTTGTTCACAAATTAAACAATTTATGTATTCATTTTAGGAGACCTGAATGCATGTTTGGCAATTCATTTTTTAATACATCGATTGCGATTTTTAAATCGATGATAAAAGTTTTAAATACAAAGTTATCATGAAAAAATACCGAATTCATCGATTTCCTCACCAGTTTTTGGTTATTTAATGCATCTGCTACTCTCTCTCTAAATGTATTTACCCCAACATGTACACGTAATTGTAGAAGGCCTCATGGAAGATTGGTCTGTTGACCAGACGAGCTTCTTTAAATAAAGAAAGTACAGTGGGACCCCGCTATAACCCGCCCCGCTATAACCCGAATTCGGATATAACCCGGTCGTGGCATGGCTCCCGAAATTTCGGGTAATTTATTACAGTTATTTTTCTCAAAGACCAAAAAAAAAAAAAAAAAAAAAAAAAAAAAAAAAAAAAAATTTAAGTATGAAAAAAACTAAATACGTCAAGAGTTTAATTATCATTCTCATATTCGTCTAAACAGTGCGAAAAAGAACGTGTAGAAAATGTATTATCAAATATCTTCTATTTTTGTGCCAAAATAAACGTCGGAAATACGAACCAATTGCTGGGCCTACTGAGAACTTTGATCTTTGTTTATTGTTGAAAAATTACAGCTCATAAGTGTCAATATTATAATTACTGATTCCTGAGTAATGAAGCCATCGTTTCTACTTTGTTTGTCTTGAATGCATTCCGAATACAGTCGTTGCTCAAATAATCTCCGATATATGTTCTCTTAATTTCATACACAACTAAGCAGCAGCCAATGTGGCGGTTGATAAAAGATTCTCACCAGAATGTATAAATCAATTAATTTAAGTACATTGTTTATCATCAAAGTGAACTACCGAGCTATACTTGTTCAAATCATAGGGCAACGATTTATCGTGCATCAAAGAAACAAAGCCGCCAGCATGTGCGTAAGGCTTGGCGGTGTTGTTTTATGCAATCTGTTGGCCAGTAAATAATGTCGTAAATTTACTACAAATATACCCCCATTGTTTAATGACTATTATTCTTGCTGTAGATTTTCAAACCAATAGGATTAAAAGTGTTAATTTGTATACATTTAGAATGGAAAATGGGAAACGCAAACGTAATGCTTTTACTGTTAAAGAAAAGATTGAAGCATTGGACAGGATTAAGTCCGGTGTTAAACAATCGCATGTAGCTAAAGATTTAGGTCTCGATGAATCGACAGTTCGAGGATGGAAGAAAGATGAAGCAAAATTAAGAGAGCGGGTTCTGGATTTGTACGAAAGTGAGGGAATGATGAGGAAAAAAGCAAGACTAGCAGGAGACACCCAACTTGATGCGTTGACGAATGGCTTAATTTTGACAATGAATGTCCAGTTGCAGACCACGTTTCGGATGCGGAAATTATTAAAAATATTAAGTCTCAAAACACTAGTGGTGATGCTGACGATGGTGATACTTCTGATGATGACAGCGAAGACACTTCACCTGAGGATAGCCCACCATTAGCTACAGAAGCTGTCAAAGGTTTAGAGTGTGCTTTGAGATGGATGGAGACGCAAGATATTGATTATCTTCGAATTCTGCAACTGAGAACTATTCTTGACTTTGCCAAGAGCAGACGTGATATTAGCAGAAAGCAGCTAAAAATCACAGAGTTTTTTAAAAAATAATAACTACTAACAGATGAGAAATGTAGTGGTGTAAAATGTATGCGACACCGTTTATTAATCGTCGGACATACATGTACTTTTTCATCATTCATTACATACACCCGTTACGTAATTTTTGTTACTTTCTCTTCATTGTATTAGTCACATAATGATCTGTGACAAAATTATTGAATATTCTACATCCGTGTGTGGATATTTTCGATGGAAATATTTGTATTATGGATTCAATGTATGTTACAAGATTCGCTGGTGAGTACACGGTGTTGATATTCTTTTCATGCAATAGATTATACATGTATATATATAAATTAGACACGTGTATGTACCAATGCATGGTTTTCTGAATAAAGTAATATATTATATCAGCAAATGGTTTTCTCATTTAATATATATTGATCAAAAATGGTAATTGTGCCATGCATTTTCGCACCAGTCTTTATGTAACCCCCCCCCCAATTAAATCCAAAAATGTGTTGGTATTGTACATGGTTGCTTATAACAAGGTTCGGCTCATAGCCCGGTCGGATTCTATGGCTCCCAACTACCGGGTTATAGCGGGGTCCCACTGTATTATGATTATTATTATTCCGTTTAATTAGTTATTACAAAGGTGATGTTAGGATTAAGGTTAATTGTTTTCCATTCTTGAAAATTGTTTACATTTTATCTTCTGGGTGAATTACTGCTTTAGTGTTCATCTGTACTCTCTCATCCATCCCATCTGTATTTAGTGTCGCTGACCTTGCCAATGTGTATTTAGTGTCGCTGACCTTGCCAATGTGAAAGTACAATTGCACTCTATTGGACAACTGGCAATGAGGGCAGAGCGAAGTACGATTTTTAGGATCCATTGCTGATGTTATTCCGAGTTAAGTGATTTAAAGAAGTTTCATCTTCACAGAAAATTTCAGCAGCCAGTAATACAATTAAAATTATAATTTTCCCAAACATTTTGTATAGTAAATTAGCCTATTTATTGTTAATAGTGTGTATTGGTGCACCTGGAAATTCAATGCTCATTGGAAATGACCTAGGTAAACTACATCGCATTATATCCTTGCTTACCAATAAAGAACACTTCCATGATAATGTTTTAGTGTTTTCTTTTACAAATAAGGAACACTTACATTATAATGTTTTAGTGTTTTCTTTTACAAATAAAGAATTCTGCTTGCATTTTTGGTGTTTTTAGGTTTGTTTATAAACTATGTTCATCGCATACATGAACTGCCATCTCTGACAAGTGAGAACTGGCCCTAATGATGTAATTACCATATTTTTATGTCCGTAAACTCTGGGCATCATGTACATGTACTGCCATTTCTGACAAGTGAGAACTGGCCCTAATTATATAATTACGATATTTTAATGTCTGCAAACGGTGGGCAAGTCCACAAACCATGACAGATATCATGTTACTTAATGTGTTTAGTCAAGTATTAACAAAATCAATTGATTCAAGTGCATCAAGTCTCAATCATCACTAGAAATTTGTCTATGAGCATGACCCAGATTATAATAATGCATGCACACTGCTGATTGGAGCCAGTTCTAATATTGCTATTGTCCACAATATAAGGATTGTCTTTGACAACAGAATGTATCACCAAAATGATACACATATATTCATATTATCTAACCTCTGAATATTTTAAACATAATTCATATTTTCCAAATGCTTGAAGTGATCACAACACTACAATTCCAAATATAGCAATGATTGCCTTAACTCTTTCACTTCGACTGATGTGTATATCCGCTGCATAAATGTGCCTAGCCTCACCAGTGACTGATAAATCCGCTTGTAAACAGAGCACTATTACTCCCGGTGACTGATATATCCGCTTGCTGGTTATGCTTCCTATACCCTAGTGACGGATAGATCCGCTCTGTATGTTCATGTTACAATCGGTCTTATTCGTCAATAATTGGAAGTAAAAGGACATTTAACCAATCAAAATAGAGTTAACAAATGATTGTTCTTACTAAATCCGGGGATTATTTTCAAATTTGAACCACGTGTTTGTTAATACTTGCATTTGTAGTTGACAGTGGAAACAATGGCGTTTGCTTACGATAGTGATTCGGATTCCGAATTTTCAGGTTTTTCTGAGGACGAATTTGACCATATTGAATTAAGAAGTATTGGTAGTGACATTGATCTATCTTCTTTGTCAAGTCTGTCAGAAATTGAGACAGAATCCGATGATGAAGATGGCGAAGTGTGGACAAGAGATCCACGTGCTCCGAAAGTCACCGAGTTTACGGAAAACGTCGGTCTAACTTTCGTTTTGGATGAGGGGAAAAAAGAAATTGATTTTTTCTTTAAACTGTTTCTCTAGATACCATGAGGAACTACTTAAGAAATAGTAGAAATTAGTGACTAGATAACATTTTTAGTAATTACATGTATATATTTGACAAATAACTTTGTATAAAAGACTCACAGATAAATTTTAGTGTTTACAAACAGTGTTTTGTATTATATTCCTGGATTTTATATCAATCTTGTGGATGTCAGCAGAATAAAAGAATCAAACATATATAAGGTAGTTATAGCTTTTATATATGCATGGTTTTAGTCTATAAATCAGTTTATTATACAGAAAATAACTAATACAATTAGCCCATATCCCCACATCATCAGGTAAAAAGTTATGATTTGGCTGCAGCAGCATCAGGCTCTGGTAGTCAGCCCCCAAATCAGCTGCAGTAGTCACCCCAGCAGCTAGGCATAGCAGTGAGCCACTACAGTAGCACTAGAAGTTAACTCATTCGGCCCCAATCCCGCCTACAGGAGTGATCCGTTTTCTGCATTCAATGGCCGATCCCGCCTGTAGTCGTGGTTTGTTTACTGCATTCAATGGCCGATCCCGTCTACAGTCGTGGTGAATGTGTGTTAGTAACAACATCTCCGATTGGTTACAATTGGGGGTTTTCCAAGAATCTGACGATATTAAACCAATCAGAAATTATTTTACTTCCATTTGTGTAAATTTGAATTATTCATAAGCCAAGGTTACTAATTGAGAGCAGTTTTACTACACGCGTTTTATTCATGAAAAATCGTAAACAAAGGCGGACTTGAATACATGAATACATGTGCATGATGTTTACAAAATTTTCTAAATAGGTAAAAACTCTCTGGGGCACAAGCAGCCTTACACAGCTTAGTGGTGCTGGGGCATAGCAGCAGTGCTACTGATAACAGTGCTGGGGCTGAATGAGTTAAAGAGTTAAATGTAACTGAGCCAAATCACTTAGACTGGTTCAGGAATTTAAGTACAGAACACCATTGCTTCTGATGATACTCTAGGCAGAAAGACCAAACAAACCATGTTCAAAACAAGTTTATCAAGGGGATATCTGCTGCTGAATAAAACAGGTGACAAGAAATGGAGATGTTGGAATTTTAATATGATCCCTAGAGTGGGACCATGGGCTGTATTTTAGTATTTCAAGTTACAGGTGGCGATCTGAAAGTTGGTCTGTGTCATCATCAAGGCCAGGGCTATAACATACATTTTTGAGTTACACACCCTGGTCTTGCCCAAAGGTTAGCCTGTGGGAATGCTGCCCCTATGTCACATTTTGGAAACTCTCGAGATCCCCACCCATCAATCATATATAGGACTAAAGGACACGAGATGAATTCAGACATAATGGTATATCATGCCTCTAAGGTTGGGGACTTTCCCCTGGGTCATGTCTTGAAAACAGTGGAGATCCCACCTACTAACCATATATTGGTTGAAGGACACTAGATGAAATCATGCACATTTCCAGTACATACCCTGGGGAAGGGGACTTGCACTGGGGCATAACTTTGAAACTGCGGAGATTCCCAGCCTATAACTATATATAGGTTCAAAGGGCAAGAGGAGATAAAATTGGACATATATCCAGCACAGACCATGGGTTGTGTCCCTTGAGTTGGAACTCGACTCTGGCTCACAACTTGGGAACTGTTCAAGTCCCCATCCTACAACTATATATGCACTTGCACATCCAACACATCCTGGGTCATGTCCCTGGAGTATTAGGGACTTGTCCTTGGCTCACATCTTGGAAACTATCAAGATTTGCACCATATAACCATATATACACTAACTGGATATGAAAAGAGAAATACACATTTACAGCACTGAAACATTTGCGCCTGGGTCAGGCCCTATCCCTAGTGGCATAGATTCTAAGCATGGTGATATGCAATGCCATGTTATTTACCTAATTCTAGTTTTTTTTTCTTTCTAGATCTCATTTTGGATCACACTGAATTTTATGTCTACCCAAAAAAATCATTGTTACGACTCTATGGTCTTAGAAAACATAAAGAAAGTGAAACCAACAAATCAAGTAAAAATCAAGAAGCAATTTTTTTCTGGACAATTAAAGTGAAAATTCAAAAGACACTTACAGTAATGTGAATTAAAATCCAAATAATCCAATAATCCTAAGTGTCCTAATCATAAGTTCTAAATATAGAATGTTCCAAATGAGCAACTATCCAAAATGAAGTACTCCAGAATATCTTTGAATAAGTTTACATAAATCCCAAAATTGTCAATTCAAAAGACTATGAGCACTTTTATAATCTAATGGATATTGTTTAAAAAATTCCTCTCTCTGAATTTGGAATGATTGTTCACAACTGTAATGGCTCTTTAAAGAAAATTGAAAAACTGTCCACTAAACATGGTATATATAAAGATAGGTCACATGACACAATGTTCTAGAATATTATGGTGTATGTGACTCTTAATACAACTCTAGAGGGAAATTCTGGTCTTATCAGTAAACAAAATCAACCCTGACCTCAAACTGAATCAACAACTTATTTACCAAAACAGTCCTTGAAATCAAATACTAAGTGAACAACCTAACTCAAGGACAATAACTAACATGTCAACAGTATACTTAACATTACGGTTTAAGCAAATATTAAAGTCAAGAAACATTTATAATTTTTATATAAACATCATACATAACATCATCCAGTGTGAAAACTGTACAAATAACACTGCTCATATGCTCTTGAAGAAAACGTGGAATCAGTCTGTATACCAGTAGATACTTGTATAATTTTGTACAAAATCTTCCAATATTATTCCACTTGGAAGGGTTTAATGAAACCAGCCAATTGGATGATATTTGTAAATTTACACATCGGAACTAGTACATGTGTTGCCACCTTTCTTGAAGGTAAAGTTCACAAATGAAGGTTACATTTACTTTTAGTGTACGGTTTTCAAATCTGAAAAGGTTAGAATTAGTGGGAGGAAAATTGGTAAACTTTTACATATATGTAAGACAAAGAGTGTCAAATTTACCACTTTCATGGTTTTCATTTCAGTGAAAGGTGGACATTACTATATTTGTTTGGAGATGTAACTCACAAACTTTTAAATAAAGTAATAAACCTAAAGCTTGGTATAGCTACATCTCAGGACTTGATGTCACTTGGCACTTTTATGGCATCTTTACGGCCAGGTCTCAAATCATTATCATTTTTTGTGTGTGCAAACCGTCACCCAGAAGCAATTAAGTTCTTACAGATAATGGAAAGAAATGTTTTACCCGATCAAATCATAGCTTGGGGTGAATCTTGTACCAATCATGTATATCAACAGCATGGTCCAATCAGCAAAATCAAAGTGACATGCATAGCTTAATTACTTGTTGCATTAGGACTAACACTAAAGCCATTGAAGGTACAACTCCTGAATGTGTCATTATTTTTAATGGTTTTTCATCATGGTTAAGATCATACATCAAAATTTTCACATTTTTGAAAGTTAGTCAATCTTGCTTGCCTGAACCTTTCCCTTCATTATTCCATTTATATCTGTTACATGTGTTGCTAGACCACAACCATACTTTTACTTTTTTCCTTACCAAAAGTCACGTTAATCATACAAATGCTTGGCATTGCTTTTAAGTGCATTTAATCATAGTAAATCAGGGTCCAAGCTGGACCCTAATATCTGAATTAATTTACCTCTCCAGCCAGAATCATACCTGCCAACCCCAACAGAGGTACAAGCGTAACCTAAGTGACGAAAAAGCATAATCTGAGCATAAAAAGTGTAATCTATATATTACATGCCATTATTACAATAAACAGTTCGAAAAATGTACATTTAGTTTTCCTACTAACCTGGATCTGCGTATGGTTAAAATTCTTATCACAAATGGTCAAAATCTGTGTGAATTAGTACCAGAATACAAACACAAAACATATTGAAAAATTATTTATATACAACACTTTAACTAGTCTAAATGCTGAACTTTCGCTGAATGATTGTAAAGTCAAGTCCACAAATTCTGCAATAAACATTACAATGTGCTCAACCCGAGTGCTGTATTACATCACTCGTATTCTTTTAAATTTGTAAAGCACTATTGATTTGAAGAAACTGGTCTGTTTTCTTGGAAATGTATCATATACAGCTGCTATAAATAGAAAATAAGTACACGTAGGTCTACAATGGACAAAATGTACTCTTGTGCTATTCTTAAGTAGCAGTCTTCTTTTAGAATATTCTCAAATTTATATGATATATTTGATTAAAGAGGTGATAAAAAAATTAAAAATGCAACTTATTATTGCTTTATTTTTTATCTTTTAATATACCAAAAAAGAGTATTCAACACACAGGCAAGCACAAGACATAATTAGGTAAAAAAAAAGTGTAATGATTACACCAAAAGTGTAATGGTTGGAATGTATGTATGGTGTCTGTGCTCAAATTATAACACCTTTCAACCTATTTACTACCAAAAATACACAAATCAGCTGTGTCACATATCAAAACTAGGTTGTTGAGACCTACATTCTGTGGTTAGTTGGCCACTCTCAAAGTGCACCTGGAACTAGCAAATGTTTTCAGACTACTTAACTGTTAAGGTTCTAAAACCCACGGGACTAGTGGCTGCATCTGATTTTTTATATATGTTTTTTAATTGGGAACCCCCCCTGGCAGTTTGTACCACCTTCCAATTTGAAATACAAAAAGCCTGTAGGATGTAATAAAATGCACAAAACTAGTCAATTCATTCATTAATTTATCATTTCTAACCCTATTATTGGCAGAGGGTCCCTAACACTGTCATCTCCTTGTTTCTTCCGTTCCATGGTCATGATGCCGTTATTCATGTAGATTGGGCTTGTTATGTAGTGCACACATCTTCTCCGCAATGGACATTACTGTGGAATGCCTCTGATTGGATCACTTGTGTTGGACAGGAATACATATGTAGATGGAGCCTGTTCAGTAGTGGGCACATCTTCTCTGCAATGAACACTGTTCTGAAAAGCAATGGACACTGTTTTGAAAACCTGTTTTGTGGAAAAGGTATTTATAAGAGCTAAAATAAGCAATATATTGTATAGCATACACAACAGATAAGCACAGTCATAATTGAGCTATTGTGTTGTAATTATCATATTGCAAAAAGATCAAACAAGATGCAATGAGGGTTACATTTTGCATACACATGGGGCCTTAAGTACACTGTAGCAAATAACCCGATGCAATTACCGTATATACTCGATTATAAGTCGACTCGACTACAAGTCGACCCCCCCCCCCTTTTTTAGGGCTCCAAAAAGTGAATTTCTCCTTGACCCTCCTACATGTCGGGGTGTATTTTGCAAGTCAGATCCGTCTGAATGGGTGACTTCGCAGTGAGTCAGAAATGCACTTTGGAAATATAAACAAGCCAAACTGGATAGATAGATAAGAAAAATAAAAACAAAACCAGTGTAAAATACAATTATATTATCGAGTGAAATATGTAACAAATAAATTGACAACTTACAATTTATCCATCTCTGTGTAATAAAGTCAATTGAAATCCATAATGCTTGACATTTTAAATCCATTTATATGATAAATCCATGAATTCAATTATAGGTCACATACCTGTATAAAAATAGAACTTCAGAGTGATACGATTCACAATATCCCGTAATATGTTAATTTCACACGTTGTACAAATAAACAATGAAAGTTTAAGTCCACTTTTTTGTGATTCACGGTATCCTATAAATGTCACTATCTAATGTAATCTGGTACAAAGACCAAGAATTAATCCTCATTGTCTGATAAAGTTCTGAAATTCTACATCGTCTAGTCATTGTAAATCATTGTCTAGTCATCGTAAATCTCGTCAGACTCTGATTCCTCTGCTTTACTGTCATATGCGGGTGCTTATGCAGAGACTGAGCTTGGGCTCTGTAACACTTTGATCATAAAGTCAGAAATCTATTAAAGGCTGCAAATGAACACATGTCATTTGTGCGGCAAGATCACAGGGAGTTCAAATAACCACCCTCTGTTACTTGGTACTGAACAAGTATAAAACTCACGGCTTGATCAAAGGGTTGTCACATGTGAAAACAGTGTGGTGCCTCTCCAAGCAAAGGGATTAAGGTTAAAGTATATGTACAGGAAGTTGTGGAACATCCACTTGGCACTGAACAAGTATAGATTCGCGGCTCTATCAAAAGGATTGTCAACTTGAAAACAAAGCGAGTCCCTTTACAAGCCAAAGGCTTATCAGACCACGTGCACTTGCAGACAACTTGGGAAATATGTTGGGAATTAAATCCGACTTGTGGAAAAGGAAAATACAAATTAAATCAAAACTTTTATTGCATCAAGCACAGTCTTTATTCAGCAAAACACAAATATTAATACAAATACAGGTTGTTCGGACTTGCACGAAAATGGAGGCAATATAGTTACTAGTAAACACCTACGGTAAACATTGACGGACACTTCATTTTGCGATAGGTAGTATTTAATTTACCGGTAACATTTTCAAATTATTAAAAGCCAATTACCTGTAGATACATGTATTATGTAATGAATACCATCATGAAATGGATAAACACAGTGCATACCATATATGCAGTACTACATAGGAATAATGGCATGAAAATGTAAAAATATATGAATTGACAGTATTTTTATGTACTGCAAACATGTAGAGTTTCCAACATTACCCCAAGATTTATAATTTTTTTAATGTCACGCTTATAAGACGACCCCTACTCTGCATGAATCGAATTTTAGGTAAAAAAACGCCGACTTGTAAGCGAGTATATACAGTATGTAATGAAGGCCGCCTTATTGTTTTTCCTGTCAATAGTCCTCTGACAGTCTTTGGTAACCCAGTGGCTATCAAAGTTTCCATGTAGAAAGTACAGTTGTGGTTGATACTGTTCATAGAGAAGAAAATTCCACAACATTTGTGAAATACAGCACAACTCGCTCAATTTTTTTAATTCCCCATTCTTCGCGGTGGGGGTGTAGAGATAGTGGAGAGGATTATGAATTTTTTTAATTAAAAAAACACCTCTCCATGCACCCTGATGGGAGTTGTCATGGTATATAGCGGAGAATAGCTCTGCACACCACACTTTCTCACAATCGATGACTACCGCAGAGTGGACGTGGTCTCAATAAATTGAGTGGTTTACTGTTTATGACACCTGCAAGCATGATCTAAAGAGGTTCAGAGAAAGACAAGCACCGATTTATGTAAATTGTCATTTCTTTCAGGTGCAGTTTGCTTACTTTTTTTATACTGAAAAAAATGTGATCATTTATTTAATGATAAACATTTACTAGTTCTAACGAAGATAATATATGATACATAATGCCAGATCAAATTTTAGATAATATTAACATAATGACATTGCCTCACAAACTGTATTAATACTACATTTTGCACAATGAATCTAATTTTTTTTCCTTTAATACTACGCTATTGGAATCCAGATTCATTAATGTCCTTATTTCTGTTGCAGTTCGCACAATATACTTTTTTTTATGATCAAATGAAAATCAGTGAGATCGTAAAATCGCATTCATACTGGACTAAAGTGAAACAAAACCGCAAAAGTTTTGATGGTTACCCCATGCATGAGTGCTCTTTAACATAATGTATGATTTCTTCTGACATCCAATTACTGCATTATAGAGGAGTAATTACAACTTGAGAAGGCATAGTTCTGGCTGTTGCTTCATCAACATACAAAAAAAAAAAAATTGCTAAAAGCCAAGTGACTATGTACTGTTCCAGAAATATAAAGATGATGACAAAGTGAAGTTCATTCTCATACTGAATTTCTACATGTTGTGAAAAAAAGAAGATGCATTCAATATGCACTTCATAACAGATCTGTGTGCATAGGCAGGGGCACTACATACATGTACGTTAGTCTCAGATATACGTGTCAGAGAGAGAGAGAAAGAGAGATGTATTAATTATCAAAAAGTAGTGTTTTCTTTTTTAAATCACAAATAGTTGCAAAAGTCATCCTAGATACATGCACACTTTTTGATTACAGATGCTCATGTGCAAACTAATAAACACAACAGAACCCATCATCATGGTTTGTTTCTTTGACCCCTATGTGTTAATTTCATGTGCGAACTGACAACTTAAAAAGCACAACAGCAGCTCTTCTAGAATTTGGTTTTCTTTGCCATTATGCTGACAATAAACGGTGTACTTGGGGTTAAGTGAATAGTTTTTTTTATTGAATAAGCATTTTGTTGAATCATACTGTATAACCCACAGGCTATTCCATTGTTTGATTCTCATACCTGTGATTCTACCGGCGGTAGGCCAAAAATACCGTTTTAAAGACCGTCTACCGCACATACCGTTTAGTAGTCGAAATCTACCGGTTTTGAAAATTTAAAGGAAATTTTTTTTTTTTTTACAAAAACCCGTTTTTTTTTTTTACGCGTTCTATCAACACATTAGACAAACCAGCAACAACCAGTCTACTGGGAATCGGAAATGTTTACCTATGATATGACCGGTGCGACAATGCATGGTCGAGTTCGGATTACAATTGTTTGCATGTGTACTCAAGAAGCGGCTAATTGATTACCTTATTGTTGTAATCTGGAGAGTTTAAGGCCAAATGCGGGATGTTGTTTGAGGTGTTATAAGTAATAAAAGGATCAATGATCATGATGACCATGAGTCTTTGATTAAAACTCGGCCGATCTGTCGTGGAAGTAAAATAAAACGGAGAGACCGACCAAAAATGATCTTGGCAGAAACACTTGATTAAGTATTTTGATTTGATGTCTTTTAATTGTTCTTGTATTGTTCACGATGGTTTATGATGAATATTTAAGGGCAGCTTGTATATTTTTTTTTTCTTCAATTCATGTCAAAATGCCGAAATGTCCGCTTTCTCCAAATGCTAAGAAGCCACCAGCTAAGAAATACTACAAGTTTAACAACGCTTGGATACCAGAATTAAAGTGTGTGCAGGCGAGTAGCAAAGGTCCTGACTTTGCATTGCGTCTTTCATGCAGATTGGATTTTAAGATAGCATATAGAGGAAGAAATGCTATCACCAGGCATATGCAGACACCATCACATAGGAGCAACGATTCTTCTGTAGCAAACACACCCACATTGAAGGCATTATTTGAGACTGGATCAAAAGTGGATAAAGTGACACTTGCAGAGACTTTGTTTGCAAATTTTGTGACAGAGCACAATTTACCATTCCTCATAGCAGATCATTTTACTAAACTGGTTAAAGTCATGTTTTCTGACTCTGAAATTGCACAAAAATGTTCATGCCAGCGTACAAAGACAACACATATTGTCACTCAGGCCCTAGCCCCCCACTGGGACAGAAGAGTTGAAAATATGTGTAGGAGTCAGAAGTTCAGTATCATGATTGATGAATCAAATGATCAAGGGGATGATAAAATGTTGAATGTTCTAGTCCGTGTGTATGATCAAACAGTTCAGCAAAAATGTACATTATTTTTAATATTTCACAACATTTGTCAACTTACATCATTGCATTTAACTGCATAAAAAATCTTTGCAGCGAACTGTGAGATGTATAACTCTTCCTTTTTCATTTAATTAACAATATATACAATTTATTGTAACAGTTTCCATCAGATTCTGAACCTGAATCATGTTCAAAATTTGTGTTTTATTATAATATGAAGAGAATACATATTATGTGACAAAATTAACTTGTTTTCTTTTCAATCCCCTTAAAACACGTAAAATTTATGCCGATAAAAAATCTACCATTTTAGAAGCCAACCTACTGATCAAAATTTGTAAATCTACTGATTTGAAATCCTGGTTCTGTCACAGGTATGGATTCTCAGAAAAGAAAAATCGGCAATAGAAAGAACTTGTGAACTAGTCAAACGGCTAGTATCAAATTTGTGCATTTATCTGTGGTCTTCCATTCCTCGTGTCAGTCTGAGATCACCTAACTAAAGATTATTTGGTAATGAGGAGAGATAGCTCAAAACCAGATTAGTTGTTTTAAACGGACAATGGTTTTGCTTCGAACTACTTACAAAGATGTAATTCAACCTTTTCTTATCAACAATGAGACCTACAGCACTCAATCATTCAGCTCCCTTTCTATAAAACTACCTTGTATCAAAATTTATTCCTGCCTTTCACAATTCAACAGTGGAACACATTACCAACAGAAATTATAAGTAACACATCTATTCAAATCTCAAAACTAGCTCAAGACTGATCAAAATCCATCGGCCCACATCCCGAAACTATTCATTTGTGAAGTTGAACAAGTAAAAATTTGCAAGACGCTATTCCAGGACAAGTGCTTATTTCCTACTTAAAACAAGTCGGGCAAGTGTTAATTTTCATGCTTTATCTGGCCATTCATGCCCACCACCCCCATCACTCTTCAGGCATACTAAATGCTTGAATCAACCTCTCTCCATTTTATTCATTCATATCCTGCGATATTACAGCAAGTAACCATTGAAAACCGTCGCATGTGTGCACGTTCTATTACTACTTGAATGCATATTGAGCTAAACGACTGAATTATCAACCAATCAAAATACTTAAAACGAGACAATTCAATTATGGTTAATTAGCAACGTTTTAAATGGCTTTTATTTTGTATACTCAACCCAGATACTCGCAAGTGGATCACCCTCTGATTTCAATCCAGTGATTCAATGCAATTAAATTAATGAAAGCCATTTTAATGACATTAGTGTCGATTTCCTTTATGAACTGATTAAATAACAGTAATGATTCTTTAATTTTTAATTGATTATACAGAGGATCAGCTTCCACACGAGATATTCCATTTGAAGCAAAGCAATTATGCTAATTAAGGAGCTGTCTGTGTTCATATTTAAACCACAAAATGTATGTTATAACAACTTTAGAAGTAGTTGACGGGTGAGATCATTTTTATTATGTTTACTTAATCATTTTTGCAAGGAAGGTTCTAGGGGAAATTCAGAGAAGGAACATCTGCATGAACGTGTTGGGATAAAATGAAAGCTGCCACCAAATGGGAGATAAATATTTCTCCAAAGAGACGTAAGCTAGTCTCCATGGTAGCAAAACATCTTAAATATGACACTTCTGAGACAGAAATGGAAGGAAAGATGGTTTGCAGTTATCACAAACAATATTCCAAACTGGCACAGGTTTGAAATTCAACCAGTTTTTGTCAATGGAAACTGAACCAATTAAGTTTCATTATAGCTCTGGACCTCACAAGGCCGGTCAGCACAGTATATGACCGACACCATCCAGCATATGAAGAAAGTCTTAAAAGTTAGAATTTGCCGACACTCCACAGGAAATGTACATTTTAAAACTAAATGTGAATGAACTGAAAAACAAAATAATGGTTATTTTTATCACAGCCTACACCCTACCCCATTTTGGAAAACCATGGTCCGATATGGAAATGCTCTGTGCACTCCAGAAGAATGGTGTTGAACTTGGGTGTTAACTACAATATTCACTTGACATTCAGGTAGTTTGCAGTACTTGTTATGTGGATTGAAAGAATGTACTGTACCAAATAAACTGCATCTGCATTAAATGAAATTAATACATACAAGTTTATCTCCTACCAAAAATATTTCATTATACTTCATCACTTTCACCCATCCATTTGGTAATATTAAACTTTGATGACCAAACCAATAATCCTAGGTATATTTGTTAAGCTGTTGGTTATAGAATGCAGCTTCATGTGCTTCATCGAGTCTCCATAAAAACAGTAGGTCTATGGTAAGAGTAAACGCATGTCTAGTTCCTGAGAAAATGTGTTGCATAAATAGTGCCGTGTATATTTCATTGTGTGGGCACATGTTAAGCAAACAATTTAAAAGTGACTGGGTGAATGACAAAATAAATCACTGTGTTTGTCACATTTATTTATTTTAATAACAGAATGAAACCCACTAATACTTGTGTGATTTCTTTTTTCTTTTGTTTAAAAGCAGAATCTCTCTCTCTTATTAAAATTACTACAATTAAACTGCATATTTTGTGAAGCACCTAAATAGTCTCAGGAGTTGGAAATTTATCCTTCATCTCTTGCAATACATGTATGTGAATGCGTTTTAGTGGGCGAGTCTTTGAATATTAAACAGCGTTGTGTACAACTTGAAAAGAGCATTCTGTACCATGTACTGTAGCCGAGCTGAAGGGCAAGTTCCACGTGGTGTAGTGGATGCCCACAATTACATAATTATATTGCTGCAACTTTCCTGTGAATTTATTTGAAAAGATATCATAAAGATGTGTTCATTTTTGAAATATGCACACTCAAATTATGCAGAAAACATTCAATTTTTGTATATTCTATAATTCAGAAAAAATCATCCCCTGTTGCTACTATTACCAAAATATATAGCCATTTCTTCAGAGCACCATCTCCCACCCACCAGTAATTAACTGCACATTACCAATAGCCCTTAAGCATTTCGAAAGCATAATTTTAACCATTTAACTTTAAAGAAAACTTGCTCAAGGAAACATTCCGTCTGGCACTCATTTTGTTAGAGGATTGGGGAGGGGCACCGACTTTTCCTCACTCCCTTTCAAATCCGCCCTTGCATTACACATACATGTACTTACATGAATGCAAGGCCAGATTACAAGTGGTGCAGATGCAGCAGTTGCTCCAAGGCCCCCGCGATGCAAGTATTTATAAATTTATGGTGTTCATTTATTTCGGGGGAGGGGGGGGTACTTTTAAATTGCTCATTGCCCTTCTACCAGCTTAATCCGGTGTTAAGTGGATGGGAAATGTAACTAAACTTTTTTTTAAAAAATCTCTATTCAGGGCCAGTTGAACAGCTCGACAAACTAGGCGGTAGCCTAGGGCAGGAAATTTTTTTGGTGGGGGTGGGCGGCAAAAAAACTGAATGAATAAAAAAAAAAAAAAGGAAGAAATAGCGTAAATTGGAAGATATTAAGCGGCTAAAAACAGAAAACAGAAGGAAACAATAAATGTACAATATTCATTTTCAAAAGTTAATTCTTGGAGACGGGGAGATGATTGTGCAAGGCGAGCAATCGTGCTTTCTCTATTCAAACTGTAAATGCACGTGCAACATCGGTCAAATCTTGCAATTTTAGCTATCCTAAATTTAAGATTCTCATTATCAAAACTTTGCAATGACGTGACAATACGTTCAGATGGCAGCATACAGTTATAAATCAACATATAAGACATTTAAGATACTCACCTGAGACAAAATTTTCCAACGCCTTAACTAAGAATGACTTTCTTCAAAGACAGCCCCCTGCGCGCGCAGGGATATCATTTAGCGCGCGAAATGTTTTATTACTAATCACTAAAACACGGACCTTCTTTCAACATGCGACGGAAAACTACCGGGACTGACAAATTAATTTTCGTAATGGTGGGCAGGGGGCTGGGATTTTCTCTCGACCCATGATTTTTTTTTTTGGGGGGGGGTTTGTATATTTTTGTTCACTGCAAGATATTTTTTTATTGCAACTAATATAATGGATATAATATGTTGAAGGGAATAAAAATAGCCCAAAGAAACTATGGCAAAAGTAGAAATCGCTCGGTTACAGTTCTAAATCAAACGATAATGCTATTATTATACTCACTATTGAGGATCGCAACTGTCATAGACCCTGTGATATTGCTAATCATTTTAATACCTTCTTCATTAATGTAGCATCTACTCTCTTGGAGAAATTGCCACAACCTTCAAAAATATTTACAACAGTTTCAACAATTTTGAAAAAGTTTTACAGGGTAAGAATATATATATATATATATATATATATATATATATATATATATATATATATATATATATATATATATATATATATATCTGCAAGCTTGCAATAACATTTAAACAAACCTCCAAAATATTAAACCACCGAAAACCGACTGGGGGATCTTGCCGCTCTCCTTGACCCTATTCGCATCACTTTGAAGGCTTGTCCCGTTGATTTTTTTTATTTTGGCTTCCTGATATTCCACCACACCCCCCACCCCCCTCACCACCACCCCCAGTGTTTTAACGATTTCAGTTACATACAGTGTTACTTGTCTGTATCAAGAGGTATTGTGTCTGATTAGACCAACAAGTTGTTTTCCGCCTTTTTTTATTTTTATTTTTTTTTTCCTTTTTTTTCTGACATGACCGGTGGATGACCAGTCACCAGTCATGTCAGGGGGAAAAAAATGGCGGAGAACAACTTGTTGGTCTAGTGCCAGATGAACTGAAATTAGCTAGAGTTAGTCCTCTTAACAAAAAGGATAGTAGGGCTGCTGCCAACAATTACAGTCCTGTTAGTATATCCAGTATTGTGTCCAAAATTTTAGAAAGAACAGTCTATGTTCAACTTGAATACCTTTTAGCTAAGAATAACAGTAGTCTAGTGTGCCACTTGAGGGTCTAAGGGAAACGTGTTAAAAGGGGTAAAAAGATTATGGGGTCTATGGGACTTTAAGATGGACAAAAATGTCCATAAGTAGTGGAGGATGGCGATGGCGATCGAGGGGTCTACGGGAGTCCCATATTAAAAAAGGTCGAACATTTATTGGGGTCTACAAGGGAAAATGTGTCCCTATAAATTGTGAGTGACAAAGAGTCGAAAGTTTATGGGGAAAAACGGGAATTTAACATAGGCGCCATCTTGGTTCATAGCTACATTGTAACAGTGTAGCTATAGGCGACGATCTGCACTCGAACGGAAAAACCATATGACTTCATAGGTTTATCATATGGAGTGAGTGTCTGTTTGTAACAATGTAGCAATTGGCGACGGTCTGCACTTGAACATAAATGTAGTATGACGTCATTGTTTTCAACATGAGAAATATGTCTGTCAACATGTGGGTGAGGTGTGGGTGTATGTGCTGCGCGCGCATGAGAGAGAGAGAGAGAGAGAGAGAGAGAGAGAGAGAGAGAGACAGAGACAGAGAGAGAGAGAGAGAGAGAGAGAGAGAGAGAGAGAGAGAGAGAGAGAGAGAGAGAGAAATAATTTTTGAAAGGGACACACAAAACAAACAAGTCAACACTAGGTTTCAAAATCAACATTTTCCCCATTAAGTCCCGCTCACTTAAAATGAAGAAGAAGGACTAGGGCTTGTCCCTTCCATTTTCATGTACAAAAGATTAAGCAAGAACATATTTACAAGGCTGACATCGTTGTGAAATCAAACTAGATTTCCAATGGTCTAAGACAGTATCATTTTGCCATGGATGTACACTACGTTTCTGAGCTAAAGAAAAGAGATAACCATAATGTTCATAAAACTTGAATATCTTCTCTTAAATTCCCGTATATGTGTATGATCGTGCTTTCCCCTGTATAACAAAAGTACAGTATAGCTTTAAGGGTCCTTTAAACAAACCGTTCTGCACTGATTGACCTAACTTCATTACGTACAAAAGCGAGTAGTGGCTAAAGTTTACCGTCCCTTGCACAGGTCGTTTCCCACTGATTGACCTAGCTACGTTACGTTATAAAGGGAGCAGGGGAGCAAATGTGTTCCTTCAAATCATTACCCCATATAAACATTCTATCAAAAGCTTAACATTTAAATGGGTTTTCTTCAGAAAAAGTATTTTACTTTTTTTTTAATCCATTTTGTATCCTCATATACCTATCGGATTTCCATTCTCTCTAAGTTTTTTATTACAAGCAAAAAGGCATGCCATTTCGTACTGAAGGACATAGCCACATGAATAGCATCTTTAGCCACTGTGAGCATATTGCACAATGAAATATTGTCAAATGAATAAGAAAGTAAAAATAAAAATCCAAAACATATCGTTTGGCTCAAGCCATGCAGTAAAAAAAAAAAAAACCCAAGTATCGCTAAGATTTCTATTTCAAGTACACATTTCGCTGCTGAAAATTTTCGAGTAGTGTGTTAAAATGGAAACAGATACCATTATGATTTGAATATAAATCATTCTATAGGAAGTTCAATGTGAATCAGTAGTATTAAAACGGGGCTTTTAGATTGCGGTTTCTGATATAGGTCAGAGCCTTTTATACCCCATTACTTTACTAATTTTAACCCTCACATCACACGCGAGTGTATTATTTACGGGTGCGGTGGGACTGTGTGCGGCGACACCGCTGCTACAGCGACAACAACGCTGCAACCGCAGGTGCAGACAAGTTTGTGTCATTGTGAATATCCTTCGGAAACGTGAACGATTTTGCGTAAGAAAATCTGCTAGCATAAATGATATTGTATTGAGACTACTTTGTGCTGCCGCGAGAAGTTCTGAATCAACACGTATTCGTGAATGTAATCGTATCTAAATTATTTTGGCAGCACCACCAGAGACACCGATTGCTATTGATATAGCTCCGACAACAATTTCGATTGGTGTACCTATGATGGTTGCCGTGGTCACAATCCCAGCAACACCAAGGTCAACTTTTGTTGCCGCGGCGAGTCCACAAATAGCAACTACAATCATACACACGCGTTTGTTTTTCATGAGTAGCGCGGTTCTCATGATTATTTCATCTCGCAGTTGTTGTTCCGCTTCAATTATTTTTTCGCGTCGGTAGATTTGAGGGGCTATCACAGTTCATCTATTTATATTGTCATCGTGGAGACCAATTGCTTGCCATGATGGCTTTGTTCAGCTGCAATACGTGCACGTACTTCCAACCAGGCACTTTTCTTCACTTGTTCAACCGTCATGCAATCGTAGAAAATATCTTCTGAGGTAATCTTTTAAGTCTCTGGCGATTGTGCGTTCCTGGGGTTTGGCACCACGTTCATTTTGAAACACACTGATTACGGCTCTGTTTTATGCCTCTAACGATCGTTTTTGTCTAAGAACTTTTACGCCGACAAGTGCATCCTTGTTAAATAACAGTCGAGATCTTTTTTCTTCTTAGTTTAGTTAATGTTGGTTTAACATAATCGATGGGGAATGTAACCGTGGTGCATTCAGCGGTGAATTTCACTTCATCGTTGTAGAAACAGTTTTTGGCTGATTTCACGCCTGATGGTGATGTCTCTTTTTGTCTGGTGTTTCCGCGTGTTAATGCTATGACTACAAGCTGGCCTCGAGTTGGTAGTAGCTATCAATTTCTATTTTACCTTTGCGTAGATTATATTTCAGTGCATATGAGAGTCTGGTAACACCATTCTGAAGCAGATATTCATCAACAAGTGGAACAAAATTGCTATCAATCTTAACATCCTCTGTCATCTGGTCCAACACCCCATCCGCAAATTCCGCAACATCGTCATCGCGTTCAAAATCCATTACGTACATGTAATAACAAATCTTAAACACAAACGCCAGAGACGGTTAAGTGCCCTTCCGAATAGATGTTTAGTCCTTGGGACTGAATTTCATCTCCGGCGAATAATGATAATGATACCGAATATATGAAACTTTCTTTAAAATTGTCTTCTGTAATACGTGTCATTAATTTACGATGCAGGAAATTATTTATAACTATTATCATTACACCCAACAGACCTCTATATCCGTTTATAATAAATAAATACGATCCAGACTCACGCACCTTTAAGATATTACGATTAGGTGTATCAAAAGCATCCCTAACAGTAACGAAAAGAAATCGACCATTTGCCATATTTTTCAGATCCTTCTTTGGTTAATATTCCACTGAATCTACCCAATGAATTTACTACGCGTAGTAGTAAGGGCAGCTCTGCAATCTTTGCATTCACATGTTGTTTCGCCGCTACCTCAAAAGCATCAATGTAGTCTTTGATAAAGGCCACCGACAATGCCAGTGTCTCTCATACCCTGGTTCTCGGTGATTTCAGCCAAGTTCTTGCGACGGCGCATCGCAGCTTTATAACAACACCCTGAATGTCAACGTTAAACGTTTTAAATTTTCCAGTTTGATCTTGGAAAAACACAAGCTCGCACGGGTTGACGTCAACAACAATCCGGCTTTGGTGCAAACCTGGTCAGATCCACATCAGCGCCGCGTCTGATTGAGTAACTCCAGTAAATGTTAATATGCATTTTGTGTACTATTACGCGTACTTTCTAAGTGACAATGTAAAATCAAAAGCGCTTGTGGTGTTGGTGAACGCTCGAGTGCACACAGTACTTCAAGAATAAGATGTCCACATATGGGACCATCCAGACGAGTTTGCAACGGCAGCGTTCAATAAAACACCGGTAGATGACTCTGTCGTCTGTGTAAATAATCAACAACTTGAAGTGTCGATGCAAGCCCGTACGAGTCAAAATACAAAAGATGTCGAAGTGTTACCACGTACCAATGAGTCTTAGGTCCGGTTGTCCAATCCAGGTTGATGATGCCAATTTCCCGCATGCGGGGGATCATTGACGCAAGTTCATTCCTCACAAAGACACGTCGGAAATGCTTGACTGACTTTGTCATAGCGAGTAAGTCAAGATTGGTTAGCGGCGACGCCTTTTGCGAGTCGTACCAGGTAGTCGAAGACCTCTGCCTGAGGAAATTATGCGAGTCGTCCCGGGTAGTCGAACGCCTTTTTTATATATGTTTACGAGACACCATGTAAAGTCGAAACTGAAAAACTGTCCACTAAACATGCTATATATAAAGATAGGTCACACGACAGAATGTTCTAGAATATTATGGTGTATGTGACTCTTAACACACAACTCTAAGAGAAATTCTAGTTTTAACTGTAAATAAAATCAACCTTGACCTCAAATTGAATCAACAACTTGTTTGCCAAAACCGTCCTTGAACTCAAATACTAAGTAAACAACCTAATTCAAGGACAATAACTAAACATGTCAACATTATACTTAACATTAAGGTTTAAGCAAATATTAAAGTCAAGAAACATTTATAATTTCCTAAAATATTTATAATATTATATAACATCATACATAACACTACCCGAGATGTAAGTAAAAGCAGACAGGAGACAATAAATATCCCACCACTGCATTTACAGTGAGGGCTAACACAAATGGAGGGTATTTCTTAGAGTTATCACACAAACGAATCACTTTTGAAGCAGACAAAGGCCGGACAAGCTGAATTTTTTTTTTCTAGAATCATCTCAACATGAAAGTCGATCTCCCTATTCCGTCTGTCAAGTTACCCAGTGGCAGCGCGAGGGGGTTTGGGGGTGTCTGACAATTTCCCCTCTAGCGCCGGGCAAGGGGGGGGGGCGCCGTCGGGAGCTTTTGTTATCTTTTGCCAACCAACCAACCCCAACCCCCCCCCCCCCAACCCCCATCTAACCCATCTAAGCCCCCTGTCTCGGGGCTTGTGGGTGTGTGGAGGTTGGCAACTGACATAAAAACTGTTCTCTGTCGCATAGTAGAGACGCCACTAAAGAACATTACCCCCAGGCATCTCAGTAGAGGCACCTTTCAAGAACCTTGCCCCCGGGCGCCTCAAAACCCTCGAGCCGCCACTGAAGTTACCTGGCAACACTGTCTTTGTGGTATGTGCATTTCGCAGACAATGAGCTGATGGAACCGCAAAGTTTTTTGTTGTTGATTTTTTTTTTAATTCGGATGCTTCAGTTGCACATGTACGGGCTGAACCGTCGTCTATCACTTGTCCGATATTCTTAAAACCATTAATGGAACTTATGAACTTTCCATAAAATTGTTTCATTCTGCTCTCCCCAAATGGTCGCGTTAAGTTACCTGCTTGTAGTTGGGTTCTTACACCAGTCAACAACCTCACAAAAAGTATATTAAAAAAAACAAAAAACAAAAAAAAACATATACCACTATTTTTAAATATATAATTCAGCCATAGTAATGTTTATCATGTTGCCATAGCTATTGAACGACCGTTTGGTAACGGTTTGTAAATCTATTGTCTGTTTCAGACTATAATTATCGATCTCATCGAATGTATACACCCCGCAATAGTTCAGGAATTAGTCATTTGCACGTTTTTCTACAGATCCTGAGTAGATTGAGTAGGTTTGGAATGGATAGCAAAGGAAGCCTCACTGGTGTTACTTTAATGGTTTTTAGTATTCCTGTATATTCTGAATTTAATGAGATGGACTTCGCAATTCGAATGGTTTGTTGTTTTTTTTTTTTTTTGGGGGGGGGGGGCGCTTTAAAAACAAATTATTTAGGGATGGTGTGGAAATTTCGCTTGTATTGGGTTTGGCTACCGGTCTTTTCACAATACACGGGTCTGAATAGTCTTAATACCATCCAGAGAGTGATCAATCAGTTTCTTTTTTTTTTCTTCTAAACTACATCGATAATATATCGTGTAAAAACAATCTACACTTGCATATACCATGTTGGACTCCCTTTCTATTTTTAACAGTTAATGATGTTTAAATAAAAGCAAGCAAACTGTACAAATGTGTTGTTTGAGCTCCTAATTAATCTGTTCAGATGCAAGACATGAAAGTTCATTAAAATCTCGCTCGCAAGTAAGAAATCTACCCGTAACAGCTTAAAACAGCGATCTTCAGCAAAATCTAGTTTACCAATGACAATAATAGTGTATAGTGTGGACGATTTGAGATGCATCTTTATGATAAAGTTAGCAGTGCACGTGCTGTGATGCCTATTTTCTCGCAATTCCTCACAACAGTTTCAAAATAAGCCTTTCCTGGTCAGTATAGCATAAATTTCACGATAATTAATTACAAGTGATGTTTACGGCCTCATGTGTCACCAGCATTTATCAGCATTCTCTCAGAATATTGTTCCATCAAAAACAAAATAAAGAAAATTATTACTTTCATGATATTAATCCATTTGTATTCCTTCTGAGAATTCTACCGCTGCAGTCGTGTATACTTAATCCAACACAGCAAACAAACGTTGTACGGTTATACACTGTGAATTCACTCGTTCCATAATATAATGTTTACCTGTAACATTAGTTATCAATTACTTTTGCGTTATTTGCATTAGAGTTTTAGAGTTGTTATTATTATTATTATTATTATATATATATATATATATATATATATATATATATATATATATATATATATATATATATATATATATGTATATATATATATATATATATAAGTAGTAGAGGGTGGGTAAATAGGCCCGCGATTTTACCGGGTGGCACTAAAGGCCCAAACGGGAATGGACTATGGGGCCTCTACAGGCCCAAACGGGAAATGGACTATGGGGCCTCTACAAGCCCAAACGGGAAAGGAACGGGAAAAGGAAACAAGGGAGGAAGGGATAGAAGTATGGCAATAATGAAAATTAATCTTTTCTTGTGTAATGGGTGGCCCTGAAAAGGGCCGTTGGTTTTTCTTGGTTTAACAGAGAAGACATCTCCTGGAGGGTCTTCTGAGTCTGAGTCTGAGTCGGATTTCCGGACCGTAGATGAACACCCGCAGATGGGGTCTACGAGAACTTAACCTGGGAATAGTTATCTACTATCCAATACTTAGTTATCTACTATCCAATTACTTAGTTATCTACTATCCAATACTTAGTTATCTACTATCCAATTCCCCATACACACTATCCCAATCGCCCTGTGTGCTGTCTAAAAACCCCAAACCTACTATCAGACGAAAAAAGGTATGACGAAGGGATGAAATCACACCAACATACTATCCAACACCCATTTTTTGATTACTATCCAAAATCCACTTTTTGATTACTATCCAAAATCTACTTTTTGATTACTATCCAACACACACTTTTTGATTACTATTCAACACACACTTTTTGATTACTATCCAACACGAGGTGGGAGTTATCAGACGGGTCAACGGTGGTAGCTCAACTGGGGAATGCGTCGCTTTATATGCTTTAAACACGGATGTGAAGGAAAACATCCCTCACACCTAAAAAAAATATCACCACACTACCCCGCGTCTGACGTCATCCCTAGGACGTCGTTATAGGCTTCGCGGATTCTGCACTCCATCACCCTTACCCCAAAAACACAGACCCAGTACGCGGACCTAAAAGAAAATACTTTTTGTTTTATCAAACACACACCACACCATTCATTTTTTATTTTTTATTTTTTAATCACAACACACACCACACAATCCATTTTTAATTTTTTAATCAAACACACCCCACAAACACACCATCCATTTTTTATTTTTTTATTTTTTAATCAAAACACACCACACAATCCATTTTTAATTTTTTAATCAAACACACCCCACAAAAACACCATCCATTTTTAATTTTTTCTTTTTTAATCAAACACATACACACACCACACCATCCCTTTTTTTTTTTTATCAAACACAATCCTTTTTTATCTAACACAAACACACTCTCTATACAAACATTTTTTTGAGAAAGGGAATTTTTTTGAAGTGGGCAAAGACAAAGACAAAGACAAACATACACACATACAAACACTAAACATACACAAAAATATTTTGTTTAGGCAATGTAAGAGTGGTTATCTTTTCGAGAGATCTGGGTTTACCTGAAAAGGACCGTTGGGGTTAAGAAGTTATGTTGTTTAACTTCTAGTAGCAGTAGCGGTAGCAGCCGCAGCAGGGCGGCCACGTTTAGCCACGGGTCTCGTGGCTGCTGTTGGACAAGCTCTCTTTCTGGTGAAAGAGAAGGCATTCTCATCGCAGTCTATCTTACAGCTGACTTCTCCGTCTGGTACTTTCATCGACTGCAAGAGTTGGAGCTGTTGTTGTTGTTGTTGTTGTTGTTGTCTTTGCTGCTTTTGCTGCTGCAGTCTTTGTCTCTCCTCCCATTCCGTTCTGTCCCTGATGATTTCTTCCCTCATGACTTCTTCCACCAGATCATGAGCCATTTGTAGGAAGATCATTGTCTTTCTCTCTGGGTTGGTCTCCATCAAATGATGCTTCACCCTCTGCATGTTCACCATAGCTTCGTTCAGTTTGCTAATTTTAGCGGTCATGTTGAGATCTTGACGAGTCAACGAGAGTGACTACACTGGCCAACGCACCGCTTTATATGCTTGAAGCGCGGACGCGATGGTAAACATGGTTCAGATCGATAGTGAGAAATGGATAGAGTGGGTGACTTCAGATCGATAGAAAGAAAGATAGAGCCTATCCATTTTTCAATTTTTTTTCAAATTCAATAAACCACACAACAGCATTTTTTTTCAAAAAATCAACATTTTTAATGAACAAGAAACTTCTTTAAACATAAAAATTTCAAACTAACAATCAACAAGATATTAAACAGGAACGTATTTACAGGCTTGACAACGTTGGGAAGGTAAACTGAACTTCCACTTTTCTACATCTACATCATTCTGATGCACACTACGTTTCTGAGCTCAAGACAAGAGATAACCATAATGTTCACAAAACCATCGTTCTATTTTAGCATCGTTTCGAGCATATTCCCTATCAAAACAAGTTACTAAATGTTCTAAGGAATATCCGAGACTGCGTTGATGAAGAAAATGTACACAATATTGTCCGCACATCATAGAATCCGATCCTTGTAATCGGGCATTATTAAATCGAGTAGAGATGGCATTTCTTCTCATAAAGTCGATGATGTCGTCTTCCAAAGGAGGTAATCCATAAGAATCAAAATATTCCACACCACCACTGTGATCGTTGGGAAAGTACACGGCTACCCAATGGGTTCCTGGTCGATGACTGTCGTCGGTACTGATGACATAGGCATGAACGTCTTTAGGTTTGCCATGAGGTAGTTCATCTTTAGCACACACCACAGGATTCCAAGAAGAAGTGTAGGAACTGCGAGTCAACAGGTAATGAAGTTCCCTGGTATCCATTTTTTCTTCTTCACAGGTAACGATAAGTCATCAATTCACACTTGACTGTAAATTTGAATTGATCTGTCAAGTAAGTCGACGAATCACGGACAGTTTCTGTACTATGTTGCAAGAGAGCTTCGATGCGTTTGATCTCCAGAGGAGTGAGTGGAGGTGAAGAAGAATCCTGCAAGTCTTTATACCATTGTCTTAACACCTTTTCTTCTGAGATCTGAGACCAGGCCTTCTCCAAATATTCGTCCAATTTTTCTTCTGTAGTCATCATCAAACATTTGTCGTGTTGTTTCTGACTGGGATGATCGATTTGACATCCATGACAATCTTCTTTGGTCAGGGTGATAATTTTACCACCCAATTCCGTAGCAAAACAGGAGACTAAATGTTGTTCATGTTCTGGCCATCGAAATCCAGTAAACTGGGGAACAGCCATAAATCCAGCAAACTGGGGAACACTATTGTTCTCTTCTTCTTTTGGGGGTTCTGAATGAATCACTTAGTCATCATCAGTGGTAGTTTGTGACTGCTGCTGCTGTACTTCACAACATCCCTCATCATCTATCTCCATAGGTTCTTCTTGTACGTGTTGCATCTCTTATTTTTCTTCTAATAGTCTAGAATTACTTCTCTCAGACTGTTGATTTCTAGAGTATTATCAAATTCTGCATATAAGACGACGTTCACCGTGTGAGGTAGAGCTGTACCAAACTGAAGTTCCACACGAAGTGGGCCTGATTTTATAGGGTGAAAATGTCCTTCGTCGCTGCCTTGGTCAGGAGTGAAATCAAATCCCCACAACACATACCCTCCTGCATAATCGTCGTACGAAATGCCGTGGCTGGTGTTGGTACCTAACTGTCCTGTGGCTTCAAACAAGCTCAAGTAAGATCGCAAGTAATGTTTCTGGGCGCCAAAGTTAGGTTCGAAAGGTCTGGTACACAACGTTTTGCCATCTCGACTGACTTCTATCTTTTTGACGTCAAAGTGTTGAAACTCGAACGGATTTTGTTTGTGGGTTCCGTTGAAGATATAATTCCTGACGATGCCAATCAGCAAACGTTTGGGAAGCTGTCCTTGGAAAACGTGATCTTCGACTTTGGATTGGGCTCCAGCGGCAATGGTAAATGTTTTCACTTCCACTCGTCGCACAGGATACTTGGCGGTGGTTCTGCTCAACGTTTGACTGATGTCGTTGGCTACTTTAGGTAAGACTTCCACACGGCGTACGTAAAGTCTGGCTTCTTGGATTTTGGTTTTCCACTCGTTGTTGTCACCATGAGCCATCAAATGGAAGTCGGCACTACTGCGATTCAGTCTCAGGCGTAAATCTACTCCGTTTAACAAATACTTCTCTTGCAACCACATGTCCAAATGTAAACGATCCATCAGTTCTAAAGGGCGGCCTTTGATTTTCATTTGACGGGCGTGAAATCCCAAATTTTGTGGGGGTACTGCTGCTACTGGATTATCACCATCCACAGCTTCTGTACCCAAGTCTGTCTTGTCGAAGTGACCCGCGGTGTCAGGTTTCCAGACCACGGAAGCATCCAGATGAGTGTTCTTGGCTTCTTTTCCGTACGTCAAGAGATTTTCCAAGTAAGCACGGTAAGGGTAAGTATCCATACGGCTGCTGACCAGTTTGTTATTCAAGTACAAATCTACTCCGCTGAACAAGGAATGCATGAAATTATTGACGGGGGCCACTCTGCCAGCGTCCCCAGGAAGGCTGTTGTCATTTTTGAGTACTTGGAGTTTCAGGTACAAGTAGCTGTTATTCAGATCGATGTAATCTTCGGTTTGTCCTTTGATTTCAAATTCGATAGGAGCTGTATCCGACAAAGACGATACAGGATGAAATTCCACCCATTGGGATTCTTGCATCGTCATCATGGTGGGAGGCATGGTAAACAGATCCAGTTCTGACTTGGTACATTCGCAAGAATCTCGGTGCATCATTTTCAAAAAGGCTTAGTAATCAAACACGTCTAATTCTCTGACGGTTCTTCTTTTATTATTCTTTTTTGGAACACCACCGTGTGTTTTATGAACTCTGAAGGGATTTCGACGTCGTCTCTTTCTACCTTGTCCTTGCTGTGAAGTGGAGGAAGAAGTAATGCCAGGGCCTGAAGCGTGAAGTGAATTTATAGGACTCTCTCGAAGACCCAAAAGATCTTTGCCAGTGTGCATCAACACATTTTTGCCTGCTCTCATAAAGGCTTCTTTAGAATTTTGTTTGTCGATGAGTACGTTTTGCAAAAATTCTTTTCCTTGCGTCAAAGCGGCATCTTTTAAGGCATGCAATCCTCGAGTCACCATGGGTTTCAAAAGCCGATCTTAACATATCTCCTAAACCATGTCCTCGTTGTCGAGCCACTCCTCGGTACACTGATACATATTTTTGGATGTTACAATGCGTTGGAGAACCTTTTTCGAAAATGTAGTTTCACCGTGACTTTTCCTTTGTCAATGAATGGCACACTTTGTCCCAAATCTCCTTTTATACTAATGTTGACACTGTCAAAATACGATTTACTGACTGGAAGATAATGAGGGTGTACAAATTCACGGTGAACGTGAAACGTGTTTCCACCTTCTTCGTACGCACCAGCAGCAGAATCCACTTTGAAAGGAATGACTCTCAGTAACGGAGCGGCTGTGTGTCCCACCACGTTGTACTCCACCACATCGGAGTACACAAACATTAAATTCAGTCCAACGTTCAATTCGATAGGGGTTTTAAAACCATCTCCGAATTATACGTTGCTTGTGATTTTTTTATTAGTATACTTTTCATTTCCACCCAAAATAGCATACAATCCACGAGAAAAAGTGATGGTTAAGGGCGTTTTGTTATGCACGGGTAAGCCTTTGTCTTTCTCACCAATGAGTTCCCCCTTCTCTTTGAAAAATTGCAAGATGAAACGGCGTGACACAGAATGGTAAGCGATTCGTACCCATTTTTGGGCACTGATTAAGGCTGGGCCAAATTGGGCTGTGAACTTGGTTGCAATCGTCTCCACCAAATGTTCAGCAGTAAAATAATACCCTGGAGGAATTCTCATGGTATACTGCGACAAGACAGGAGTTTTAGGATCTACTACCCTTTTGAATGATTCCCACATTAGAGGATCATTTTTTTCCAACTCATCTTGCATTTTTGGGTTCAAGATTTCCACGAGGAAAGTGTTTTGACCTTGGTCGATGTTTTGAATTTGCGTAGGATGAATGATTTCTACCAAAGCCACTTCCCAATGAGCTTCGTGATCCAATTGGATGGCCTGAGGTAATTTAGCCGTGAAACAACATAAGGTGTTGTTGGGAAAAACATACATGGAACTGTCACTGGGTAAAGTTAAATAAAATTGGTCATTCATAGTAGGTCCAAAGTTTTGGCGTCCGAAGAGTCACTCGAGTTCAAAGGATGTTCAAATGGTTCCAAAAGAGGACTACTGTGGTGACTGGAAGAAGGTGGACTGGCGTTGGTCGTACTACCGTGGTGTTGGCTGCTGTTGTTGTAGTGACTGTTGTCCGTCGTCGTAAATTTCAAGGAGGGACTGGGTAAAAGATAACCGATGCAACTGCTGAGTAAAATGGTCCACAATTGTTTGTCCCCTTGTTGCAAACTCAAATTGGCAATAGCTGCTCCGATGACACAATACACCACAAAAATTTGGCAGAAAAAGACGATTTGATTTTTAGGCACACGTTCTCCGCACCACACCCAGAGCGGTTGTTTTTGTAATTCTTCACGAGAAGAACTCTGCGAAGGAGTCGAAGTCGTGGTTGTGTTGAATGGCATGTTGAGTTACTTCTTTTTCTTTTTATAGTCGACGACTTGGGAAGCGGCAATCCAAGAATCAAAACTAGGAGGATATCCTTTCCAACGTACTTTGACTTCTTCCAATCGACGTTTGCCCACTTTGCGTGTTCTTTGTTCGAGAATGCTTTCGATGTCGTACAAGGCGTCTTCTTTTTTGGTCACTCGTTGTAACTCAGCCGAGTAAAATGTTCCTTTGAGTACTTCACCGTGCATGTCTTCCAATTTATAGACGGGAGGATTGCGTCCACGCACGGGTGTAGTGACACGAAACAATTCGGTGGTCCAGTTGGATAAATAACCTTTGTCAAAAGTGCGTTTGGTTTTTCCGATGCGAACCCAATCTCCCGTCTTCAACTCCAAGGGTTTCTTTTTCTGAGGGCTCCATTTGGGTGTGCCAAACAATCGATCAAACACGGTTACTTTGTTTTCAGGGCTGACCTCTTCGGGGGCACATCCGATGCTTCGATGGTACGATTGATTGTACGCTTTGACCAAACGTGGTAACACGTCGATGTACTTGAGAGTATGTTGATGTGTAAAATATTTCCACATGCGTTCTTTCAAAGTTCTTTGAAAACGTTCCACGACACTGGCTTTGGTTTCAGGATTTTCTGTGGTAAAAAAATGAATCTGTCTTTGTTTCAATTCTTTTTGAAAAGCTTGGTTTAGAAATTCGGTGCCTTTGTCGGTTTGCATTCGTAAAGGGTGACGACCACTTTGTTTCAAGACCAATTTTAAGGCACGTACCAATTCGGTACTGCTTTTAGAAGTCAAAGGCACGACCCAAGCAAATTTGGAAAACACGTCGATGACACAAAACAAATATTTGTGACCACGATTATAGGCTGCCAAATGAGAGACGTCGGATAAATCGGCTTGCCATTGATGATCGATGCCTTCCACTTGGGTTGGGCTTCTAGACAATTTTCGTCGAATGGGTTTGTGTAACGTGTACGTCGAATGTTCTTGTAACCATCGTCGTACTTCTGGCAAACGTACACTTTTCAATTTACTTTTAGCAGCCCGATATAATTTTTGAACTCCTCCGTAACCAGAAGCATGGGCAGGATTGTAATAAAGGCTAGCAAAAAGTTTCTCCATGATTCCTCAATAAGTCACCCACTGTTCGATGCTACTACTACTTTGGGTGTCGTGAGGTTTGGACGAAGTGGCTTGACGCGTTCGACGAGCCACAGGAGGAGTGGGTAGTGAAGAAGGGGTAATGATGGTAGGTTTCTTCTTGGTGGTGGCTTTTTTCACTTCAGTCTTGCTGTCTTTCTTTTTTTCTTCTGCTGAAGAAGGAGTGGACATCCTCTTATGAACCCAATCTTTCATTTTTTCTCGATGAGGGGTAGGTGAGGGTGTCAACAAGGAAGCTACAATCTTACTAGAGATACCAGCAGACGGAGTTTGAAACACTTCTCGGTGCTCGTTTTCTTCTGTTGTCCCCGTGGCGGTGTCTGTTTTAGTGGTGGTGGTGACTTTAGGTTCGCTTTTCATCAGGGCTTTGAAATCTCTCAGAGTGGGTGGAGCTGTTTCGTCTACAGCTTTTTGGTGAAAGAGTTGCAGACGTTGTAAGAGTTGACCGTACCGTTGCGATTTTTCTGTTTCTGACAAATCGCTTCGTTCCATCAGCGCTTGTAATTCTTGTTGTAACTGTGATATCTCGTTGAGATTGGGATTGGGAGGTAAATGAGGTATCCGTTGTTTGTTCCAACGATGAAATTCCATCCATCGTTTGTAAGGAACTAAAGTCAGTTTTCGTCTTTCCATTTCATCCAAAGGTACAAATGTGTGGTCTTTCCAGAGAAGGGTGTCCTTTTTATCTTCTTTTTTTATCGCATGACACCTCCTAAAAGTGGTCCAGCAATCGTTCCTAACAAAGGAGCCGCTATTTTTAACAACGGTCCTATCAGCATGGATAGAAATCCTCCTCGTTGCACCAACATTTTTTTTCTTTTGCTGGAGAGGTATTTTCTTTTTCACCATTTGGCGAAGAACGTTCCGATGTTTGCCTAATTTTTGTTTCTGTATCTTGGACAAAGGTACCGTTCCTTTCAAGACATTCAAACAACATTCACACACGGTATCGATGATTTCTTTAGGGGCTGTTTGAATGAGTTGTTTTCGCATGGGAGGATTGGATTTGGTTAGGACAGACAAGACGTACCAATGTTTCGCCAGACGAGATGGAAGTCCCTTTTTGCTTTTCTTTTGGTGGTGTGCACGTTTGGGGGGTAACCTTTTTAAAGGTAAGGAGTAAGTCTGAAGTCTCTGGCAGGTCACCCTTCTATTTTATACTGGAACACGTCTCCACTGATTGTCTGCACGACGTACCATCTTCATGACAGGCATCACTCGATGTTGAGGTGTTTTCAACGGACTAAATCGTCTCAATTCTTCTTTGGATAAATCCACTAAACTTTGTAACACGCCGGTTCTCTCTTGGACTTTGGTTTTAGGGGACGGTACTTTGTTCGCGGCTGCTGCCATAGCCAAATCAGCCGAAGTCGAGGGTCCCGAAGTGGTGACTTTCGAAATGGGTTTCCATTTTTGCATCAAATTAGGAAACACTTGTCTTAAGTCCGGTTTGGCAGGCATCATCGTGAAGGGAGGTAAAGAAGACGACGATGTGGACGCAGGAGGAGACCTCGTCACTGCTGTCTGTCGTCGTGGTGTCTTGCCGGTGTACGTTTGCGTCCTTGCAGCAGTACCTCTCTTGCGGCTCCTTGCAGTGGTGGTGGGTGTTTTTTTCTTCTTGGCAGAACGTTTCTTTGGGGCTTTCTTTTTAGGGTTTTTCCTTTTTTTTTTTTTTGAAGTGTTTTTTTTTTTTTTTTTTTTTTTTTTTTGGTTTTTTGACTTGGGCATTAGGATCCCATTTCAAAAGTGAACGAATCATGACCCCTCCTAAAGAACCACTACCTCCAGGGGTAAAAATGATTTGTTTTTTAGTGCGTGGATCGATTCTAGGATCGGCTAGTTGTGACAACGCCCCTTTATGTTTTTCAAAAAAACGTTGAGACTGATGAGGGATGTGAATGATGCCTTGCAGTAATTGACGTGCCGTCAAAGTAAAACATCGTAACACTTCTTTGAGACTAGCTTCTAACAAATGGGCACGGAATTGTGCATTTTTTTCGCGACTGATGCCATACAAGGCACGAATCAATTTGGCCGAAGGATGAGCTTGAAAGGAAGTCATCTCGAAGACTGTGAGACAGAAATGACGTAGTGGATGTTTTTATAGTTTTTTCAGAGTGTGGCTGAAGGGGACGTGTAAATGACGGGGCCTCCTTCTTGGCACCAATGGTGAAACAATTGGGCACGAAATCTCAAATAGTCGGGAGTGGTCGGTTTTAAGTCGATGAGTAAATACGCATGACGTGTTTGAGTGCCATCGTCGTACGCATAATTCAGCCAAGGAGTGCCTAACTGCTTGGCTAACACTTGCACTTCAGATTTGTCTCTGGGCTTTACTTTGTTGAAATAAATTTTGAGTAATGTAAATGATGCTGGCATTTCGATGATGTCCTTTTCGTGTAAACCAAAGTTTAATTTCTTCTTCGTCTTCTCCTAACATGTCGTCGAAGATGACCAGATGTGTTTGACTCACGTCAGACACGATCCCATCGTCTTCGCGAGGAATGCCTTCCACAAACGAAATGGCTTCTTGACTTTCACGAAGTAAGGTGTAAGACGATTGCCACTCTTTGTAACATCACACGATGCGTTGAGGTGGACGATCAAAAATATGAGATTTGTGTTCGATCAAACGTTTGACAAATTCGGTTTTGCCTGAACCACTCGGTCCAGCAATCAACATGTTAAAAGGATGGCGCAGATACAAAGCTTCCCAACTTTGACGATCTAACTTTTCGTCAATCACTTTGACCACAGAGGTAGAAGAGGCAGACGAGGCAGAAGAAGATGTAGCCATGACTGAGGTAGGAAGATTTTTGAGAAGAAGACAAAAGACCCAAGAGATTTTATACGTTTCATACACGTTTATTTTATTTTTTTTTTTTTTTTGTAAAACAACAAACAACACAACAAAAACATATTTTACAGTCATGAAGGACAAAAATGTATACCGCAAAAATGGTCAGGTATAAGATTAAGGCTACCACTAAAAGAATTAAAGTTCTGTATAAACAAGTCAATGTACAACAAGAACAAAACACTGTCCTAGGAATGGAAGGCACAGGCACTGGTGGCATTCTTCTGGTCGTCTTTGTTCTGGTGGTGTTAGAAGAATGAAATGTCTCTGACGGAAAGGAGGGGGTGTGTTCCTCATGGGGTTGTATTTGGACGACCGTGTAGTCTTTCTCTGTGTCAGGTTCTTCCAGGATTGTTTCTAAGGTCATTTTTGACTTGGATTTCAAGTGGTTCACTTTAGGACCCTTAGTGACGTGCCAGATCTTTGGCAAACAGGGCCACTTCTTGTAGCCAAACATCGAAACCAATACTTTTCCAGTCACGTACATCTTTCCAATCGTAAAGTTGTTGGTGTAACCCACTAGCAATGCACACTTCTTGAAACGTATGAAGGGTAGATAAAGTTTGACTAATGTCTTCTTCACACGGAGGTACCCCACTCGTCTTCATCACCACTCTCAACACTTTGAGTACAATTTTGTCTTTCGTGTACCGATAAAGCGTGAATGGTCATGTTTTTGATGGTTCATCAAAATAGTCCAAAACAACCACGGGTCCTCCAAAATAATCCAAGACAAACAATGGTCCTCAAAAATACTCCACAACGAATGTCCTGAAAAACGAAATCCAAGAAATGCAGTCACCAAGACACACACGACATAGCGTCCAAAATTCAATGGAAACAGTTCTCGTATCAAGTCTTTATAATCCTCTAAGGTCTGAACACGATCGTTTACTTCCTTCCACGGAATACGTTTCACGAGTGAAGGCAACAGATCTGGCATGGTGGGTTTTTATATACAGGTTCCCAAGGTTGGTATCTTTTGTGAAAGTCTACTCCACAACAGTTGTGATAGTTTCTTCCCAGAATCAGTCTTCTTATACTTTGGAAGTAGCAATGGTTTAAAAATCGAGTAATGACTTTGAGTTTGCGTTTCACTTGTATCTGGACAAACTCTTTGTAAATCCGTTCTCGCAGCTCCAAAGGCAAACCACGAATGTGTTCTGGTAAAGTATTCGACTTGGAAAGAAGTACCTCTCTTTTGTTTTCTTCACAATAGCTGTGATAGTTTCTCCCCAGAATCAGACTTCTGATACGGTGGAAGTCGCGATAGTGCGCAAATCGAGGAATGAATTTGAGTTTGCGTTTCACTTGGATCTGGACAAACTCTCTGTAAATGCGTTCTCGCAGCTTCGAAGGCAAATCACTAATGCGCTCTTCTAAGCTAGTCTTCTTGGTGACAAAATAGTCATACACTTGCCAAATGGCATCGGTGGGTAAAGGTTTTCCAAGATGTTCAGTGATGACCCTACTACACGTCAGACGACGTAAAGGCATTTCATCTTGAAGTGACTCTTCTTGTAAACGTTTTTGGTATTCTTGTAAGTTGGTCACTTTTGTTTCCTCCACTTCGTTCCATGGAATTTTGTGTATCACTCCCACATGGTAGGTGGTGCCATCCAATTCCTTACGAGACCAATTTCTTATTTGATCAATGTCTGACCATTTGAATATTTTCAAAGCAATTAAACTTCTTATAGCATTCAGATACCACTGGTTAAATTGTTTGTGTCGTAAATGTTCTTTACGTTTCACTTGTATCTGAATCCATTCTCTGTAAATGCGTTCTCGCAACTCCAAAGGCAAACCACGAATGTACCATTGTAAACTATCATCCGACATGTTACTTCTTGGCATCCGGCTCATCGTATCCTTACTCTACTAAGGCCACTAAAGGTAAGTACTGACGGAGACCATCTAGAATGTTCAATGTAAGCTGAGTCGGTAGGCTCCCAAAATTTAAGTCTCACACCGCAACTGAAACACTGAACTTGATCTCCTTCTCCTAAGTAGATAAATCCAGCTCTGGTTAAAGTATTGGGAGTAGGCCCTTTTCTAATATTTAGGCCACTTGTCTTGGAACGTCTGGAGTCGACTTTCAAACTTGGAATAGCCAGGCAAAGCCACAGGTATCGTCAATTCTTTACCCCTGTAGGGATGACATTCACAGGTACGTTTAGCATTCTTCCCAATAAAGAAGAAAGGACGTCCTGCATCGCTAGAGGGACGGTAAGGTCGTGCTGCATCGCTGATGTCAAAGCGTACGGAATCCGTCTCCTCGCATGGCACTGCAGGTCGTGATGGCACTTGGAGTTCACACCACTAGATTTTTTCACTCGGTGAGTGGGTGGCATGAGTATTCATCATCTTCTTCATCTTTTTTCTTCTTTCTCGGTCAACGTTGAAAGTCCTAATGAATGGTTAGGTTTGGAAGTGGTCCCTGTTTTATACTGCAGATCGGCGTGTCCGTAAGGCAAAGTGGTGTGGTCTGGAAGTCTCACTCGTTTCTGGTACACAATTTGGTAAACTTTTTGTAAAGGGCGACTGACGATTTGGTGATTAGGTAACCGTACGATCTTGTGAGGTTCTAACGTTTGCACTCGAAAGTCTTCTACTTGTCCAGACAGCAAAGCATTTTTCAAAACCTCAAAGTTGACCACTCGGCTGGTTCGATAGTTTAGGGTCAATTGTTTGACTTTGCATTGGGTGTGAAATTGTCCTTGTGGGTCTCAGTATCGGTAGCCGTAATTTTTAGGGCCGCCGCTGGCAAAACTCAGAATGGTGTCTTGAGGGTGCTCGTCTGTCCAGGCTCCTAAACGATCTCCTTGGATGGTAGGGTGTGGGCAACCAGGGCGATGGATGTACATACAACTCTCGGTGTCAAAGTACAGGACACGATCTCCCAAGACTTCTAAAGCTTCGTCGTACAACTTCAAGCGAGCATGGGCTGTCACGTAAGCTGCAATGACCACGTTGCTAAAATGGTCGGGCTGTACAAACTTGCTTTCTTCTTCGAAATTGACTAAGATCAAATCATCACGGACGATTTCGACGTGTTTGACTAGTACACTTTTGTTGTCCATCAATTTAAAGTAGCGATAGGGATCGGTTAAATATTCCGTCTTGGGTAAGATCGTACGCTGTGCCATTTTTCCCCACAAGCAATTGAGCATGACTTTGGCAAACGATCTTCTTCCTTCGTTTTTTTCTACGTCTTCCAAGGTGATGCCTTCGATGTCACTGTACTCTTCTTTGAATCGGACTTGGTCTTCAGGAGTCTGACACCACGAGTGATAGCCGCTGGCTTCTTGTTTGAGTTTTAAAAATTGGTACCTCGAGAAAATGCCTGGATTCGAGGCGTCGTCCTTTTGGTATTGTGCTGTGGTTGGAAAGTGCCAGATTTCGTACACTTTCAACAGATGGTATCCACGATCCAGAGCCCGAAACAATTCGGCGCTGACCCACGTCCTTGTCAAAGCGCGTTCTTCCTCCGTGTGGTGACAGGGGTGATCTTGGTTGCATGTTTCGGCACACGTACGGCATAAAGGAAACATCAGTTTTCCTTGGCAATGATGAGGTAAGATAGGATGGTACAAGTTGGTCGGGGGTAAGACTTTACATTTGATTAATCCTTCGTATTGACGAATGTGTTCTACGTCGATGTGTTCTGTCAAGATTTCAGGGTGTCCGGTTGGAAATCGTTTGTATTTGCACACCCAAGGATACAACGAACACACGTCGATGTACTTGATTTCTTCTCCTCTTGATTCGTCTACGTCGTACAGCAAGCGAGAGGCATTGCTTCGTCCTCCAAATAAACTGTGGCGTGGATCCAAGGTTCGATGTCGGTCACGTCGTAACTTTCGACAATGCTCCTAAATTCAGGATCGGTTTTCAAACGTCGATCGTACTCGTTCTCCCACATTTCTACCACTTGGTATCCTTGACTTTCTAACTTGAGTCCTCGTTGGTAAGTGCGTTCGTACAACTGTTCCATGGTGGAGTCTGAAAAAGGACTTTTCATGTTTCGTTTAGGAAAACAGGTAGGGCATCCGTGAAACAAGCAACCCTGAAATTCGTACACCGTGTGCGGGTTTTCTAAATCCCATCCATCCACGGAATAAGATCCAATCTTCTTTTCTCCTCCTCCGTTTCTAGCATGTTGTATCCATTTGTCTTCTTCTTGGCACAAGTAATGGAGCCAACGCAAAGCTTTGGCCGAGTATTGACGACTGGCAAAGAGAGACGTGTTGGAGTCTATGATGGCTAGTTCGTTCTCGGGTTTTTGGTGTACACTAAGGCACAGGCTTTAGGTAGGGTGGACGCCTCTTTCAAAGGATCGATGTCTCCGTGATCTAGAAATAACTGTCGAAACTTTCCACAGCAACGGCGTAAAATGTCCACATCGGATCGGCAGTACTTGAGCATTTCTTCTTGGAAGTCAAACGGTTCTGACTGGTGAGTGCGGTACCAAGTGTGAAAGGCTTCTCGGTGTTCGGGGCTCATTCCGTCGGGGTGGTAACAGTCCACGTCAGGCAAATGCGGTAGCACGGCGTGTTGATTGGCTTCCGTATTGAAGAAGTGGGGAAAATATCCTTTGGCCATTTCTGTCATGCCAAATGTTTTTGGCATTCGACTCAAAGGCATGGCCAAATAACTCATGGAATATTTGAATTTCACTTGTCCCACTTTCATGTAAATGAGTTTGTTTCCGTTCATGGTGACTTTAGGGCATTCGGTACCTTGTTGCGAATAATATCTTAACAAAAACTGTCCATCGTATCCCGAGAAATTGTGAGATATGACGGTCGCATAGCGATGACAGTCTCCGTAACGTTGAATGTCCTCTTCGCTCCAAGTATCGTCGGTGGGGTCTAAAATCCATTCAGCAAACTCGGGTAAAGTGTTGGCACCACGAAAGATTTTTTCACGTCCTCCTGGAATCCTACTACAATGAGGACAGTGAAAATGGATAGATTCTTGGATGCACTTCTCACAAGCCCAATGAGCCACGCAGAAATTGGGAATGTGAATGCCCGTTTCTTGCATGCATTCAAAATCAAAAAAGATTAAATCCACTTGGGTCTTCTTGTTCTGATCCCTCTTTAATTCTTTCTTCTCTGTATTGTCGTACTTTTGCATAAAACATTGATGATCATAATCCACCATCTGCTCACAAAAGCGGCATCTTTTCTTTCCAGCACAAACGTGCCTCTTGGGGTCGTTGGTTTCAATCAGTTGTCCACACGTGGAGCACAATTTCAATAAGTCGCAAGCTCATTTTTGTTGGTGTCCTTGTGTTCTGCGATGCTACTCGTAACAAGAGGGACTGACAAAAGTTCGTCGACACGTCTCACAATGGACGTGGTGTTCAGGAAGGCATGGTTTGGCCGCTAAACAGCCCCGACATCTCTCACCGCAATGATTGTGTCGCTCTCGATTGTTAAATCCTTTGTCACATTTCTCGCAGTAGTAAGAGTGTCCCAGAAATCCTGTGATACTGGTGATGGCATCGAAATGTTCTCGATGGTAATAGACGTGAATGTATTTTCCCTCAGGGAAATCGGGGCCTCGAAACAGCAGAGCTCCGCGCACTTCTTGATTATGTACTTTCAAGGTGTAGCCAGGAGCCAAGACGTCTTGAAGTTGTTGCATTTGAGAAATGCCACACACGGTCTCTTTGGGGATGTCTGCTTGTCGTAACAGGAGTTCTGCTTCTTTTCGCTGTTGGGGTCTGTACGATCGTCGAATGCTCTTCCAGGCTCTTTTCCATTCTGTGCTCTCGTTCTTGTTGGCATACGTTTGCGCCACTACGATGGCCCGAGCCAAGCACATCTGGTCTTGTGCATTGTCGATTTGGACGACACTGTGTTTGGTACTGCGAAGGTCGTCCACCAGTAACACTTTCCTACTTCGTCCGCTCCCTCGAGGAGGGGAAACGTGAGTCATGTGAAGTGTAGCCTTTCCATCCGTGATGACAAACTTTTCGTTGGATTGTTGAACGTGTTCTATTTTGGTGATGACTTTGGCTGGTGTTAATTCTGCCGGGGTGCTGAACTCAATCCAGACAGAACTCTTCAAACTGTCGTGATGGATGGCCAGCCTCAATCGATCGTCTTCTTTGGCTCCACATTGTCGTTTCAAGTTCTGTAACACAGAATCCCACAAATCGGTAATGAACCCGGCAGCTTTCTGGGGAGGCACTTCGGACTTGAAGTCTTTAAAGTGAACCGTGTGAGTGTATGCTGTGGTTCTAAATTTTCTAGAGGTTATTTTTTGTGTCTCTCGAATACGATAGTAATTTTCGGGAGCCACGGTGGGTCTTTCTTGGTCAGGGGATCTGGTTTTTTTGGGCTGGGTAGAAGTTTTGGTTTCAGGCTCACTCATCTCTTCTTCGAAATCGCTAGCATGGACTTGAGCTAGCAGTTCAGCGAGCGGTGTTTCAGGCGGCACGGAAAGTCTTCGTCGCCGTGGCCTCTTCGTTTCTTCTTCTTCTTCTTCTTCTTCTTCTTTTTCTTCTTCTTCTTCTGTTTTCTCATAGATTTGGCGTGATCTTTTCATCTTGAAATCTGATTTGAATCTGATTCAGTTTCACACAGGAGACTATATATAGAGAAACCTTCTTACCCTCAGAATCAGTCTTTGTGATTGAACTTTCAAACTGTAAAGATGGAAGAGTCAAGAAGACAGATTGCCTTTCTGGTTAGAGATTTGCAGACAGTCCTTCGAAAGTATACTACCAGTAAGACTAAGGACTACTCCTCCTCTTTCTCTCGAGATAAAAGTCAAGATACTTGTTATATCTGCCAAGAGAAAGGACATTGGGCTCCAGAATGTCCACAACGTCAAGAAAACCAAAACAGAGATAAAGGGAAAGATACTTGTTATCATTGTCAAGAAAAAGGACATTGGTCTTCGGAGTGTCCTCAGAAACAAGAAAACCTACCAGAAAGGGAGGAAGCCGAAGGATCTTCAGTCCCAGAAGAACCTATCTTCAAGAAAAGCAAGAAAGCTAGACGGTTGGAAGCAGTGAGGAAGAACAAGAACCCTTGATTCCTGTGAAGAAATTCAAGAACAAGAACAAGAGAGACAGACAGTGAACAATTACTCTTTTTTTGGAGTGTGGTGTTATGTTCATTTTGAATTATTTTGTAAAAAAAAATGAGAATAGACCAGAATGGAAAAAAAGTAAGTGTCTTTGTTTTTTGGTTTTTAGAGTATGGACGCACGCACGCACTCACGCACTCACTCACTCTTAAAAAAAAAAACAAGGAATGGGGATTTTAAGTTTTACTTGATTTTTTTTTTTTTTGGCAAAATTCAATGATACTCTTTTCTAGAGATCTGGGTGGCCCTGAAAAGGACCGTTGGGGTGTTTGTTTGTTTTGTTAAAACAAACTTATGGACTCGACATAATCAACTTCAATTGTCGCAATCCTTTTCCACGACCCAGTCCTATTCCTCCTCCTCCTCCTGTTGCTGCTTTGGTGGTAGTAGTAGTGACTGGTGGCGGTGGTGGTGGTGGTAGCATCTCACTAGTAGTAGTAGTGATGGGTTTCACATGTTTAGCCCGTGATGGTCTCTTTCGCCTAGGCTGAGTTAAAGAATACTCACACAGTTTTAACTCTCATAAAATGTCTTGGAGAAGACTCACCGTTTTATCTTCCTGACTCAATTCTTTCTGTGATTCATTCTTCTCCTCTTCTAACTTTCTTAGTTCTTCTTCTTGCTTTCTTCTTTCCTCTTCTTGTTGAAGAAAAACTTCTTCGGCTTCTCTCTGCCGCTTTAAAAAAAATTTCCATTTCTTCTTGCTGTCTCTTTTTAAAATCGTCCAGGACAGGCAAAGAGGCTGGTAGTATAGCAGTCGTTGTTTTAGGCATAACTTCTTCAGACAGAAAATCCCCAAAATCTAAATTAAAATCTACCGGTTGGAAGTTCAACACGGCATTGGTCGTCGTTGCAGGCTCACCCCAATACATACTAGTCTTTGCGGATTCCATTCGGCTGTCCAAAAAGTAAAATCCCTACGAACGCTGTGATGCCTTTATACACAAAATGACGTCACACCCTACTCTCTTCCCATTGGAAGAAAAAACTACCCACTTGTAACGCGCGCTTGGATTGGTAGTTGATTTCAAACCATTTCAATCCACTCATAGGGTATATATACCATCGCTTGTCTCGTAAAGCTTCACCGGTTTTCTCCAAGACCACTCCGGAAGAAGAAACAAAACAAAATGTGGACTAGCGTTGAGTCATCGACTATTGTCTCGGGGATGTTGCTTGACCCAGAATTCCCCATGTATGTAAAAGCTTCATGGGCCATCACGAAGATCACAGAGACAGCAATATGGAAACGTCGCATCTATGTGGAGAGACAAGGTTGTCTGAAAAGGGTGCTCTTCTACGGACCGGAAGTCCGTAGAAGTTTAAGGAAAAGAAGACCCTCCAGGAGATGTGTATGTTAAACCAAAAAAAAAAAAAACCAACGGCCCTTTTCAGGGTCACCCATTTCACAAGAAAAGATTAATTTTCATTATTGCCATACTTCTATCCCTTCCTCCCTTGTTTCCTTTTCCCGTTCCTTTCCCGTTTGGGCCTGTAGAGGCCCCATAGTCCATTCCCGTTTGGGTCTTTAGTGCCACCCGGTAAAATCGCGGGCCTATTTACCCACCCTCTACTACTTATATAAAAGATCAATTCCTCTACATTGATTTATCTTTTTTAGCAAACTGTGGACGTCAAAGATGCTGTCCGGATGAGTGCCTATTTACTACGTTCCTCGTGTGCATATTGGTTCCTCACGTGATCATCATTTACAACCCTCTCACTCTTATATCGCTGATAGGTCAAGTGTTGCACAAATATGTACTGATGCCGGCTATATTGTGTGCCTTGGTTTATATCAATAAATAATGCCAACTAATGAACAAACTTTGGAAATTGTATACCTTTCCACCTTGGATTAACTGCGGCTGTCATATCGCTACGTTTTGAAAACTAAGAATATGTTCATCGAAAACGAATATCCTGCTGTAGTGAAATCAATGCAGAACTAATAACGGTGTAATGGACAAGTGTTCCGCTATATGCCCCTTCCATATTCGTGGCGGGGCATTAAAAAACAGGCAAACATACAAATTATATTAAAGATAAAAAGTTTAAATTCGCATATCTGTCTATCTATCTATCTATCTATCTATCTATCTATCTATCTATCTATCTATCTATCTATCTATCTATCTATCTATCTATCTATCTATCTGTGAGTTTGCCTACCTATATATGTTGTCTTGTACATATAATATCAAACCTGACAGAGACCACAACTGTAGTCCTATTCTTACGAGTGACCTGCATGATGGTAACTTAAATCACGAATCAATCCTTTCATATCTCTAATTCATAAGTTCTTCTTTTTCTCCTAATACATCAGAGTAGTATTGGAAAAGTTAAACGAGCTAAATATGCAACTTGAAACAAAGAGATTTGTCATCATCTGATATTCCAAACGAGAAGTGATTAAAACATAGCAAACGAAGGCATCTGAAAGAACATTTCTGTCTCTCTTACCTCTTTTTCATTTTTTATATTTGTTTTCGCTTGGTTGTTTGATTTAATACCACAAGTGACTATCGAATTTTTTTTCACTCATCAAAAATAAGTTTCTGCTGACACATATTCAAGCACAAGACTGTTTGCGAACAATTTGATGGATAACCAGATGACTAACCGTTATTGTATGTCCACAAGGACTCCTCACTGTCTGCCAGTACATATGTTTAAGTTCAATTAATTTGGGCATAAAGTCCTTTTCCTGAAAAGTTCTTTCAAGTTAGAATTCCAAATGATACGGCCTGATTTAAAATTAACAGATAAATTGTGGTATCTTCTGAGTTAACTAGGTCTAGAAATCCAAGGCTGTATTACTGGTTATGGTATGTACAGTTATCGTGGGTTTATAAGATATTCTTGCAACTCTAATTCGAATATTCAGTCCGATCAGAGCCAGACGGTAGTACAGCAGTCAAATGAACAGGCGTGTGTTGAATGGATGGGCTTATGTGTACACTATTGTACACGTTGACCCAGTTAAGTTGATCGTCAGGATGTAAAGCGCTAGTGTTATATTGAAATATCTAGATACGCTTTCTGATTTGTGGGGGTGTCAAATAGTTAGCTATTTAAATCTTTCCCAGGCCTATTATAAATACACACAACAGAATCATACTGACAAAACGAGGTCAGATATTCAGGGTGCAGGCAGAGTCAGTCAAAATCTGATCGGCAAAAGAAGCAAAGGTTAATCCAAAAAGGTAAGAATCACACATTTTTATCTTTGTTTCCACATGCATGACTCTTTATTAGCACGCCCGATTATAAGGACAAGTGAATTTATGGTATGACCCTGCGACCGGCGTGCGCCGTTCGTCCATTTTTAGTCTCTTACCGCCTTTGAATAAATCTGGCTATCATACGAGTTATGTTTTAAAAGCCAAAAATTTGCTCATTGAAAATGATTGTCTTGCTACAGTGACCTCAACGCAAAACTAACCACCGTGTATTGTGCAATTCTAGTACTATATGCCCATTTCACATTCGTGGCGGGGCATTAAAAAACTAGGCAAATATACAAATTATATTAAAGATAACAAGTTGAAACCCCATATCTATTTATCTATCTATCTACGTTGTCTTGTACATATAACATCAACCTGACGGAGACCACAACGGAAGTCCTGTTCCTACGAGTTACCTTCTTTACGTGATGATAACTTAAATCGCGAATCAATCCTTTCATATCTCTAATTCATAAGTTCTACTCTTTCTCATAATACAAACCAGAGTAGTATTGCGAAAATTTATACGAGCTAAATATGCAACTTGAAACAAAGAGATTTGTCATCATCTGATATTCCAAACGCGAAGTGATTAAAACATCGCAAACCATGGCATCTGAATGAATATTTCTTTCTCTCTCTCTCCTCTTTTTTTCTGTTGGTTGTTTGATTTATGCACATATTGTCAAAATAATACCACAAGTGACTATTGAATTTTTTTTTCACCAATCAATATGTTTCTGCGGACACACATACAAGTCTCTGGTTGCGGACAATTTGAGGAATAACCAGATGACTAACCGTTATTGTATGTCCACAAGGTCTCCTCACTGTCTGCCAGTACATGATTTTAAGTTCAATTAATTTGGGCATCAAATCCTTTTCCTGAAAAGTTCTTTCAAGTTGGAAAATTCCAAATGGTCCCGTCTGATTTAAAATTAACAGACTTAGTGGGGTATCTTCTGAGTTAACTAGGTCTAGAAATCCAAGGCTGTATTACTGGTTATGGTATGTACAGTTATCGTGGGTTTATAAGATATTCTTGCAACTCTAATTCGAATATTCAGTCAAATCAGAGGCCTATTATAAATTTACACAACAGAATCATAATGAACCAAAGTTCAGTCCATAGAGATAAGAATGGTATATTTTCATCTTTGTTTCCACATGCATGGCTCTTTATTCAAATACCTGACAATAAAGTCAAGTGAGTTTATAGTATGACCTTGCGACTGGCGTGCGTCGTCCGTCAACATTGTTATTATCAACTTCTAAAAAAAAAAAAAAAACCTAAGCCAATATTTATCAAATTATGGTAAAAATTGTCATAGTGACATGGTCTATCAAATTTGTTCTGGGTGACTCCACTAGCAACAGTGTGGCTTCCATATCAACCAAAGTGAAAAACATATTTTACTTCTTCTCCAGAACGGATGAGCCAAATTTGATCAAACTTGGTAGAAATATTTGTTAGGACATGCTCTATCAACATTATATCTGGTGTGGATCCCTGGCATCAGCGTGCTTTCAGTAGTATCCCAGTGGTAAACCTATTTTCGACTTCTCTTGAACGGCTGAACTAATTTCGATCAAATTTGGTAGGAGTATTTATTGGAATATGCTTTGTCAAACTTGGGTCCGGTGTGACTCTCGTAGCAACGATATGGCTTCCATGACAATCGTATGGGAAACCTATTTTCAACTTCTTCAGAACAGCTGAGACAATTTTTATCAAACATGGTAGGAATGTTTGTTAGGGGAGGCTCTTTCAAAATTCTGTCCATAATGGCTCACCTAGCAACGTTGTGACTGTCACTGTAACCATATAGGAAACAAATTTTCAACTTCCTCTCCAGGGCTGCTGAGGCAATTTTAATTGAACATGATAGGAACAATTCCTAGGATATTTATTAGAGTTGTGTAAAGAGTGACTTCTATATAACGATGTGGTTTCTTTAGGAACCAGATGGGGGACTTAGTTTCTTCTTCTCTCGAATGACTGAGCCAGTTTGATCAGACTTGGTGGGAAGGTTTCATAGGAGATACTCCACCAGGAAACAACAACAACAACAACAACAACGAATCTTTTTTGTGATGGACCCTCATTAATGGTATGGATTCCATTGCAACCATTTGGAAAACCTATTTTCAACTTCTTCTACAGTACAGCTAAACTAATTTTGATAAAACTTTCGATGAATATTTCTTAGGACATGCTCAATCTGATTTGGGTGCGTGATGACTTCCTTATAGTGGTGTGGCTTACGTAACAACCGTGTGGAAAGTCTATTTTTACTTCATTTCTAGAACGGCTGAGCCAGTTTTTATAACACTTGGCATAAACAATTCTTAAGACCTGTTCTACCAGATTCATGTTTGGAGTGGCTCTCATAGCGACAGTGCGGCTTAATTAGGAAGTAGATGGAAAAAATATTTTCAACTTATTTTCCAGAATGGCTGAGCCAGATTTAATTAAACTTCGTAGGAACAATATCTTTTATATTTAGATGACCTGAATAGAACTAAATGCCGTTATAGCAATTTTTCATTTTTTTTACTTTTGGAACTTTTTGGTTTGTAGGAGTGGGTATGTGGGTGAGCACTAGTTCTATCAATAAAAGTATCTCCCTTCTCTTTGTAGCCATCTATTTGCATATAAAGTGCGATGAAACACGAATCTTTGCATCTATATAGTTTCCAACATCTCAGAAGCATTTTAGCATTAAACATAGTTTCCTGTTCTCTGTGAATATATAATACTGGTTACTTCAGTTGCTTTTTAGCATCCGGTCATTCAGATTAAAACACTTTTCAGGTGATTGTGATGCTTTTGGCTGAAACGTTATAATAAATTCAGAGAAATTGACGGTAGCAATATAGAGTTGACTTCTTCTCTTGACCTGTCAAATGGCTTAGCACATACGTATGTATGTATGTATGTATGTATGTATGTATGTATGTATGTATGTATGTATGTATGTATGTATGTATGTATGTATGTATGTATGTATGTATGTATGTACAATTCAAAATGCAACGTTCAAGACGAATATCGGAACAGCTGCAATTCCTACTTTGACACAAAACCTTATATAATCTGCTTTTGTCTTTGCAGATCTAAATAATCACACCAATCAATATGGCGGAATTTCGGGTCAAATTTAGCGTCGCCATGGTAATAGCCATTGTTTTGGCTGAGCTTGCATCCTTCTTTTGGTATGGCCATTACTCCCCTTGGCATGGACATGCTGGAGAACGTTATCTTCTGACCGCTTTCATCGCCGATATCGTTCTTGTTATCCTTATCAAGTGGATTATGGAGTAAGTAAACCATGAAACGACATTAAGAATATGAGCATATACCTTCTAATATCCAAAGCGTCAGCACTCATCATGAAATGCACACAAATATCCAAAGCGTCAGCACTCATTATGAAATGCACACAAATATCCAAAGCGTCAGCACTCATCATGAAATGCACACAAATACCCAAAGCGTCAGCACTCATCATGAAATGCACACAAATATTCAAAGCGTCAGCACTCATTATAAAATGGACACAAATATCCAAAGCGTCAGCACTCATCATAAAATGCACATAAATATCCAAAGCGTCAGAACTCATCATGAAATGCACACAAACTGTCTTACGCTCTTGCCTCATGATTCGAAAGAAAATCATACCGTCAATATAAACACGTATACAAAATTCCTCCCCTAAAGAAATTTTCGCAATAAACCCTGCTGTGACTTAAAGCAATGATTTGTCTGTTTACTGACAGAATTAATTTAATCGTGTATATATATATATATATATATATATATATATATATATATATATATATATATATATATATATGGACACAAAAATTAATAACAGTGCAAATACAAAACAGTTGCCCAACGTTTCGAGCTAAAAAAAGCTCTTCGTCAGGGGAAGAAACAATTTACAACCACAAAACAAACACTAAACATGAAAGCCAAGACAAATTCTTGTTATGTAAATAAATTTACGCTAAAATACATTTTCTAAACCTGTGTTGAATGTGATATCAAACTTTAAACGTGTTCTGAAAGTGGAATAATGCGTATATCTTTCAAAATTTAGCCTCAGTTCAGTTCAGACCCATATATGCATGAAAATGGGGTGACCAGTTTTTACCACCTCAAGACGGTTCGAGATTTCTTGGTCTTTTCCCCATCTTTTTAATCATAAACAGCGTTATATATTTTGATAGGCAAACATCTGTTCCAGAAAATAATTTGGTAACTTTCAAAGTTTCAAAGGGAGGACACTGCCGAAAAATGGTAACTTTATTTTGTTGTTGTTTTGTTTTTTTGTCGAAACTACTTTAGCGGGAATAGAGACATAGCAGTCACTTTTCGGCAGCGTCAACAGTTTGTTAAGGTTTTTGTTCATATTTCGCATTTGCGTCTATTAGCTAAATTCATTATTATGACTTACACGTAGGTAGAGGGGAGAGATTTTGACTACGGCCAATTTTATTTACAATGACTTGCCATGAAATGTTTATTACTGGTTAAAAAAAAATATTTATTTTAGACTACAAATTATAGTAAAAGTAATTTTTCATGATGTAGAAAATATCAAAATACTATTTTATTTTAATATTTGTATACGGTTCTACATTTTAAAAAGAAAATCAATTAGATATTTTAACTACGGCAATTCATTACGACATACACAAACATAAAAGACACTATGTTTGTGTATGTCATAATAAGTTGCTGTGCTCAAAATTTGCGGTAGTCAAAATGATTACGTAAACAAGTGTAAAACCGTTGTGTTGTTTCTTCTCTCCACCCTGTCTCTTCATATATAGGGTGCATTCCACTCATCATATTAAATCTAGAGTTTAGATTTGCCGTTTCAAAAACTTGAATGTAAAATGTTGCAACCTTACAATAAATCTTAACTTCATACAGGCCAAATTTGTTAGTTTGAAAATGTAACAAAATAACATTGCACTCCGATTACTAAATCTGGGCCATAAAAAAACCCAACAACAACAACAAAACACGATTTGTAGCATTAGATAAGCCAAGGTCAAGTCAGTGTAGACTGGCAAAATCGGTAACATTTGTAACAAAAATATAAGAAACAAATCTGACTAGCGCCAAATTATGCCTTCGTTTGACAATGTATCAAAATAACTCGGATCTCAACAGCAATATTTTCACTCCGCGCATTAGGAAAAAGCCGAGGGCATAAGTCAGTGTAGGTTTGGCAAAATCGTAAAATTTGTAACAAAAAAGTAAACCAACAACAAAATCAAAAAAAAATCAAAAAAAAAAATCAAACAAACCACTGATGAATGAAAATTGGCCTGACTTGACACTGAAAATGTTTGAAATATAACTTGTTGCCAGTAACAAAGGTATCGGGTTTTAGTGAGAATTTTAAATTTAGGATAACCAAAATTCTACCCCACCCCCTCCTGGGCACAATATAGGAGTAATGTCCAGGTCGGATATATGCTTGTATTTGTAAAAAACCAAAGTAAGTCAGTTCCTTGTTCTTAAGTGTGTGCGTGCTTATTCTTCTGTCCATTCTGTTCAACTTATATATAAATCTACTCTTTTTCCTTTTCTTTCACTCCCCTTGTGCTAGTATTGCTAGGATGGTAATAATTATCAGGGTGCTAAGAGAATAATAGTTTTGTTTAAAAAGGGGATGGTTGGCAACTTATAGAGGGGAAAAGGGTTTTACTTTGTTTATAAGGGGATCATAGTGTGGTAGGGGATCGGGAAGGTAGTTTGATTTATAAGGGTTTTTAATTCTATTTTTTATATCCTTTCTTTTACATCCCACCCTATGTTGTCTGTAAATAAGTGGGTGCTGGTCACTCCAAACGGCGTGTTAGATAGTAGGTGTAGTTTTAACATTACATTTCCCGTTAGAGGCCACAAAGACCACACATGTCAAACCTACGCTATAGTGCCATTCCCACGTTAAGCTTCCCTTATGCCCCATCGTGTCATATTAATGTTAAACCTATGGACATTTTTTTACATTACATTTTCGTTAAAGGCCAGAGAGCCCCCCCCCCCCCTTCCCCCAATCCCATATTAAATTCCCGTTAGAGGCCATAGTGCCATTCCCATGTTAAATTCCCGTTAGAGGTCAGAGTGCCATTCCCATGTTAAATTCGCGTTTGAGGGTATAATACAAAGACCTTTTTAACATAAGATTCACGCTTGAGGTCCAAGTGATGCACTTTACTACTATTAAAATTGTAATATAGTTTCGGTATAATATGCCTTTTTCAATGAATTTATAACTCTCACGTGTATATTTGTTGTAAAATACAAAACAATGATGTGATAATTATGTAGAAAAGAATTTCTTGACTATTCCATATTTGACCAATTTCATCGAGTTTAAGTATCACGCGATGTTTTGATTACTTCGACAGCATGACTCATGTTTCTTTAAGAAATTAAAGAAATTCTTGAAATTCTCATTATACAAGAGTAAAGTTCAGTTTTTATCGAAAATATATCTCAATTTCGTTCCAGAAAATATTGGTCAGTTCGTCGTGTGCAGGATGCTGCCATACTGAGCATGTGGCTAGTCCTTCTATATGCCAGTCTACAAGCACCCCACATGGTGTATGGTCTCCATCACATCTCCTGGTTTCTCTTCCACGGACTGCACAAGTTAGTCCACGTCTTTGTCATGTCAGCGTCTTTGTTTTACTTCAGGGACTACTAGCTAATTTATTACACGCTGCATGAGAGGACGGGGTAGAACAAACGGCATCATGGGAAAGGGTACAGACGAATCACAGCAATGCTTTTCGGTGACATTTTATCGATTATTTTCAGGTCAAGAATATCACCAATCGCCATAACCTATCTCCATCTAATCCATGAAGTCTGAGCTGCAATTGTAGTTAACTATTCATGTGCTTTATGGGAAATAAATAACTTGTCAACTAAATGGGTTGACCATGACATTGTATGATATGACAATTTAGCTAGACGAATTGAAAGGAAAGGAATATTTTCGTATGGCTGTGATTAATCTATACTGAAACATCAGGTCATTTGTAGTTCCAAAAATTAGGATTATTTGGTGACATTGGAGAGCGACAAGGAGAAACATTGCCGCTAGTTGTGTTTAATTTTTCTATAAATGATTTGGATTAATATATGACAGATAATTCTAATAGCGATGGTAAATTCTTTAAAATTGCAATCTGTAAAGCGTCGGGATATAATACTTTTATTTTCAGCTGTTCAAGAGTAAGCTGTGCTGTCGTTAAAACGTCAGTAAGCGGTATTGAATACAATTCATCAACCAAGAAAAGGAATTTTTTAAAACCGTTCATCATATGCTAATATATCAAAGAAAATATCTTTTGTATCAAATTAATCATGGTATGGCGATATTCCATGTAACAAGCTCAGTTAATGCATTCTACAAGTTTCCAGTTCAAGGTCGGATTTCGTCCCTTTAGTAAACAATAGAGCAATTGGTATAGGAATAAAGACGCCCTTAATCCTCGTCACGAGTACTTTTATATGCTTGAAAGCATGAAATAAACAATTCAATACATGTGATACACATTACCAACATGTGTATGCATGTATGTATGTATGTATGGATGTATGGATGGATGGATGGAGAGAATATCTTTTTCAACAGACAAAGGAGTTGTGATTCGTCTCACGTTGTAAATCGAATACGAACCTCGAGATACAACAATTTGTCCAACTCTCACGTACCAGCCCCTCAATCAACTCGTCTAAACACGCATCCACCTCCGCTTCATCTGTGTTTTAAATGTTCTCAGAGAAGCTCGTTAGAAAATAACATACATGAATATAACCTTTATGAAAAAAAAGAAAGAATAACTTCATTGACCACTGATCTCTCTCTCTCTCTCTCTCTCTCTCTCTCTCTCTCTCTCTCTCTCTCTCTTATGGTAAATTTCCTTCCTCCTCGGATGAACACGCACGTGAAATTGATGGAAACGGAAGGTATACTAATATTCTAGAAATTCGATCAATTTGAACATTTAAACTTGACCCCTTGCCCTTTTCCTTTGTTTCTGCTTTGTTCTGAGTGCGATACTATTGATTCGGATTGACTGTAAATTTTGCCACTGCTTTGTTCTGAGTGCGATACTATTGATTCGGATTGACTGTAAAGTTTGCCACTGCTTTGCTCTGAGTGTGATACTATTGATTCGGATTGACTGTAAAGTTTGCCACTGCTTTGTTCTGAGTGAGATACTATTGATTCGGATTGACTGTAACGTTTGCCACTGCTTTGTTCTGAGTGAGATACTATTGATTCGGATTGACTGTAACGTTTGCCACTGCCGCGCAGAGGCGAAACAGTACCTTCTTCCAGTACTTCGTTCATTCACTACAGTCTGTTTCCAAATTAGCTAAGAAAAAAAATAATAATGCATTGAAAATCGCCTCCTATTCGAGGGACAACGCAGGTTCTGCTCCTGCTCACTTAAGTCAATATCGTACGATGAGGCAGGCAGTATGCTCTGATGTAATGTTCATTTAGTAGCAACGACCAGTATAACATACATGCAGACTCTTCGCTTAGTTTTAACAGAAGTACGCATCACAAGTTCTGACTATTCTTGGGCATCAAGCATTGCGCTCTATATAACGCGTTATACTCAGTGCCCAGACGCAGATATAGTAACGGGGAACTAGGTGATACTGGTACAGAAATTACTGCAGGGCCCTTTCTGACAGTTAACGAAAGTTCAATGCAGTTTGCAAAACTGAAACTGCTAAAAAATAAAAAATAAAAAAGGAAAGGCAAAAATACATAAGCTTTTTAACATTACAAGTAAGTTCTCCACTCTGTTTTTCAATAAACGTATTTTCTTTGTATTAGAAGCAGAATTCTTGTAACAAGCCAGGAGCCTGAAAGCAGCTAGCGACTTTGAAAGAGTACCCCGTTCAAGTGCCAAAGTTCAAATCAAGACAGAGCAGGAAATGAAAATCAAATATACTGCTTGAGTTTGGTTTGGGGTCATTGTTTTCCATATTTTTCCAAGGACCTTAAGACAACAAACGCTGTCAATGAAGAGTTCTAAAACGCGATAATACCACTGTCAATAATTTCATCTAATCAAACTAAGGATCACAAATTCAAGCGGCAAAAACTCAGACTTGCATGGCTTTTCTTGCTTCACTTTGGTACGATTTATCACTACGCAATTCTAAGCAGTAGATCGGTATTTTATGTCATGTACCACAAAACAGGCTCCAAAGACCTAATACACAAAATAATTCCTATCTCTAATTACTAAAAACTTAAAGGTGAGAATATCCCAAGATATCTTTATATTACAAATTTTGATCTGGGGCCAATTTACGAAACTAACACATGCCACCATAAAATCCAGTGAATACGGTTGGGTATTGATGACTGTACTAATTGGCTAATTACTTGGTTCGAGAAATATCTTCCCAACACCGATTCAGCATAATGAAACAAATAATCACACAAATGTATTGTATCTATAAACGAAGAGACGTAAATACAAATATCATATATTCTACAACTGTTACACTATTAAACATCTAATATCGTAATCATAAGCAATAATCATAGTTGCCATTCTTTAGAGCAGATGCTTACATTCCAATAATGAATAAGAATGAGGAAAATAAAGAACAATTAATGAAAATTAACTGAATTGACTAAAAAGGTAAATGAGCGAAAAGGAATGAAAATGAACTAAAAAGAGTATAATAAATTTTAGTATTACTAATTAAAAGATTCCTATAGTCGAAAATTACTTAGAGTTAATTCCTAAGTCTAATTTAAATATGGGAGTTGAAAACTGACCACATCTCCTCATTAATTGTGTGTGTGTGTGTGTGTGACTATTTTTATTATATCTACAGACATAGAATTATGTTTTGAGTGATTAAGTAATTGATTTATTCCCTGACCGATATTGGACACCTTGGAGCATGTGACTGTGATCGACCATAGGCGTTCTTGTGACTTCGATTTTATATGAAAAATTATTTGCAATTTCACCGCTCAAGACACTTATTTCATAGTTCAATAAATTACCTTAATAGTTACCCAGTTTTTATATTTCACCATACATGCCACTAACAATCATAATAAGGATTAATAAAATACTATGATTAAACTGAAATTTCTATTTTCAATAATAATAATATTTGTTCATTTATGTCACTTTCAGATCACATTCGGTTCCTTTACATACATTTCTGGTTACAATTCATTTCCGCTTAATTTCGTTAATTTTCATTAAGTTATTTTCGGTGATGAGGCATGCCCTATACCTGAGGGGGCAAGGGAACATTTTTATGCACACATTTGATGCCGCATCCACTTGCCTAATATAAAAATTCATAAAAATTACAGTAAACCAGTGATGCCCAAAAAGGTCCATATTTTTGGATAGCTATAATAAATCAAAAGATAAGAATATCATTCATTTGACCTGAGTAGTAATATGGGTCAAACGGGGGTCAAATGATAATTATATAGACCTCCGTAGGTTTACATGCTGGGACACTTGGAGGTCTAACGTGAATTTAACAAGGCATAAATATATGGGTTTAAACGGAAATTTAACATGGTTTAAATTTATGAGGTCAAAATTTATGGAGTCAAAAATGTATGGGGTCAAACATTTATGGGGTCCAACACGCCGTGTGTACTTACCAACACCCAATCATCTACTATCCAATACCCCACATGTATGGGGTCAAGCACGCTGTTTGTAGTGACCAATACCCCACATATACTATCCAACATGTCGTGTATAGTGACCAACACCCAGTCATCGACTATCCAACACCCAACATTATACCATCAAAACACCGTGTGAAGTGAATAAATTCTACTATCCAACACGCCGTGTGTAGTGACCAACACACAGTTATCTGCTATCCAATTCCCCGCATTATACCATCAACACGCCGTGTTTACTGGCCAACACTCAATCTACTATCCAGCACCCCACATTATACCATCAACACGCCGTGTATTGTGACCAATAACCCTACATATCCTTTCCAGCATGACATGTATAGTGACCAACACCCTGTCATCTACTATCCAACACCCCACAGTATATCATCAACACGCCGTGTGTAATAACCTGCTGCCTAGTGGCTACATGCACATATCTGAAATTTATGTATAAAGCATCATCTATACCTTAGATCATGTTGGAGGTATCTGTAAATTTGCATAGTAATGTGACTAAAAGTAGTACTAAAATTCCGAAACTGTCACGGACTTTAGAGGAGACTGAGAAAAAAAATCCGAAAAAGTGTTAAAAAAATTGAAAACAGTCCGGAAAAAATATCAACAAATTTTGCGTCAAGAGATTTTCCAGGTGAGCTTGGTAATGGTAAGTGTCCATGCTGCTGCTGACTAGTTTGTTGTTCAAGTACAAATCCACTTAGCTGAACATCGAATGCATAAAATAAACATAAAATTGGGTCCTTCGTTCAATTCGATAGCGTTGCCAAAATACTTATAGAATCGATCGTTGCTGTTAATGTCTTTTGACTGCAGTGCTATGTTCGTGTTTCCACCCAGAATAGCAAACAAAGTGGAAGAGAATCTGGTAGGCAGCGTAAATGAGCAATTTTATGGTACTAGATCAGTACATTTTGGTAAACTTTCTCTAGTGCTTTGCCAAACTGATCGTTGAAAAAAAGCTGATATCGTTTCGACGAGTTTTTGAGCATTAAAATAAAATCCTGCAGGAATTCTCATGGAATAGATATTCGATTGGTGATTCGCTGGTGATAGGATAATTTTTGTCCAAGTGTTCTTGAACTTGTTTTTTGAATATTTCGACGAGGAAAGTGGTTTGATCTCCAGCCATATACCAGACTTGAGTAGGATAAATGATTTCTACCAAAGCTACTTTGCAATAAACATCGTGATCCAATTGTTTGGCTTGAGGTAATATGGCTGTGAAACAACATAATGTGTTGCTGGGAAACAAATCTATATAACTGTCACTAGGTAATGTTAAATAAAATTGATATTTCATAGTTCGATGGTTCTAGTTTCGAGGAGTCACTCTATGTCAAAGGATGATTTTCCAAAGAGGGTTCCAGAAGAGAGCTGCTGCTGTGATTAGAAGAGTTGTTCTTTTTGACTGGCGTTCACGCAGCTAACGTTGTTGTTGTTACTGTCAGTATATTTCAAAGAAGGACTGGGAAGACGATAACCAATACAACTGCTGAGTAAAATAGTCAAGTGTGACCATTCCTTGGAAACGAAACGCATTGAAGCTCTCTTGCCCATTCATCGACTTACTTGACAGATATTTTCAAATGTGAACTTACGACTTATCATTACCTGTGGAGAAAAAAAAAACACTTTGAAACTTCATTACATTCTGACTCACAGTTCTTACACAGCTTCTTGGAATCCTGTGGTGTGTGTTAAAGATAACTTCCTCGTCGAAAACCTAAAGACTTTCAAGCCTACGTGATCAACACAGACAGCAGTCATCGCCCAAGAGTCCACTTGGTATCCGTCTACTTTCACAACGACGGCAGTGTGAAATATTTTTATTCTTATGGATTACCTCCTCTGGAGACGACGTCATCGGCTTTATGAAAAGAAATGCTGTATCTACTCAATTCAGTAACGTGAGATAAGGGTCAGATTCGATTGTCTGTGGACAATATTGTATGTATTTTCTTCATCAACGCTGTCTTAGATTTCCCTATGAGGATGTAGTGACTTATTTTGACTGTGAGCATTTTGATTCTTATGAATAATCACCTCTGGAAAACGACATCTTCGACTTTATGAAAAGAAATGCTGTATCTACTCAATTCAATAATGTGATATTACAAGGATCAGATTCCATAGTGTGTGGACAATAGTGTGTGTATTTTCTTCATCAACGCAGTAGTGGATTTCTCTTAGAATATTTAGTGACTTATTTTGACCGTGAGTACTCTAGAAACAATGATAAAATAGAAAGGTGGTTTTGTGAAAATTGTGGTTATCTATTTTCTTTAGCATAGAAACATAGTGTGCATCGATGGCAAAATAACACTGTACTAGATCATTGGAAGTCTAGACTGACTCCATAACGTTGTCAACCTTGTAAATACGTTCATGTTTCATGTTTTGGTATTTGTAAATGAAGACGAAAGGACTAGCCCTTATCATGCCTCTTCGCTGCTTTTGTTGGCGTTTCAGTGAGCGGGGCTGGTTAAACAAATGTTGATTTGTTTTATAGAAGCAAAACATTTCTTTTGGACATACTGTTTCCCATTCTCTCTGTCGACCTTTGAATTTTGTTCTAAGAGGGATATTTTGCAAAACGTTCGCGCCTCCGTTGCGTTTTTGTTAGTTAGTAAGTGTGGGATTTAGTTCACTCCAAACAGCGGAAAAGTTTTATTGTTTTAATACATATTTTTGACAAGTTGTGAAGAAAAAACACCTATTAAATTTCTGTTTTACAATTTGTACAAAATTTCTGCAATTTTAAATTTGTCTGGACATTTTCAGTCTTCGCTGAATTCCGTATAATTTGCTTAATTTTCTTTGTGCGTAAAAAAATGATAATTTGTTGAACATTTTCCTTTTAATATTTTTTTACAATTTGTAAAAATTCTTTTTAAAATTTGTACATTTTGGCGAAATTTTTTTTTTTATATCTCCGCTAAATTCCGTATTAGTTTAGAAAATTTACTATTAGTTTAGGCCAAGTTTTGACATTTTTGTTCCGGATTTTTTTTTCAGTCTCCAATAAAATCCGATAGTTCCGGAATTTTAATACTACTTTTAGTCTAGACCAAATTGTTTTATATTTTTTTATGGATTTTTGTCAGTCTTTGCCAAAGTCCGGTACAGTTTCTGAATTTTAGTAGTACTTTTACTCTAGGTCAAATTTTTTAACAGTTTTTCCAGATTTAATTTTCCGTCTTCGCTAAAGGCCGTGACCGTTTCGGAATTTTAGTACTACTTTTAGTTAGGTCCATTTTAGTTTTATTAACATCAGTACAATACAGGTCACTACACACGGCGTGTTAATGGCGTAATGTAGTGTGTTGGATAGTAGATGACTAGGTGTTGGTCACTATACACGTCATGCTGGATAGGATATGTAGGGTTATTGGTCAGTATACAGCGTGTTGGATAGTATATGTGGGGCATTGATCACTACACACTGCGTGCTGATGATATAATGTGGGGTGTGAGATAGTAGATGACTGGGTGTTGGTCACTACACACGTCTTGTTGAGTAATATATGGGATTATTGGTCAGTAAACACGGCGTGTGGATGGTATAATGTGGGTGTTGGATAGCAGATGAGTGGGTGCTGGTCACTACACACGGTGTGTTGGATAGTATATGTGCGGTATTGGTCACTACACGCTGTTTGTTGATGGTATAATGTGGGGTATTGAACAGCAGATGACTGGGTGTTGGTCACTACACACGGCGTATTGGATAGTGTATGTATGGTATTGGTCACTACAAAAGGCGTTTTGTTTGTATTATGTGGGGTGTTGGATAGTCGATGACTGGGTACTGTTCACTACATACAGCGTGTTGATAGTATAATGTGGAGTGATGGATAGTAGATGGCTGGGTGTTGGTCACTATACACGACATGTTGGATAGCACATGTGAGGTTATTGGTCACAGCATACAGCGTGTTGATGGTATAATGTGGGGTGTTGGATAGTAGATGGGTGTTGGTCACTGCAAACGGCGTGTTTGATAATATATGTGGGGAGTTGGTCACTACACACGGCGTCTTGGATAGTATATGTTTGGTACTGTTCGATACACACAGCGTGTTTACCCCTATAAATTCTTTTACCCGATTTTGACCACAGAAATTTTTCCAATGCTAAACTTCCGTTTGACCTCAGAAATTTTTCCCATGTTAAATTCCCGTTATACCACCTAGTGTTCCCACGTATAAACCGACGTGCGCCTATATAATTATTATTTGACCATAAGTGGCCCATATTACTACTGACCTGACAAGTCAATGGAAGTTCATAGCAAAAGATGTTTATGCACCTGAACCCCAAATTCACACATGCATTTTTCATGTTCGAAGGTCATTTCTGAAGGTCAAGTGATACTCACAGTTCAAATGCAAGCCCTTTCCATATGTCATAATGTTTAGAAACATTGTGTACTAAACAGCTTGCTGCAATTAAAAATAGTTGCCACCCAGGCCGTTTTTGAGATATTCAACTCAACCCATCGTGTCTACTACTATGGATGGCAAGCTCTGCTTCCTAGCCAGTTATTTGTATTTCTAGATACCATGAAGTACAATCAGATCTCAACAGTCCTACATGGAGATCTGATGGACACCGATTCGAGGTGATGGTCTGTTGACATTGTGGTTTACCAATCAAATCCCAGGTTTCACATTTCTGAAAGTTACACATGTCATTCGGAACTTATCGTTACTAACGATAACTCTCCCAACACGAAATGCAACGCCTTATCTGATAGGCTGCTAATAATAAGCATGCTGATAATTTCAAAGGTAACCAAAACATTCACTTTTATCGATGTCTGTCAGATCTTCACGTAGGACTGTGGAGTTTGGACGTCAATCAGATTGCTATGAAATAATTTAGGGAGGTGTACATGCCTTACGTCAATTTCAAGAACAACACAAGCCCAAAACACCGAATTCACAAATATATCCATATCTTTAATTATTAAGCAATAATAGCTGAAAAAGTCACATGATAACCGTAAGTTATCAAATTACGAAACTATCCCCTCCTACTTATATGAAGTTTTTCATGGAGGCTCTTTGCAAAGTGATTTATCATCCTTATCACCGTTTAAACATACATATTTTAACTGTATTATTTTATTTTCCTTGTATACATCTACAACCACATGTATGTCATTTTTTTTTAAAAATTATATATATAACATACGTAAAATTAACAATTGAGGCGTGAGACCTAAATTATCACAGAACTCTATCCAGGTACTCAAAGACGAACTGAATTAACGTCCCTTCTCTGCTGGTGACAACCCACCGGCACATCTCGCTGGTAATAATGATTGCGATGTACAAGTTTTCATTCGAGTCTTCTATATTTCTGTATCTACTAATTTTTTGGACATTTTCACAAAGATGAATATTAATAACAGCCAATATTTATTAATAATGGAATCTGTATTTTTTATAAGGAGTAACTCGTACATAATTTATACAAAAACGGGAGAAAACGATCCACGTTTCAAAATGTCTGCGACATATTAAAACTAAAAGGTACAAAATGAAAAATAGGTACGTTTATTGATACATGAAAAATCTAGAAATACTGTCTCGATCTAAATTTCTGTACCAAAAATCAAAGATGCTGAGTCGCATTTCACAAACAGATTTATAAAGGACATACCATATTATTTGACATGATTAATTTGTGTTGTCATACATCCTTCACAACACGCGATGGACTTTACTTTTTAATCATCGAGTGAATTATGAATGACATTAAATGAAAATCATATGTTGAATGCACAAAGGGACCATTCTGTGTAGAAAAACACGTTTGTAATAGCCGGGTTCCAGAATAAGTTTTGGCCAACTAGGTGCATGAGCGACTGTCCATTTTCTCCTAGCTCTGCTTGTATGTTTTTACGGAAATTTTACATGCTCCACTGTCCTCTTAATTAAAGTACTATCTGGGACACAATTTGTACCGCGTCGTATGAAATATCTCTAATTTTTTTAAGTACACCGTCTCTACTCCCCTACTAGTCAAGTCCAATTGCAAACTACACACCCTGATCTGACGTCGCATAATGCACCGACAGATCATGGTCTATGTTGTTTTTTCTACTGATTACTCCTAACAATATGCATATACCCATGCCAGCCGGCGCATTATGCGACGGGATATTTGAGTCTGTGCAGTTTGCAGTTGGGTTAGCATTATAAGTGAGTACAGACGGTAAGTTCTTTATATGGTTGAAAACAGCGAGTTTTAGAGGTTTTTACGCGTAGCGGGGAGGGTCTTGGTATTACTTTAAATTAGGTAATCACAGAAGGATTAGCTTTGCCGTGCTAATGTTTTTACTAATGGAGTTTTATTTTAATATCGTGTGGCTTTAAGGTGAGTGGCTTCACCCGTTAAACCTGACCGTAACCGAAAATTATTTAGTGCTACTTAAACTGGTTGACCAACGGTGCTCAAATATTATCGATGTATTAAATAAAATTTAAAAGAATGAACTCTATTCATTCAGTGCTTTAACCCGGATGTTCCCCTTAATGATTAAATAATTACTTCATCATACGATAGATTAAAATGCATTCCAGAGCATCATTTATCTAGGGAAACGGAATCAGGGGTATACAAAGTTTAGTACTGCAGACTTAAACGGTCTTTTCGTTCATTTTCTTCTAAAGCAAACCAAATTATCGGCTTCGATTGATAAGATTAGAGTCAAACCTGTCTGAACGGTCAGCTTTACACAACGGTCACCTGACCTCAGCTGCCATTCTAATTTCCCCTGGTCAAATTTCCTTTATAAAAATCATTTATATAATGGTCACCTGCTCTCTGCGGTCAGCGGCCAGGTGTTTCATAACTAAACACCTTGTTGCTTTAAAAGCGGCCACTGGAGTGTATCGATCGTGACCACTCTATGTATGAAAAAGAAACTTTCGTTTCTCGAGGAAAGTATTATATACATGAAGACATAACATGTGAATCAATCTGTAAGCATTTCTCATCTCGTTGTACCTACCATACATCAGTCACACTCTCAGTGTAACTCTAAAGGTGTCAATATATCAAATTCGAAAGCGATTCAGTTTTATTCATTTGTGGAGATGGTCAAAGCAATAAATTTGCTGGATGGTTATCGTCAAAAGCCACGGGCGACAATCCGCTACGCTCATTTATCACCGGGTCATACAGGAGCGTTCGGGATTGTCGCTCGTGGCTTGCGACGATGCTGGATGGTGGGAAAAGTAGTTGCGTTGGCACAGCAGAAATGCCAGTCGCCTTTTGTGTGTGTGCAACAGGTATAGTTCGATATCTTTATTTATTTTATTTGCCTATGGATTACAGATATAGCCTCGAGTAACCTCCTTTCGTGGAGTTAACGTGAATTTTAACGCGTTCGTTATAATATTATGATAATCTATTAAAATCAACCATAAAAAGTGTTCGACTATATCTACTTCATTTAATCAGCGTGAAAACAATTTTGGAATTCATGTACATTAGTTAATAATTACCGTGTATGTTTACTTATTTCCGGAAGTGACATCCATGGTTCGTGACACTCACTAAAAAGTCACGTGGCATATGACCAGACCGTGCCAGTTGGACCAAGGTATGGATATTAATAGTTTATAGCGTCTCCATGTTTTTGAAATTTAAAAAATTAAATTTAAAAATGAATATTTTTTCCCGTTAATTCTATATGCAGTTTGTGCACTGAATTACTGCTTTGTTGTTCTTTACCATATAGATACATGACTCAATAGACTGAGAGACAGACAGACAGACAGAGAGACAGAGGGAGAGAGAAATTTAAAATAGACACTGGTGAATGTATGCACATTTTATTATATTAGATTCAATGTCTTTTGATGTAGAATATATGTTTATTATGAAATAATACTGAAACAAAAATGTCCGTAGTGAATATACATTTCGAGTGTACATTTTTCTTACGTTGTATAAGAACCCCACATGATTAAAACCAAATATTTACATTGGCTATCCAGTTGTAGAAATTCCCAAAGTTGATTATCCTGTTCAAAATATGTAAACAAAGCCAGCATGTGATCGGCGGCGCAATCTTTAGCATATAATAGAAAATTCAAGGCCAAAATGTCTGACATAAAAAAGGCATTATTGAAAACATAGATTTTCATTATGATTTTTTTAAAATTACATGAAATTACCTGTTTAAATCTCATTTTACTGTTTAATTCATTCCGGTCACTCTTTAAGAATGCTGGTGACACAGCTGATGACGTCACTATCTCGAAACAAGCACGTTAGATCGCGCGAAACATGGTGCACGATTGAAGGAGTCATACGACAACTGGCCGTTGGACGATATCTGATGATAAACGTTAATCTTTGAGGAGGGATACGAACTTTCATCCCTTTTAATTACGGTCGGGACCATTTAGTATTTATATAACTTGTGTGAAAAGGCAGGGTTAATGTATTACTCACAACAGCCACGTTAGGATACATCCATTTAATTTTCGGGGGTTTGTCGTGAGGGCTAAGATTTATACAAAAATTTTTTAAAAACCCCACAAATATCTGTCCCCCCAAAAACTAGGAAAAAAAGCCACAAACATCCGCTCTGATTTGTATAAAGACCTTTTTTTATAAATCCATCATAATAGTTGACGAAAATAACTTATCTTGAGATCAAAGAAAAACAAATATCCACATTGAAATGATAATCCCAGACCACACACACACACACACACACACTTTCACTCAGTAGATTAAATGGTTGGTCCCTTCATTTTCTTTTCAGTCCCTATTCATCACATCAGCACAAGCTCTCATTGAAGCCGATTGTCTTTTCACCTCGGGGAGTTGAGCAGCTGGTCAATCTAGTTCTAATATTAATACCCCTACCTTCCTCTGTCGGCGGATTACCTCGACTTATTCAAAAGTCAGTCCAGGCTACGAGATCATAATTACAGGATAATCCAGATATTGTTTGAAATGTGAACAGCTATTTCCAAGACCAATTATACAAGTTGTCTGAACAATGAGTCAGTCTTCTGTTTAGCTGTCATATGTAAGCTGTGAAACAGTTGTGAAATTAGTGTTTTGTCTTGGTGCAAAAAAAATATAAAAAAAATAAGTGAACTTTATTTGTATTTAGCCAATTGGCCATCAGCAAGTATATACATATACATTTAAGTTTGTTACATTGGTGGTGACACGTTTAATACATAACGGAAAACAAGTCTATCGAATTTACAAACATTCGATAAATACTAAGATATATACTTACGTATGCATACCCACATTCCCAAGCACACTCATACATACATATATCCACGTGCACATTATATATTTATATACATATACCTATACACACGTTTACATAAACCTACACACATATATGCACATACATACATATTCACCGAGAAAGTGAGATAGGCACGCACATAAACATATATACCTGCATTCATGTGTACATAATGTATGATATGAAGTAAGAATACAACACGTTGATGTGTGACCTGTCAACTACTCCAGACTATGTTTGTTGAATCACATGCGCGCGCTTAAATACAAGCTCCTTCGGGAGAAGACATAAAAAGTAGTATCAATATATAAGTAGTATTCACAATGCTTTTCTTATTAGCATTATAAGAACATTATACATGAAATATGAGAGATATTAATGCATGTATTAATCAATGAAATGGAGATGAGACGAAGTAAAAAAAATAATAACTAATAAGTCAGTGATGAAATAATGTATAGGATGGATTAAAGTGAGAAAGATACGGTAATAAGTCAGTGATGAAATAATGTATTGAATGGATTAAAGTGAGAAAGATACGGTAATAAGTCAGTGATGAATTAATGTATAGGATGGATTAAAGTGAGAAAGATACGGTAATAAGTCAGTGATGAATTAATGTATAGGATGGATTAAAGTGAGAAAGATACGGTAATAAGTCAGTGATGAATTAATGTATAGGGTGGATTAAAGTGAGAAAGATACGGTAATATTGTGCGTAACATAACTTTGGGAGAAAACAAGCTATACAGTGAAGCCCCTCAAAACTGAACCCTCGGTATACCAAAATCCCTTCAAGATCGAAAATGTTATTTGGTCCCGAATATTTCCTTCTTTAATATCATCATTATTTTCCCAGTAAACCGAAACCCCTCCACTCTGAAAACCGAAAACTTCGGTCCCAAATTTTAACACCAAAAAAAAAAAAAAAAAATTTTTTTTTACAAACCCCATTAAAACGAAACTCACTTCAAACTTGGAATGCATTTTTTACTATTAAATTCCATAAAACGTTGGTTATTTATATTCCAGAAATAGCCTGTGGCCTTGCGTTAAGTAAATTACACACCTAAAACACGCTGGGCTAGATTATTTACGGTTAGCAAATACTGTAGTAGGCCAATTAGTAAGTCCATGGCTCGGAAATGCCCCAAGGGCACACCAGGTAACAAAACAAAAAACAAAACAAAACAAAAAAAACAGTACTAAATACAGATCAGGGCCGACAATAGGTTAATCCGAAGTCTAAATAACCTGCTTGTGTTGCTATGCCACAAAACACCAAACCACACCAACCATAATCTGGTATGACCGATATGTTTGGTGTCTGAATAAACGAATTAACCTCCTTTTATTATAATCAAATATAGGGTTGGTATTTCTGTTAGAGAATTTCTTGGACTAGGTAAACTATGCATAGGTACAATGGATTACGCTATTAATAGGATACGGAGAAAGCCTGCATCAGTCAATAGAATTGAAAAGATTGTAGATTACCGTTGTCCCCAACCCAATAATATATTTAAAGGACATACCGCTTTCTATTTACTGGCGACTGGCCTGAGGTGAGAGTAAATCTCTTAAATAATCTACGTTGAGCTTATAATGATTTTGTAAATGGTACATACATTCATAGTATTCCTTTTATCTGCAATAGTCTAGACCCACCTGTTTCAAAATGGAATGCTTTTCTTTTGGCATCGAGTTTTACTTTTTTGTCCTGATATTAGTCCGTAATGGTTCTTATTCATATTCTAAAATTTGTTGTATAATAATAATAATAATAATAATAATAATAATAATAATAATAATAATAATAATAATAATAATAATAATAATAATAAAAAGAAGAAGAAGAAGAAGAAGAAGAAGAAGAAGAATATCCTTTATTTATCCAGGTTGACATAATTATCTATCAGCTAGTTTACATTATGAGCCTGCAATTAAAGCAAATATACAAGAAATATTCGTCTAATTAGGAGAAAATCTACAAGCTTAACATCTACTGCATAAAAAAAAAATATACAAATGGTATGCGGTCTTAAAATCAGGATTGTTCATTACAATATTTGTAGCGGTATAATTTCTTAAAAGCTGAAACTTTAGGTGCTTGTTTAATATCATGCTATTTCCATAAAACTGTATCCGTGTAAGCAAAAGATTTCTTAAAATACTCTGTCCTAACTTTTGGTATTTAAATATCATTGTTTTCACTCGACCGTGTACTCCTTGTGTTTATGTTCTTTACCAAATTAAATCTGGCGCTAAATTATTTAAGACCTTGAAAGCAAGAAGAGGTTTTCTAACAATAATATTCTATAAATGGTATCCATCTAAGAGTGTTGAAAAGAGATGAAGTAGCTGTTAAAATCTCTTTGACATTTAAAATCACCCGGCCTGCTCTTTTCTGTAAGCTGTAAGTAGTAATGGGGGATCTCTGCACGTAAGAGGAATTACAGGGTTCTCCCACTCAGTACAGCAGTAGATAATATATGGAAACAGTTTCAAATTTTGTACAATTTATTTTCTAAGTACAATTCTCTACATTTGGCTGTTCATTGTGCTGAGATGATAAACATTAACTGGGTTTTCTGTAAATTTAAACTAAGTTTAATGTCATGACATTTCCATTTCATATCACATTGTAAATCTTCATTTAGTTTGCTCTCAACAATGCTAATATCTTTATTGCTAATATAGTGTGACGTATCATCTGTATACATAAACACTGAAGAATGTTTCAAGCGATTTGGAAAATCATTTATAATATGTACAAGAGAGGGGTTAAAACTGATCCCTGTGGTACTCCAATGGAAATTTCCTTAAAATCCGATACATTACCTCTCCAACTCACAGCTACTATTGAGATAGGATGAAAATCATTGCAATTAAGGTTTTGTAACATTATATGCTGATAATTTATGCAGTAAAACTGTATGATTAACAATATCAAAAGCTGTACGTAGGTCTACGAATAAAACTGTAGTTAATTTTCTGTCATCAATATTCTTTAGCCAGTGATCAATCAAACCAGCGAGTGTTGTCTCGAGGGAATCGTTTGGACAGAAGCCTGATTGACACGTAGTAATCAAATTATTATTTTATTAAAAGTTATCAAATGTAAGTCAAATACATTGTATTAAAAGTTATCAAATGTAAGTCAAATACATTTTATTAAAATTTTCTTCGGATAGTGTCCTTGAACTGTTTGTAGTGTTCAGTACGTCTTGGATGCTGATTGGACAATTTCATCAACTTGATTTGGTTTGTAGTGTTCAATACGACTTGGATGCTGATTGGACAATGTCATCAACTTGATTTGGTTTGTAGTGTTCAGTACGTCTTGGATGCTGATTGGACAATTTCATCAACTTGATTTGGTTTGTAGTGTTCAATATGACTTGGATGCTGATTGGACAATTTCATCAACTTGATTTGGTTTGTAGTGTTCAATATGACTTGGATGCTGATTGGACAATGTCATCAACTTGATTTGGTCAAGATACAGTTAAAGTGAAGGTAACTCCAAAATGGCAATGCGATGAATACAATTTGAGTTTTCTCTCTGCAGAGTTCAAGATCACGCAAATAATTAACATTTAGGTTGGTAAACAAAACACATACACATTTTGTTTTGGGCGGATTGACAAGTAACCATTTAGATTGGTAAACAAAACACATACACATTTTGTTTTGGACGGATTGACAAGTAACCAAAGATAAGCACTATTCTGAAGGTGTCTGAAGTTCAGCATTTTTAAAAAATTGTCAGTGAACAAATGGTCAGTTAATTATTTTGAAGTGAACAATAGGTCAGTTAATTATTTTGAAGTGAACAATAGGTCAGTTAATTAGTTTGAAGTGAACAATAGGTCAGTTAATTAGTTTGAAGTGAACAATAGGTCAGTTAATTAGTTTGAAGTGAATAGTCACATGGAATTAAGCGGGTACAACATTTCAAGCTATTAGCTGTGTCATTAATATAAAAGAAAAGAAAATAGGAATGCACAAAGAACCGATGTTTGGGCTAAAAAGAAAGGGCATCCACTTCAAGTACGTGAAGCAGTGAAATTCTGATCGATTTTATTGTTTACTGTGGATTGGAAGAGATTGGTATCAAACCCCTACACCCAAAAGTCGATATGAGCATTTTGAAACGTGAAGTGGATGCCCGCTTCTGTGTCCAAGCAGAAAAATACATTACAAAATAGAAAATGTTTAATCAATTTAAAGTATCTATTTACTGATCAGTAAGGTACGTAAATCATATGTCGAAATAGTTTGAAGTGTATCCTTTCCTTCGGTATAATTTTTGTGCCACTGACAGTGTTGATGCTGAAACACACAATGCAGGGATTAGTCTCTGCTATATACATGTACCAAATAACAATGACTCCCTGGTTTTGACAGTGAAAGGACCTTCTTTTATTTGTACAGTAACTTCAGGTCACAGACGGTAACATTTACTATAATTTAACTATGACAAGAACGAAGATGACATTAATGTAGAGTTTACTTTAGTATGTCAATTATATACTAGTATCGAATGTTAATTATATACTAGTATCGAATTTAATGCACTATTTTCAGGAAAATAACATCAATACCGATTTTCTTGACTTTTTCTTATTTTCATGGTATAGTGGCCCTTTTAAAGCTGGATAATACACATCAAATCAATATATTTGAAAACAAAACATATCTTTGCGTTAAACATTTATTACAGATTGTTAAGTATCATGATTTGGATGACCTGATACCCTTATAAAAAAAAAACAATCTGGTCCAAACTAAAGGATGGGAGTGAGGAGACATTCGAATGATTGGGAGAGGGGACTGGTTTGCAGTTTTACATATCCGTGTGGACAGAGACAAGTGCCCGTGTATTAATTAGGTTACAAATACTATATTGTTAAGCATTTTGATATTTTGATTAAGTAGAGATTTCTTCTCAATTTTGATAAAACAAGATTGATGTTTATAGAAGAAGGCATTGTTATAGAAATAATTATAAATTTGTTTGAATACACCGTACTACTTCTGCAAACACCTTACTGACATAGGAAATGTAAGTGATAATTGTTTGCAAATAGAAACTCTTGGAGTACATGTAACATCCACAATGATCCATCTTGTTTTCTATTTCCAGAACGTTTATGGACTAAATAACAGGTCAGTTAAACATACTGAAGCTAAGAAATATGGTGTTAACTAAAAAGAGCTTTTAAATCTTTTTTAAATCAACTAATACTTTAGTTTTTATATACACACTGATGTGGTATTTCGTAACGTAATCCCGCCACGTAATAGTTTCATTCTACAGTGAAAAAGAATGTCATCCTCTGTTGTTGTTGTTGTTCGTTATTTTCCTTGTTGTTGTTTTTTAACAAATTTAATTTTTTTTTTTTTTTTTTTAGTTTTTTTTTTAACAAAATTTAATTTTTTTTTTTTTTTGGGTGGTGGGGTACTTTGTGATCTGGTTTGTTTCATTTTTGGGCCTTTTGCCGCAAGCTATAACTGATCCAGCTTGCACATCTCAGGTTCGAATCAGACCAAATTTTGTCACCGGATCTTAGTACTTGTTTGAGTTGGAACGTACTGATGTAAAATTTGCTAACTTCATTTTAAACAAATAGCAGGCTTAATCAACATTGTGACTCCAATTAAATGACTCTCCTACAGTTACAAGTTGATTAGGCATATCATAAATTAAACATAAGACCTTACATGACTGCACATTTCAAATGAAATTTATGAAGCTAAATGAATAGTTTATATCTTTTGTGAGCATTCAGTGAAACCGGAAAATTAATAGTGTATTGAAATGACATTGAAGTACTTTCGGCGTAAATTTCCTTTGTACGATGTCATGACGTAATTTGTAACGTCAAGAGATGCTATTACAAATGTATGAGATATAAAAATATGTTATGGGTTTTATGATCCCCAATAGCCATTGACTAATTATGATATAATTTACCCTTTAATAATGAAACGTTCCTTTGAAATGAATACAATAAATCATAATTAATTTGTATTGTCCAAAACGTGGCTCGATGATCAGTAATATCCTTGGCAACATGCCCGATTCAGTAATATTTTTTGGCAATAGGCAAATTGCCCGATTCAGTAATATTTTTTGGCAATAGGCAAATTGCCCGATTCAGTAATGTTTTTGGCAATAGGAAAATTGCCCGATTCAGTAATATTTTTGGCAATAGACAACATGCCGATTTAGTAATATTTTTTGGCAATAGGCAAATTGCCCGATTCAGTAATATTTTTGGCAATAGGCAACATGCCCGATTCAGTAATATTTTTTGGCAATAGGCAAATTCCCCGATTCTGTCATATTTTTGGCAATAGGCAAATTGCCTGATCCAGTAATATCTTCGGCTTCAGATACTATATCTAGATTGAGCATGTTGAAATGTTGTAATATTTAGAAAGACATCTTGTCCACATCTGAGATCTTCGTTAGAAACTTCTAAGATGTTATTGTCAATAAAGAAAATCCCAGCCGAGAAATCATAACATTTTCTGCTAAATTTTGAGCTTGAAATTTTGTATCGACCAATCACAGAGGATGTTACTTTTTAAAGGCCTTTCCTGATTGACTGCTAATAAAAACTCTATCTTAAACTCAAGCTCAGATTTTTAAAATATTTTGACATGATTTCCAGGCCAGGTCCTAAGATTGCAAACAATTAAAATCTCAGATCCTGGAGTGTGTTTTGGCGCTTCATTCGCAACTTTGAGGTCAATCCAAAGGATCATACCTCGAATGTATGTCCATAGCTACCATTCGGACCATCATAGCTATTTACGAAACAATCATTGACCGAGGAGTTACGAATGCATCGAACTATTTCGCTACTTCTCTCTCAATTCTGCTATAAATCCAATCGTTGAAATAGCCGAGGTGGTCCGAATAGATTGCAGTTTCTTTTTAGCGAAGACATTTACGGTGAACAAAATGTATGCTTTTTCTGTAAATTATTGCGCCGATATACATCTGAGGCATATTTTTGTCTCACCGAAATAGCCCAGGAGATTCCGATTGTTGGCGCATGTAGACATAAATATGTTTCGGCCTTGACCGTGGTAAGCTAAATTTTAAAAATGAATCTGTTTCTTTTTATCATCACCAAGGTCAGCAACAATTTTCTGAGCACAGCACTAAACATCATAGCAAGCCGCAGTAGACAATCCGCTACTTGCATCACGTGGCTTGTGACGATAAGCACTAAACAAGCTCAAACAACCCACTCAGATATAGATGACATCGTGGCACACGCTTTATTGTCATTTTTGAAAGAAAAAAAAGTTGCAAAAAAATTATTGAATGAATAAAATATAAACAAAGATTTGTCGGTTTACCTACAATGGGAAACGGTACTGTACATCTGTTGCAGTTCGCACCATTTGGCGCGGGGCATTTGGCAGGTTGAAACTCGTCTTCAACCAGCTGTTGCAGTTTACATGTCTAATATTTGGTCATTTCATGTCATGTTTAGAAAGGTGCCGTCTTTTCCGCGTCAATCATGATCTACTATTATTAACTGCACTAGTATTTTTAAATGTCTGTCGTATGCGAGGTATTATTTACAACGAGTCCCAGGTGCTATATTGTACAAGCGATAATGGAATGATATTGCCGCGTTTTTGAGCTATAGAATTTAATATAGAATAATGGCACATTTTTGTTGTTGTTGTTGTTGTTTCTTTGTAAAGCGAAACTGGAACTATAATTAACATTTCCTGGAAAATGTAAGTAGAATAAATGTGTTATGGGTCTGGGTTCATTATGGCGGAGTAGTGGTTGAGGTGATGATGGACCTGGTCGTAGTGGTGGTTGACATTGTGGTAGTAGTCGTGGTGGCAATAGAGCATTGTTGAAAAGACACCCTGGGAGTACCTTCGAACTACTATTTTATTTGTCAGAAATTGACAGAGACCTTTCATGCCAATACCTAATAGCGCACAATAAGTGATAGATGGATAAAAAAATAATTTCCAGAAGCTGTGAACGTTTTTGTGAAAAAGACGTTTGGAGGAGACGTTTCTCACTGTCTACAAAGATTCCTTACACGTGCTCTGCTTTGTAGCAATTATAGCACTTTTTAACGAAAACTGAACGAAAGAAAAAACAGTGTACGATCTCAGATATAGACCTGCCACATCGTACAAATAAAATCTTGGGTACCCACCATCAATCACCACTTATCTGCATAGAAACATTATACGTTAACGAGAATGTTATAAAATGTACGCAAGAGTCAAGCCGCACGTTTCACCATTCAGTATAAAAAGTGAAGTTAATAGTATTATTAAAATGTAATGTTAGAATGACGCGAATATTTTTGAGGCAAAGTGTCTGTTTGTATATTTTAAACTATATTTTTCTTGGTAGAAACGTGACCCACTGCTTGAATTTTTCAAATCCTACAGAAAGCTCTGCTGCTGCTGATGATAATGCTCATGCAGATCTTCCTACTCCTCATCCCAACACCACTACCACTACTACTATTACAACTAATTAACTAATTTTGCTGCTGATGTGAGAAATACTCATCTGTTTTCTTACAACAAAATTGTTTGCTTGAGGGTAATCAAGGTCAGCATCAACTCACTCAAAAATAGATGATCTCGTGGCACACGCTTTATTCTTCTGTTTAAAAGATAAAAAAAAGTTGCCAAAAAACATTGAACAAATACAAAATAAACAAAAGGTTTGTCAATTAACACGATCCTCTTTAAAGGTAACGGTACTGTACATCTGTTTACTGTACGCGCAATTTGGCGCGGGTTATTTGACAGGTAGAAAGTCGTCTTGAACAAGCTGCTGCAGTTTATATGTCTGATATTTGATTATGTCATGTCATGCTTAGAAAGGTATCGTATTTTCCACGACAAGACTTGATCTACCATTTTTAACTGCACTAGTATTTTGAATTGTACGTGTGCATTCGGATCATCTTGGCTATTTCTGCGAGACACAAATATGCCTCAAATGTAATTTGAAGAAGAAAAGAAAAATCTTATATTATGTTTGCCGAAATTTCTCCTAACCCCCCCCCCCCCCCCCCCCAAAAAAAAAAAAAAAAAAAAAAACGCAATATATTCAGACCACATTGGCTATTTCTATTTCTACGAGTGGATTGACTGTAGGATTGATCTAGAAGCTGCGAATGAAAAATTAGTTAGATGCATTTGCAACTTCTCGGTCAATCCTTGTTTCGTAGCAAAGGTGGTCAGAATGGCAGTATGGCAGTATGAGCAGGCATTCGAGGTAGATAGGATTAACCGAGAAGTTTCGAATGGTACTTGTGGTGTGCGCGGTATTATTTACAGTATCTAGCACAGACAGTACATACCGAGTACGTTAGTGATTAGTTTTGTTGTTTTTGTTGGTTTTAACGGCACTTTGAACACATTATTTGCTATTTGCTATGTGTGTCCTTCGGAAAGGCACTTGTCATATGAGACAATCCTTTCATACAGTAGTCTCAATTTTGTAAAGCGCGACTTCATCCTTTTTTCAGACCTTGGCAATGTTATTTACTACATTGGAAAATGTATTCCCTTCCATTATCACATTATGCGTCTTCAGCTGCAGAACATTTTTTAAAAAGTGTAATTTTCCCTTACCCTAAACACCTTGTTTTACATATCTGTATGTTCCATGTTGTATATCTCTGGCATGTCTATACCGGCCTGTGACTATGTAATTCTCTTTGTCAGCGGTGCTTAGAGTTTATAATCAAAATATGAAGAAATTAAATAAAGTTTATAATGCTGATTCTACAGGTCATAAATGTCAACAAGAATAACTTGTTACTCTTTTGCAACTGACACATACATGAAACGTGTACATTTTCAATGTGTTTTTATACATACATACATACATACATACATACATACATACATACATACATACATACATACATACATACATACATACATACATACATACATACATACATACATACATACATACATACATACATACATACATACAATCTCAAATCGTTCTGTTGATCATCCCCATCATGCTTCAATTAAACCTGTAAATTACCATGCATGGCTTGGTCAGTTCAAAGTTCATACTTGATAGCTGTTAAGTTATCAGAGTGCTGGTGGATGTACTTAAGTATTGTCTCCCTATTGTCTCCCTATGTACTTAAGTATTGTCTCCCTATTCGTTGATGAATTGTAATTAAGTAAAACTAACTGTAAACATGTGGCGATGCTGAGATCTCGTGACGACAGTAGAAATGATCACGCGGTATTCTCGTACACAAGATACAAAGAATTTGATTTAAGCTTTTGGATGAAAATTTTCGAAATTGACAAAGTACTTTGAAAATTGTAATTCACAAGATCAAACAAAGTTCGCCAACTTAAACAACCTTCTCCACAAAAGTATTGTGACGTTTTGGAGCATCGACCATTTTAAATCGAGTCGGGGTGGGGGTGGGGTGCATTTTTGTTATAACTTAGTGACCCTTATCAGGTTAGCACCAACATTTTTTGCCTCATTCCTTATCATACAGTTAAAAACATACGTTCATGTCGCACTAAAAGTGGCGCTGATACCGAGAGGGGGACGACATTAGTGTTATGATGATAATTAATAATTTATTGACATATCCTCTTGTTTCAACATAGATAGATAGATAGATAGATAGATAGATAGATAGATAGATAGATAGATAGATAGATAGATAGATAGATAGATAGATAGATAGATAGATAGATCAGCTGCTTGAGAAAGCGAACTTGATAATCCTTGGGTTCTTCGAAAAGACCAATATAAATTTAGTGCGGTCCATTTAAATAGATCACTATCTTGATCACTTATATTGCTATAATGCTGTGGTGACTCTTCAAATATATACATTTCAACACGCGAATAAGAAAAAGTGTATATATTCGAAAATCACTCTAACAGTGAGTCTCCGATATTATGAAATGTAAATCCAGATAAATCTAAATTTATAACTGTCTATGGTATACATAACTGAATAGTTTTAAAAATGTGTAATTGATACAACACGTCATGTTATGCCTGAATAAGCTTCTTTCGCTAACCCGCATTTTTATCCTTTTTATTTGACACTTACGGGGGCCTTATCCTATATTTTATTTGGAGGTGCCATTGATTGTTGAGTAACCACACTTCCTGGCCTAGAGCCGTTGACATTTCGTACACAAATAATCTGCTCTACCTTTGACCTCTTAATGTCTTTTGACAGCGGACCAATCAAATTGCCGTCAGCTGTATGGTCATAGACCACGTGGTGTAGCGCGCTTGTCAAACGAACGAGGCTAATGCCAAAATTGACCGCGTGGTTACAACGGGAAGGATTATAAAGAAACGCAGGGAGAAACGTGGTGAAGTTACCTGGGAATAACAATTGAGATTTTTATTGCAACAACATAAAATGGATACCACTAGACCTAAAAGAGGTAAGATCTTAAATGTTAATCATTTTTTTCCCCTAATGTTTTTGTTTGTCTATTTGTTGAATCAATAACAACTTGTTAAACTGTTTTCCAAGAGCACGTGGTCGGTAAGGACAAACTTTGTTTTGATGATTTAAAACTGTTGATTCCTAACATAGATACATGTATTGTTTTTTGCATATAATATATTTAATTTCCCGGTTTGTTTTTACAGAATAAATCTCTGTGATGGTCACAAAACGTGTATTATTTGTTGACAGATGAATGGTTGTAGCCATATTGCCCTTTGTTGTCACTGATTGCGTAGTAAAGGGCGCCAATTTGAAGTCTAGCAGTTTCTTACCGTTTGATTCCATGGATTTTTCAAAATTTGCCACTGTATTTGACGATCATATTTACTGCATCTGTACTCATGGTTGATATTCTGATTTTAAACGACGGCGAATCATTTTTGACATCTGTCAAATTTCATGACCTACTTTTGTAACTTTGACATTTGCGTCCTCGGATTCCCGCGCTGTTTGTTCTATATATATATATATATATATATATATATATATATATATATATATATATATATATATATATATATATATATATATATATATATATAACTTCTTTATTTTCAGCACGCGAGGTAGAAAAGCCTTGGGAACATGGATACGACTCAGGAGACGGATCAAATAAAGATTCGGATGAACCGGACTCGAAGAAAAGGAGAGGAAACTTGCCAAAGGAAAGTGTTAGGATTTTGAAATCCTGGCTTTATGAACATAGATACAATGCATACCCAACTGACCAGGAGAAAGTTTACCTTGCCAATGCAGCCAACCTTACCGTTTTACAAGTGTGTAATTGGTTCATCAATGCTAGGAGAAGAATTTTACCTGAAATGATAAAAAGAGATGGTCATGATCCTCTTCAGTATACAATTACTCGGAAACACAAACAATCTTTGCTTGACAGGTTTGATGAACGCATGTTACAGGGCGATACTAATTACTGTGCATATGCACCGTTTAGAATTGAACAATGCAATAAAAAAGATTGTGCACAGGGCAGCGAATCGCCAACTCAGGACACCGATGGATATGTTTCAGATTATGAGGGGTCATCATCAAGTGACATTTACTCAGAGTCCGAGTCTGCAACAGAGAGGGCAGACCCCATGCATACTACAACACTCCCCCTATCTAGTCATGGTGAACCAATCAGTTACCAACAACCTATTCACATTGTGCATTGCAACAACAGTGCTCACTCCGATGGTCAGAGTGTATCTTCTACTAGCACCACTCCCCCACCTTCCCCACCATCTGTTCCTGACACCTTAAACAGAGAAGAACGGTTTCGCTCATTTTTAATGCTTGTTGATGTTGCTATAGAAAAACTGCAAGAGCAGAAACATTCTGAATCGGACTGATGTTTATTTTGCATCGAAGTCTACAAATTCATTCCATGATTTAATTGGGGACTTGAGCCTTACGTTTTAGACAGTGCAAATTAGGATAGTGAACAATCTACAACATTTATGACATTTTTATTTTGGACTAACATTGAACATCAGACATTTTGTATGTTTATATATTTGGACACATTAGATCATGTTCACATTTTAATTGTCATTAATTGCATTTATTATTTTGTTGGTGCTTGCGGTGTCATTTTGTACATTGAGAACAAGATGATGAAAACATTGGTTTAGAGTGCCATAGGAAAGGTACTGCATCATGGGTGTATTCTGTGAGTTTTGTACTATGGGTTTATTCTAAAATAGAAAATGTAAAGCGCAAATTCTCCCACCCCCTACATATGAAAAATGGTGGGAATTCAGTGAAGAAATACAGGTAAGGCTTGATAATATGATCTGCAACATTCACATTCTCCTTATTTGTAGTGGTGATTTTTGAGAAATTTGTATGAATCTTGTAAGTAATTTGCATGAATCTTGTAAGTACAAGTTCTAGAATAGACCCTGTTACTACTTGATTATGGTGGGTGAACTAGTGGATCTAAATGAAGATCATATGTGTATAAGAAAAAAAAAATCCAAGGACAAATATATTTAACATTTGTACTTGGGGTAAAAAGAAAGATGTTTGCTTTAGTTTTGTATTTTTAATATGAAGATTAAGAGACCAGGCTCTTGAATGTTTCCCTTTCAATAGTAATGTATTGTTGAAGACTTTTTATTTTACACTACTGATTGTATGAGCTGTACAAATGTCTTTTTGAATACAGAATGTTGTAGTTAAGGATTTTTCTGATTATCTGTGATGGAGTTCATTAGCTTGTTTAACGGCAATTCATAGCCTTAAATTCAGAACCAGGGCTCGAAATTGATGCATTTTGCTAGTAAAATTCTGATATGCCAGTAAATTCCTAGCTGAAAAGAAATGAACTGAAAGTTTCTTCCTAGTTATATTTTTTATTCAGATTATAATTTTATTCAATGATAATCATCGTCTGACATGAATCGTCCAGTAACTGTAAATTTACAGCATGCCTATGATGGCAAACGGTACATCGTTGCATTTGTAGGTCATCTTTGTGAAAGGTTAGAAGATTCTAAACTTTTAAGTCAATCCTATGGATGTCTTGCATAAATAACACAGCTGGTCCGAATGCTATCAAAAGTGATCACGGTCGATAGATGAGGTATTTAAAATAGAAGTCGCATGGCTATAGGAGATGGAGTAATGGTGACAAAATGACCATCATGATCCACTTTGCAACAAATAACAAGAATTCATGCATCTGCTTCTCTAGAGGCAAGCAGCTTTAGCAAGTTTTACCATTTAACTTCATTCTGTCCTGCGATCTTCATAACCTATTCCCCATCTTTACTTTTTTTATGCCTTCTCATTCACAAATGAAGACTCTTGACACTCCATCATCACTTGAACTGGTGGAGTGTCTACACCAGTTGGTGCCACACGGAACCAGATACCACATAATCATTATTTATTCTCGACTCTGCAGCATATTTTGAACTAGTCGACATTAGCTGGTAAAGCAAGTATATTTTTAATCTGCAACTAATGAATACTGCATAGAATTGAGAACAATTAACAATCCCGAGGTAACTGGTTTTCCATGATGTCATTGGTGCAGACTCTTAATCATACAGTTTTATTATTAATTTGTGGTTATTTTTTTTTTTCTTTTGCATTAATAAAAAAAATGTCTCCACTAAAAATGCTCTGTTCAGTTTTACTGTCTACAGCAACAGTTTGTATATTGCTGAAGTGTACAATTCGCGTACAAAGCACACATTTGTGAAACAATTTTGCTAGGGATCAAATGCACCCCATTATTTACTAGCAATAAGTTTGGATATCATATACCATCCAACGAACCCACTTCAATTATAGTTTACTGACTCAAATTTAATCGAATGAATGCCACTCGCCTTCCCACATTTTGTACAATCCAGTTTTTCCACCCAATTAAAAACTATACATTTTTACAAATAAAAATATATGAAAGATGAGCTTAATAATAATAACAACACCACAATACATGTAATAATAATATTAACTACAATAACTACAAAGTATTGTCAAAAGATGATGATTTTATAAACATTTATCATATGATTAAGTAAAAAGTTGCATTTGGAACCTAATAATTTAGAAATTAGGGTTTAATAGAAATCAAGATGCAAGTGGAGAACATGATGTAGCTGTAGTAGGTCAGTTAGATAGGTGTATAGAAAACTATAAAACATAAATTGGAACTGTCAAAATTTTGATTTAAAAATACATAATATGCTTGTGGACACTAAAAAAAAGCATGAATTTTTATAGTTGAAAATATTACAATTATTAGAATGCTGCTAGTGCTAAGGAAAAAAAATTCCAGTCCTAAAAATGCAAAAGTACTACAGTAGTTGTTTTGACCATTAAGTCTCTGAAGGACACAATGTAAGAAAGCTGGTGTAGCCTTGGAGCATTGTTTGTTTTACCTGGATGGGCTGCCACATGTGACTTCACACCTGGGGAGCAACTACTGGTTGACTTCCTATTTCTGTTTATACTGCTAAGGTTGGGCTGCCAGCACAATGTTTGTAATATATGCTGTATGAATGATGTGTGTGGTATTGCTGGTTGGTGTGTGATGCTTAATTTCCTTGAACTAAAATGTTATTCTTGGAAGCACAATGAATATACAGGCACACACAAGATTTGATTGTGTTTCTTGTCAATGTAGAATTGTCAATGGAAGGCTATTTGCAGCCATGCTGTTTTGATTTAGAGTGGCTGATGATGTAAAGAAAAAATTATAAAATTGGAATATTTACTGGAGAATTTTAGCTGTGGAAAACATTGCAGATAAGTTGTAAAAAAAAATGACTTTCTTTTATGTGGTATTCAAGAATTGTATGATGCTAGCCTGAAGATTGGGCTTTAAAGAACCACCTGACTTGTGGAGTAATTGACCTACTTGCATTCTTAATGTCTGGATCAGTTCAAAAACTGAAAGGGGAAGGATGCATTTTAAAGACAAGAAGGGAATATTTTAAATATAGGAGGGATTTCACACAAAAAATGGTATGGCTTGAAAATGTGCATTCACTCTAGTTTTCAGGGCAATGTTTATCACATGGTTTGACCTTTTATTTGGCATCTGGCAACACATGGTCATGAACACAAGAGGCTTAATTTCTGATAAGATTTCGATCACATTTGGTATGTAAACTTGTAGCATCAGGACCTCAGAGGAGTTTGATGATGAGCGACATCCTCACATAATGAGGTGGTCTCACTTTTCAGTTGCCAGAGTTGTGAACATTCTAGGGAGCATATTTCTTGACAGATTTTGATCAGACTTGTTATATAAGCTTGCATTATTAAGCTCTTGGATGAATTTGATAATGAGCGAGATCTATGCATATTAATGAGGATCAATGTTGATCAGATGGTAGGAATTGAACCTGCAAACTTCTCATCAGGAGTCCAGAGAACTAACTGCCGAGTCACTGTAGCTGCATTGGTAGTGGGCCTTGTTGGTTTCCAAGTTGCGATTCCATGGGTGAGGTTACGGCGGTTTATAAGGACAGATATAGGATTCCAAACTGACTGCATGGATTAACTCTCTTTGTAATGCCAAGTAAGCATATAAAGATGGGGCTGTGAACAGTTTCCACAGTTGTTGATCAGGGTCTAGCCCCCAAGGACCATTAAGAGATCATGGGGCAATGCTGGTTGTATAATGACTTGTCCTTTTTATGCAGAGGAAGTGATGTTGAATATATGGTCTACAAAGGAAGATAAATTGTTGCAAGCCATGGGAGAGAGACCATTTGTGATGATGGATAAGCTTCCCAAGATAATGAATGTACATTCCAATGGCCTGTTGGCCAGTTTAATCCACGCACCTAGGTGTAACTGCTTACCATTATATGTTTTGACTCCACATATCTGGGTTGGTCAAGCCCAGTCTGTCACCTATGAGACTTTTATTAAATAACATGTATACAGTGTTTCAGCTTGATAACTTCTTTTGTTCGATTTTAATAAAATGTTCACATGTAAAGTCCTGTCAATCAACATCATTTTTTAAGGAGAAAAAAAAATACATTTTTAAGAAATAGTTCCACTAATGAGGGGTGTATCATTCTTTGCTTTACTGATTAATTTTGTATACCTTTGACTTCTTTTTTGTTTTTTTTCCCTGTCCATGGTAAGTGTTGAAATTGTCTTTTTATAACTTTTTTCTCATGTAGCAAATTACAACTGGCGAGTTTGTATCTCAATACCAGCTTCTTGTACATTTTGGAATTTAGATTGCATTTTACCTTGGTTGATGATCAGAATTTTACCTATGTTGATAATAGGGGTGAAACGATGCATCGATACTTTTGCCATATCGATACAAGAGGTGAAGAATTGCTACAAAATGATATCCACCCTATATAAGTTACTTTAATCTTCAGCAGTCGTGAATATTTATTGGTCGTTTGCCTTCGTATTCTTTAAAGTGAGAATCGATAATGTATCATATCGTAGGATCTTGTATCGTGAATCATATCGATACATGGCACAGGTGTGTTGTTTCACCCCTAGTTGATAATGAGGATTATTTTCTATTGGGTGCAAATGAAAGGTATCCACGATTTTGATGGATGCCATTCAGTCTGTTTACTGTCTTGTAATCTGTATCATGCTGATGTTTACTACCAATGAAATTACATGTTTAATCCTGTATTTATGATCTTTTGATTCACTTCTATAGTCATTTAATGTACATTTTTATTTTTGGACATTGGTTAGCATATGTAGTCACAAGTTAAAAGATTTCTGTAAAATAAATGCTAAACTTGACCTTGTGTCTGTGTTATTGTTGCAATTTTTTCAGCATTTTTTAATTATCAGTACTAGCTGGGTTTGAACAAACAAATTTCAGGCAGAGCCAGAATCACACCAATAAGGTTGAAACAACAAAAAATTGCGCTGGTTTTAAAATTGGGGTAGGCAGGTTGGTATTTTTTTTTTTTAAACATTGTATATACATCAAATAATATTTAAAGCTCTTCAAAGTACCAGGCAAAACCTACTCAAGATGCACTAATCAATTTCGGCAATGTGATTTTGTTTATTTTTAAAAAAAATTGGGGTGGGGGTGGTTGAATGGGTAGGGTCGGCAACGTGAAACAAGGACGGTCGGCCGACCGGAAACACATTTTTTTTTTTTGGGGGGGGGGGGGGGCTAATCTAAATGTTCCCAAAAGTCTCTTTTTATAAAAGGAACAAAGAAGGAAAAAGCATTAGCGAAAATTTATTATTAGACAACTGGATTTTCGTCCTGAATCCATCTTTTTTTTTTTTTTTTTTTTTTATAATCTTTTCTCATTTCAGTTAAGTCAAACTTTGTAACATGATAACTATTGTGACCTTTCTTGCTTAAAAATGTACTTTGTCTTGAATGAAATTGGGTTGAAAATGTAATGTGGTTTTATGGTATACAACTTGATGGCCTTGCTGAATTTTACTGAAAAACACTTACCCCAACAGATTGCAACGCGGTTTGGGCTTATGGATTGATGTCTCTCCATAACGTTGAGGTTAGGGTTTGCATTTTGGTCATTTTCTTGGACACTTGCGCTCATCGAGTGACACGAGTTAGTATTTAGATATGTGGAGTTCTACACCTTTGAGTGAAAATTAGGTCAATAAAGTCTACATTTCGGTGCAGTGATTGTTGACCTGTGCATTGAGCATATATTCTCTGGTATTATTGCCAATCATGTCGCATAGTTTGGTATGCAATTGTGTCTTTGTAACCAATATTTTCATGATTACTAGGAATTTCCTTTACTCGGAGCATAAATGTGTTCGAGTTCGAAATTTTCGGCAATATCACACTGCCTTCATCAGCTTCTACTGTTGATCACGTGACTTGTAATGGTCACGTGATACGAGGAGACTGGAGTAGATAGGTGGTAGTTCAAGCCCCTCGTCCCTGTTTAGTGTTGGCCTTGGCTTTCGTATTTCGATTGCCTCCTTCACCTTCCTTTTCCATAGGTTGTCTTCAGCTGTTTTGACCTTGGTCTGATTGGTCATTCCATCATTCCCAATCAGACCAAGGTAATCACAGCTGAAAACAACCTATGGAAAAGGAAGGTCAAGGAGGCAATCGAAACAGTAGTCGCTGATGAGGCTTCTTATGAGGTGTAGTTGGTCCTAAATAAAAATGGTGCCTATCTGACATCCAATTTAGCCGCCACGGTAGCCATTTTGAAAATCATGATACCGCTGCACCTGAATGGATGGTCATAGCAACATTGAGTTTTCATTAAAAGACTTCTTATGATGTCTAGTTAGTCTTAAATGAAAATGGTACTGATCTGGGGTCCAATATGGCCGCTACAGCGGTCATCTTTAAAATCTTGTTATTGCTGCTCCTCCTACTTGGATGGTCATATAAACATGGGGTTTTTCACTAAGAGACTTCTCAAGATGTTTAGTTAGTCCTAAATAAAAAAATAGCGCCGATCTGACATCCAGTATGGCCGCCACACAGCGGCCATCTTGAAAATCTTACGCAACTCCTCTTGAACAGAAAGTTATATTGAAGTTGGGTTTTCACCAAAGGACTTCTTATGATGTCCAGTTGGTCTTAAATGAACATGGTGCTGATCTGACATCCAGTATGGCCGCCACACAGCGGCCATCTTGAAAATCATGTTATCGCTACTCCTCCTGAATGGATGCTGGTATCAACATGAGGTTTTCACTAAAAGACTTCTTATGATGTCTACTTGGTCCTAAATGAAAATGGTGCTGATCTGGGGTCTAAATGTGGCTGCCACATCTTGTCACTACTTCTCCTGTAATGGTCATATCATCATGGGGTTTTCAATAAAAGACATCTTTTAGTGTTTTGTTGATCATAAATTCAAATGGTGCTGATCTGAGGTGCAATATGTGTCCATCGTGAAAATCTTGTTTTAGCTACTGCTCTTAAAGGCAAAGTCATTTTGACATGGGGTTTTCTACTTGGTCCTAAATGAAAATGACTAGCCATCAATATCAACACCATGGTGGCTATCTTGAAAATATTATTATCTCTACTCCCAAATGTATTTCTATAGCAACATGGAGTTTTCACAAATAGACTTCTTATGATACCTAGTTGGTCCTAAATGAAAATGGTGCCAGTCGTACATCCAATATGGCTACCATGACGGCTGTCGTGAAAATCTTGTTGTCACTACTCCCCTGAATGGATGATCATTATGACATGGGGGTTTGACCAAAAGATCTCTAACAATGTCTACTTTGTTCTAAATGAAAATGTTGCCAATCTGACATCCAATATGTCAACCACAGCAGCTAATTTGAAAATTTTGTTGTCGCTGAAGAATATCAGAGATGGTTTCAACACTCAGAAGTTAAAAGGAAGAAATGATGTTATCTTGAATTCCTGGAAATTCTTTTCGCCCAGTAGAGCGTCAGTCCCTTCAAGGAATTCTTGTTTATTACAGAGATGAACAAGATGAGCTTCTTTTTCAGCATAAGAAGGTCTATTTGGAACAAACTGGCCATTTGTGGCAACCAACGCTGCCCAGTGACAATATATTTATAATGTCATATTTTTTATACACCCGCCACAAAACTGAGCGTATTATGCTATAATGTCTATCTGTCCATCCATCCATCTGATACCAATTTCTTTTCTGCACAATAACTCGAGTTCTCCACCAACTACAGTTCCCAACCTTTGTGGATGGCCTGCACTTGGGGTAAGGAAAAACCGTATCAATTTCGGGGGACAAAGGTCAAGGTCATTGTGAAAAAAGAAAATGACCTGCACTTGTAAGGAAAAAGCAATATCAAATTTGGGGGGAAAGGTCGAAGGTCACCATGAAAGAAGACAAATGGTTTCCGCAAAATAACATTGATTCAGCATGACAGACCTAGACTAAACTTTGTGAATGTCATGCATGAAAGAAAAGTGTAACTGAAGGAAGACAAATTGTTTCCACATAACAACTTTAGTTGTAGACCACGTACATGAACCAAAGTTTGTGGACTTGAGATCAAGGTAATTGTGGCTCAAAGCAAAATGGAGTTTTGCTGACTAACTTTGTTCTAGAGTAAGTTCCTTTACCAACCGTTGTGGATGGCTTGGACTTAATAATGAAACCTTTTAACCTATTGATTCCGGGGTCTAATGGTCAGAGGTCATGGTCACGGCAAGTCGAATGAGATGTACGATTGGACTTACAATTTATTGAAACAATTTTTTACTTTGTAAAACTTAACATAAAAGCATAAAGTAAAAAAAAATATTCCTATTTGAATTAACCTCTTAAAATGTTTAGTTGTAAAGTTGGGGTTACTCACCCGTAATATTACTGACAACTATGACCTGAATATATGACCAAATTTGAATATCTGTCCTCTGTACATTTGTCGTGATGGTTTCGAATTAAGTTTGAAGTGTTGTGTCAATTTTGAGCGATGTTTAAGAAGCTAACAAAAATAAAATTGCTTTTTCTAATAGCAGTTTATTATATATGTTTAACCATTTAGGAAATTTATCATGATTAATTAATTAATTAATTAATCAAGGCGCTATTGGCAGTTAGAAATAGTTACAATACATATTTTTAGTTGTGTTCATTTGAAGTCTTTTGGCCAAAATACTTTGTGTAATGATCAAAGTGTTGGCATTAACCTTATGGGGATTTCACACTGTAACTCGTATGCCCCTAATTTTATAACTTGCAGCTAAAAAGTGACATGGCCTCTGGTTCACTTTTTCATACACCCCCTCCCCAGGACTATCACTCTGTACATTCCCTCCCCAGGACTATCACTCTGTAGACCCCATCCCCAGGACTATCCATCTGTTTTCTGTAATCTTTGTGGGGACCTAATTCTCCTTCCTCATCATGGGTAGAAGTTTTAGGCAACACTGCACAGATGCACATTTGGGAGCAGATTACTCAGTGCCACTCTGAAGGGTTGTAGGAAAGAACTGAATACATTATAAGTTGTACATATTTAATCGCATACACGTAATTTGGCACAGTCTATTTAGATCTTGATATTGATTCTTGCTCCCTTGTATGCCATATGCCAAATGTTCCTCTTTTCCACACACCCACGCACGCACACACACACAGTGAAGGTAGTAACCTGTAATTGCATCTCTCACATATATGCAGTTATTTTTTGTAGTAACTTGTGATTACTTTTCTTCCTATCTCTCTTACACTGTTATGCTTTTTTTCTTACATCTAATGATAACTTGTACACATTTCCATCTAATGATAACTTGTACACATCTCTCTCTCTCTCTCTCTCTCTCTCTCTCTCTCTCTCTCTCTCTCTCTCTCTCTCTCTCTCTCTCTCTCTCTCTCATACGTTTATATATGCCACGTTTCTCTACAAACTTAATCCAGTATACAAGTATATAGATCTGTACACCCAAAATTGGAGGTCCTCCAAGCTGGGAATTTCTATCGATAACTCTTACTTTTCACTTTAACTTGTCATCGTGTTCGTTAATACTGTTTTTGGAGGTCCTCTGTTAGTTGATGTATTTTCTTCTAAATTTAAAAATCTTTTAATGTACACACCCCTGTATTTATTTATATATTTTTATAAAGTATTTGACTGCTTGATTATTCTTTGAGTCTTCTCCATAGTGTGATGCACGCTTGCATACACAACACACACACTTAAGCTCTTGATGCCTCTGAAATACTAATCAAGTTTTCAACACGTGACACATGTGAAGTCAAGTGCAACCTTGCTACGTAATTGTGCAGTTGGGATAACTACTGACCAGGCCAAGATTTCACTAAAATTCTCACAATTTCTCATAAAATTTATATTTTAAATTATCTTACAATACATCAAACAATATCAATATTTTTGTCAGATGTAGAGATAGTGGAAATGATGCAAAATAACTTTCTAGTTTTAAAATTTAACACATGGAAACCTTTTCAATCTTAGAAAAAGAGTTGAGGGATTCCTCAAGTTTGACAGAGTTCTCAAAATGTATTTAGAGACAAGGCAATACTCCTTTTAATGAAAATTCAAGGGCTGCTGTATTTTAATCCCTGATGCATGCTGAATGTTATGTGAATGTGAAAAGTTGTTCAAAAAACCTCAGTATGAGGAGGGTCGGATTAACCCATAGGCTATTGTGGCTATAGCCTTAGGCCTCATATTTTGTGGCACTCCGTTTCAATAGGTAATACATACTTAATCCCTTCCCTCCTGTTAGCCTTAGGCCCCCCGTAACCCTAATCCGATACTGAATACGAGAAGACACTTAGAAAAATTGGGGCCTGGACCCTAAGGTGGCAGTTTTATGGTAGACACTACATTATTTAAAATATGACCCGAAGCCGTGTGTGTTATCTACCGACTGTACTGATGGGCCGATAGATAATAGTGGATAATAGTTTACCTTCAGGGAGAAAACTACCCCAGGCGGCTGCACACATTAACAACCAAAAATAGATTTAACAATGCCTTATTAAATATTGCTGATTTACAGATAACATATATGACGGGGTACAAAAATTAAACGTGGCTTACAAATGTAGCTTATTTCATATTATTATTATTATTTTTATTATTATTATTTCAATAAAATTAAGCTGTATGGAAGGTACGGACAAATACGCACGATATTAAGCTGGGTCCATAAAACCAATTACTTGATTATGCTGTTCAGGACATGCACACCCATAAGAAATAGACGCTGTTTATATTTATCTACAACATAACTATGATAGGTCTAGTGTATAACATGCACATTCACGTACAATTGGCAGATCCTGTAAAGACAGGTTCCGTTGATTGAGTGCTCCAGATGATAAAATGTATGTCGGAAAGATACCCGTATTATCTGTCTACTCAGTAGATCAGATTATGTATCAACAGTGGAAGCAGGATGGATCCAGAAATATTGTTGGGGGGTAAACAATTAGGCAAGGAGGTATGGGACCAGGGGACGAAGCCCCAGAAGCCACTCCATTTTAAGTACTTAGGAAACGTTCCGTTTGTTTCGCGCTCAATTTGAGGGGGGGGGGGGGGGGTTGCTGCCCATTTCCCCTGGTTCCTCACCTAGGAAAAATCCATCATTATTTGTTACAATGTACTCGTGATTTTGCAGTCAGCTTGTTGGTGCGTCTGCGCGTGCGTGTGAATTTGTATTTGTGTTCATTGGCTATGGCCTCGCTATAATATTGTTTTTGTCTATTCTATTCGAAGAGGAAGGGATCCGAACTTTGCTGTCTAAAACACGTGGATTGTGCGCATTCACTTTAGATGTATATATTTGATTTATTTACACGTGCAATTATTTGCAGTCCAATATAAGTGCAACTAGTTTTCGTTATCGTAATTAAGATCATCTCATTTCTGGAAGAATATTTTTCTTTACTTTGCATTACAGATGAGATGTCACTTGTTCAGGAGAGGTTGCTTTTATTGTTATTAGTATATAATTACATTTGGTGCAAGGTATGCTGTCTTCCACGTAAAGGAAATTGTCCTACATAGTAGAAGGAAAGAACAAGTTCATCTGGGATGTTCAAGGAAACAAAATGGTTTAATTATGGCACTAGAAATAAAGAGGCTGCAAAATTGACGTGAGGGTGATATAAAGTTTCAACACTACCTGAGATTAACATACTTTATATATTAGTCCAAGGCACCACCATTTTGTCACATATCTCAAGGTGGAAGAAGGTAGGTAATATGGACTGATTCACTTGTGAAATACATGCTTTTTGTGCAACAGGTGAGATTTTCCACCTCAACCTGGCGCGTGCTCTGTGAAGCATGACAACAGCAGCTGGCCGTTATGGTGAAATTAACACCATGTATTACATATTAAAAATACTCAGTTTACCGTCTGTAGCATGTACCACCAAACGTTCATGTCAATATATGGAATTATATACATTTGTGTTTCCTTTCCTATTACAAATGTGACACGTTACCCGCTTTCTATCCATAAACAAAATGGGGAGTTGACAGAAAGTTTTGTGGTTGTTTCAACGGAATGCATACGGTATTTTGTATGTGAATATAATCCACCCTCTGGCGCTAATTTGAACGATGAATTAAGGGTACAATATGTGTTTCCGTTTGGTTTATGTATCGATCAATAACAACACAAAGATTATGGTGCGTATTACATAATGAAATATTCAATACTGAAAAAAGACAATTCCAATTGGTCTCTTAATTTATCAAAAATAATGAATTAATTATGAAAGGAACTGATGTGGGTAAGAAACCCAACAATTATGAATTACAACATCCATATAATTAGTGATTAGAGGCAATGCCCTCTCCCCTCCCCCGCCCCCGCCATCTACATGATAATAGGAATGGATGAGAGAGAGAGAGAGAGAGAGAGAGAGAGAGAGAGAGAGAGAGAGAGAGAGAGAGAGAGAGAGAAAGAGGAAAACAGTACCGGAAAAAAGATCAATATAAATGTCCAAGTGACTGCAAGATTTTTATTACATTGCGTAACGTTTAAGAAAGGAACACAGTTAAAGGTTTTACATCATAAATGCATTGCAAATCATAATTTATCAAATAACGTTCACCTTTACATGCGCCATGACGTTATGTCATTCAAATCATTTGAAATAAAGTGACGTATCACCTAGTGACGTCACAAACTAACGTTATTGAGTAATGCCCAACTCATAGCGTTATATTAGAAATAACACTACTGTTCATTTGATATAAAATTTATGAAACTCGTTTAATAAAATATGCCACACTGTGCAAACAGCTCCTGGCAAATAATATTATCCAATTCATAATTTTAATGTTACATGAACTACTGTGTAGGATCCTGTGTATGGAAAGGGTAACTAATTTTGATTCAGAGATTTGTGCGGATAATCACACCTAAGAGAAATTAATCTTTTATACGCACTCAGTAAGCAGTACATTAACTTTGGAGGTAACACCTGTTACTGATATTTTTTCCCCAGAATAATCACCTCTAAATATTTGTCCTATTTTTAAGACCCATATGACAACGAGTAGCAATGAAAAAGTGAGTTCTTTCTTCGTCTATCTTCGATTTTCAAACTACACATTTCAGAATTAACCTAATCTATATTCCGTGTTAACTTAAGTTATATATATATATATATATATATATATATATATATATATATATATATATATATATATATATATATATATATATGAATGCTTTTCTTTGATAATTTTGGGTAAAATACACTGTATGGGCAAACATAAAGATGAAGAAGAGAAAGAAAAAGACAAAAATACTAGAAAGGGTGGCGACATGTTGAGGAGACCAGACGCTATTATGCATGCTGCATGAGCAGTCGATACAACAAGGAACAAACAAGAATTATTTCGCATGGTCCCACTGCGAATATTCACAACCACTTTTAGTAACAAATTAACCGTATAAAAATATGGTGTAGACCAAATAAGACCATGTTTAAGAGAAAAGAAAGAGAAAAAAAAGGCGCTTGTTTGAGTACATACTGATTAGGTATAGAGTCTATGCTTGTTTTGCTACTGTTGTATAATATCATATAACGAGAAGGACTATTCCTGAAGATTTGACAACCGAGGAATCGCTGACGAAAAAGAAACACAGGCACTCTAATGCTCCCACAAATAGCTGTTGGACACTGACGGCAGTTGGTTTGAGTAGATTTATCATTTGATTGGCCACCTGGGACTCCGGCACATGGCGTGTGATAAGCGTCGGTACGGTAATAGGCTTTGTGCTCAAATGACTGAGAAGGTGCACCTGTCCCCATTGTCGACACTATCTGAGAAATATGACAAGTGGACAAACAAATTTATGTCTTGTAATTCTTCCCGTTATTTCCAGCAAACATTCTGTCCAGACGTTTTATGAATTATTGGAGAAGAAAAGATGACGTAAAGGCTCATGAGATGCATAGCGCAAACCAATTAATAATAATAATAAAAAGAAACCGGAAACGTTTATAATTACCGAGTGTGTACGTTGTATGAAATATATTACTGCGTTCGTGTAGGCAAAGGAGAACCGGTGATTCTTCTTCTGCTTGTGAATCTTGGAATGATTTTGTTTGTTTGTTTGTTTGTATGTTTGTTTAAAATAAAACATGAAACATACCACCACTTCCACCACACAAACAATATTGGGCTCAAACTCACGACAGCCGGTTTCGGAGCCAATCTGTCTCGTCCAACCCTTTAATCTACTCGGCCATCGATAATAACCAAACAGAGTAAAATATTATATATTGTCAACGTGGCCATGTGTGCTGCAAAGAGTATGCATGTTATACTTGTCAAGTACTTTATTTGAAACAAGCGCCGCTTCTAAAGTAGCTGCTTGAAGTATCGTAGATAGGAATCCATTGAAGTGAACCCGACTACATCACAATTTAACAAGTAATGTTATGATGAGCGGTGCACTTCGCTCACGAGTTGATCCCTTCCCCCCCCCCCCCAGGAAAAAAAGAAAAAGAAGCAAGAGAAAAAAAAAAAAAAAAAGAGAAAGAAAGACACCCCCTCCCCCCCCCCAAAAAAAAAATTGCATGTACTGAATTAAATTATATTATTATTTTTTAAGGCTCGAAAGTTTCTCATCACCTACAAAACAGAGCAATAAGAAGAACAAAAACTTGTTTCTTGCGAATCTACGCGGCGGAAAGCATAAAAAGAAAATTTAAACTTCACATAATGGTTTATTAAAATGTTATCAAATCTATTTTATATAAAACATCTATTGTTTTCCAAGCTATTGACTAACCTACCCATGCTACGCGCCTGTTCTCGTGCACTGAAATGACAATAATGCATCTTTGCATTTTTTTTGGAGAATCTTGTTTATTTTTTAAAATTCGGAACGAGAAATTATCGTATTATTCTAGTGTATAATGCATGCCAAAAACGCGAAAATTGGAGCTCAGTCTGCCGTCAAATAATGTACCGGTCAATCAGGGTCCACGCCGTTCGTATACTTATTTACTTATTTTGGTTTCTTCCCCCAGCGGGCCTAAGTATGTGGAATATGCCCGATGAACCCGACTACATGTCGTAAGAGGAAACTAATGGATGCAACCTTTTTGCCCTGGGATTCGTCCTGAGATGATGTTCCAGCTTAAGTCTTGGGCTTTTTTTCCGTTACAGAGTGTGGTTTATATCAAATTTGACTTTGTGATTTAAGGATTTTACCCTTTTTTGCCTTTATCTTTGTTTTGTATGTCCTTTTTGAGAGACCTAAAGCTACTTGGAACTATATAGCCATGATTGTGCTGCTATAACATACATACATACAGTTGATTTTATGCATAGACCCTGACCTGCAGGCGCTTATGTGACGGCAGATCTGGGACTATTGTTTGAAGTTGGACGAGATTTATACACAGGAACATAGGGCAGTTTATCACACGAGTACAGTGTATCATGCTGCCGAGGGAATCTGGCGTAGAATCGTATTTTCTTTGCGGTGTGCCTGAGAGATATTTTGTAAAGGCCGCTACGCAACCCTTACAAAACCCTGAAATAAGTTTTTTTTAGACATTTGTTTTAGATTAAGGCGAAATCAAAAGGTAACACACACATACTAAACTTTAAAATGCACGAATTACGAGAAAAACATTTGAATGGAAGTATAGATTTTTGAAAACATTTTTTTCTTATATATATATATATATATATATATATATATATATATATATATATATCTATATATATATATATATATATATATGAGAATAACATTCTTCTGGTCGTCAGTCTTTCTGAAGAATCATTTTCTGCTTCATTCTGAACTAGTAAGTGCAAGCATTTTATATGATTTTTTTTCAGCACGTTTCTCCATAGTTGTTGATAATGCTGCGGGTCCGCTAATCAACCATGCAAAATATGGCGTCTTGTTGAGTAATTTAGGAGAAGCCGTGGTAGCTCAGTGGTGTAGGCGTTCGTCTCGTGACGAAAGGATGCGAGCTCGATTCCCACCTTCAAATCAGTTAACGTGGTAAGTCATTGGGCAAGGTACTTTACTCTATTTTCCTCGGCAGGATATAATGTTCAAACTGTCGCTGTACAGTAAAATACCAAACCAAACCCAAATAATTTACGGTACTTTGAAAATTTATAAAACGTAACCGGTTTAAACATCTTGATACTAAACATCTCTAGAACACTTGTAAATTTTTAAAAGTCAACCGTTTAAACATCACACTATCACTTATACTTGCAAATCGTAGAACACTTGTATACATCTGAATCACAACCAACACACTCTAGTGCCGGACCATGATCTAAACTCTTGATCGTGCATCGAGCACAGCGATTAAACTTGTTTTTACCGCATAAAAAAATGGTAAAGGGACATTAATCTTAGTGTGTTGGTTATGCTATTATGAGTTACTTCCCACGTATATGACAGTTCAATGGGGGGGCGCTCTACAGATATTATGTACTTCTGAGAGAGTGACAGGTGTAACATGAAGTTGTTTGCATTTGCAACATGCACAATACAGAGAATGTTGGCATATCTATATGCTACTTTCATGTACTGTGGCTAAATTTTTTTTACATATTGTACTTGTGGAAATTGGACATGATCTAAGCCCACAGCGGACAGAAATGGCCGCTCCAAAGTACTCGAAAAATCAGCCTGAATTAGTCAAAAGTACACTATTTTCAGCAGTTATTAAAATAGACAAAAAAAATTTTGCCAGAATAGGCAATACCAGCCTCTGAAAGTACAATGAATGAATTACAAAATATATAAAAAGTAAAAAAAATTATAGGCTCCTTTTTTATAATTATTTACCTTTGAAGTCCAGGAAGTGAAAATGACCAGGCGGAGCAAGCAGTTTTTAGAGAGGTGCACATCTTAAGTAAGACCAAGCTGTATACTCTATAACCCAAATTGCACCCATCAATCATACACCAAAATAAAGGGAATTCAAAGTTCTTTTAACAATACCTAAGATATACAAGGTCTCTTTTAAATAGCCAGGACAACCAGTGAGGAAAACCTGGGTAATTCTTTTTCCTTAAAAATCTAACCTATGCAAAAGTACGAAACCAAAGAGTGCCACCTATAGGACTCACGGTACTAATTCAGCTCCCATAGTAAACCTATGCAAATACCATGATATTAAATATTCTATATCTTTAAATTTCTGAATGCTCATGATCAAACCTATATTTATCAGTATAGATATATCCTTGATGCCAGCTTCTTGGTAGACAAAACAAAATGAGCTGCATGTTCTGGATCTACATGTGTTTGAAACGTGCTTTCAATTCCGCACCAAAGAGTCTGGTGCTAATTTCAGAAATGTGTTTTCCAAACTCAAGTCAATAAAAGAACTGAAATTCCATCACTAAAATATGGGTTCTATTTTTTTCAGTTACAACTAGGATAAACTCTCAAAAGATTCTTTTCACTAAACTTTTACTTTCATTATCAACCAATCCTGGCCAGCCAAACCCATATATACTCTATTTTATCTTCACCCATTTCTAGACTGGTTCCTCTTCTTCCATACATTTAGTACTGTGATTCCTATAGCAGCTTACTCTAGGTTATTCTTTTTTTTCCATTATAATTTAAAAAAATAAATGTAAAAAGCAAAGACACTAAATAAAGTATTTAACTGTATCTCCTTTGTTTAAAAGAATCTCCAAAAGGGCTCGTATGTTTTCGAAGATATTTGACAAAAATAGGTATTTAAATGAATCACATACTATTTTGAAAATTAATAATTACAAGAACAATATACATGCACAAGGAATTAGCATCCTTAGTATAAAAAGTTGGTCATTAAAAAAAACTGATCAAAACAAATGCACCGCGGTCGAAAAAATTTCTATGATAGGTTTAAAACAAAACAGGACAATAAATAAATAAAATTAATTGTATGGGTAATATACTAGAAACGTGACACAAAGTCTAGTCTATTTAACAAAATAAAAATTGTATGGTTAACATGCAAGAAACATGACACAGGATGTCGTGTGTGCAGAAAACAAAGCACAAAGTTCGATCCCAGAGTGTAGAAGAAGATCTTCAATAGGAAATGTGGCCACCCCATGAGGGTGGTAAGTGGTGCATTTCCGATATATTCTACGCTTTACATTCTGAGGTGGGCATTTTGCCAAAAGTTTAATATAGTAATGTTTTGCACATCTGAACAATTAGTAGTGAAATTTTTTAACATAAATAAAGCAAAATAGACAAAATATTCAATTAAATTTTCCAACTTAAATAATGAAAATATATATTGAAATATTTTTGCACGTCTGAACAATTTGTAGTGAAATATATTGAAAATATTGCTATTTAAATAAATCATTGAGGAAGAATTCTATACTTGATTTACAGATTGCAAAGAAAGTCAGAATAAAAAAGGTATAGGCCCTTTAATACACATCAAACTAGAAAAGAACTGAAATGTATGAATAAGCAAAATATAAACCGAATTATCACTAAAAGACTTGGTAATTCATTTTAAGAAAAAAATGTATGGTGGCAACAATCAAGATTTAGATCTTTTTTTTTAAACAACATTCAACCATACTTAAAAAAGATCATCGGAGAATTTTATAACAGAACAAGACCTATTAATATAATGAACAGAGATGAAATGGATGACGTGATTGAACATTTATTTTGATATTTTGAACATCAAAATCGAGCAGGAAATGACCAAAAATACCAGCTATATGTTAGCCAGGATAAAATATTAAAAACACACACACACTGCTTAGAGGAAGGTCATATATAGATTTGCTGAACGGGTTAAGAGCAAAAATGCTTGTGTTAATGTAAAAAAAATAGTTGACAAATGTTTTTTTTATGCTTATGAGTAAATTTAATTACTCCCTCCCAATATCCTCATAGGTCATCAAAATATGGAAGGTACCATTAGGTTAGAACATGTTTTGATGGATGTCATTACAAAAAAAACATGACATGAAAAATATATCAATCTAAAATGCTTCAATTCTTTCTGTTATCAGAACACAAAATTAATATGTTAATCCGTGGATCTAATCCCTAAGGAGGGATCAGTTGTACAATTAAAAAATTATCAACATAAATTAAATCTTCCGTATGTTGTTTATTGGGATTTTGAATGTATCATAGTTCCACAAAATTGTAATAGTGCTATGCATCAATAAAATATATCCTGGATGTTGGGAACTTTGCAAAGCTGGACAAATGCAAATATCTAAACACATTTTATCAGAGTTTTGCTTGCATCTAAAATAAATTTAACAATGTTATATACCAATCATTTACAGTGTATGACGAATTAAGAATGAAAAATGCAAAAACCATGGTGTTTGCAGAAGATGGGAAAAGTTTTAACTCAACAAATACATGCCATATCTATGGGAAAAAAAAATTAAAGACAAAGTTAAAAACCATTACCACAATGAATTTGAATTTTGTATACCAAAAATATATCCCTCTATTCACTCACAACTTGTCCAGTTATGACAGTCATCGGTTTATCAAGACAATTTTAACTCATTAACTCCTGGAGAGTCATTTCATTTTCGCCTGAAATGGGGGTAGGAAACGCATTTTGGGGATTACTTCTGAATGCAGCCAAACACATCTGCTTAAGAGAATTTTTTGTTTGCTTAGGTGTATCAAAAACGTTTCTGATTGGCTATTATGCTCACGCATGTGCAGATGGGAAAAAGTTGGACTTGGTTTTCTTTTGTATTGGACCCACGATTTTTGTGTCCTGGCCCCATTTTACTCCCAATCTCAAACTTGTCCTACTTTTTGCAAAGGTTCATCTGTCAGTGTACAGTTCGGACCAGTCTGCTTTAGATGAGTGGTTCCCAACCTGTGGGCTGCGGACCCCTGGGGGGCTGCAGGGTTATTCCAAGGGGTCCATGAATTCGCATAGCTTCACAGCAAATATTGCTCCTCCTGCCAGCTCTTGCTCTGTTATCCCTGCTGCTGCAAGCAAAGCATGTTCGAATTTAGCGCGTCAAGCTGCTAAATGTTTTTCCTCGCCAGAGCCTAAAAGTACAACTATTAGCATGTGGGGGTCCGTGCAATTTATTTAGGTTAAAAAGGGGTCCTCATACTCAAAAAGGTTGGGAACCACTGCTTTAGATCTAAGGCCAAAAAGTCTAAAATTCTGACACAAACCACTGTTCCAAAACCAGCAACTTTCAACCTAAAAAAATTGGGTCTAAAAAATTACGTTTTTTCCGCTGTATTTTTTAATGCGAGTAGAAAGTCGACATTATTTGGTATCATTGTAGAGCTACACCTGCCTACTTTCCTGCAATACCATCCACTTTAGTGTATCTTAAATGATGTTGACGTTACAGAGCTCGGAAGTAGCGTACAACCTCATTAAGCGTAAATGTGGTGCCAGGAGTTATTGAGTTAAAACGTAATCCAGATGAAGACGTGAATGTAAAACCAAATAATGATGATGTATATATTTCAGTCAGCAAGGAGTTCATAGTTGATAGGATGATGAAGGATTAGAAGGAAATAACTATAAAAATAAAAAAAACGATTATATCTGTAGATATTTTTTGATTCATGGGTCAATCGCAAAGCAGTTGGTTAATAATATAAATGATGACAAATTCCATCAGACTTTAATGTCCACTCTATAATTTATCCTCAAGGCCATGTTCATTGGTCGATATTTTAAGTTTACCAGCACACTTTCCTTTCCTCTCTATAATTTTAGAGGTGTTTGAGATAAAGAGATGAAACTTGGTATACTTATACATCATCATTAGCAGTTTGTGTCGCATACCATATTGGGGGTACTTTCTTCAAGTTCAAGGCTATTGGTCAATTATTTTATGTTTTCCTTCAGACTTTCTTTTCCATTTTATAACATTAGAGCCATTTAAAATTAAGGGATGAAACTCGCTATATTTATCATGTACCACATTGAGGATCCTATGATCAAGGTCAAGATCACAGGGCAATATTTTAGGTTTCAGTGGCATTATTCCTTCCACACTACAACTTATGTAATGTTCTAACAGGAATTAAATTAGGTACACTGGTATATTGTCAGCTGAAGATGTTTTGCATTCCCCATTTGGGGTTCTATCTACAAGGTCAAGGTCACGGGTATATATTTTTTCATTACTGCTTTTGTTACTGCCTAGTATCTTTAAAGCTGTTTTAGGTTCTGGGATGAACCATGGTACACTTATGTTTCTCTATTTGATGGCATCTCATGTATCATCTCTCAGTTCTCATCATGCCCACTGGTGGCGCAGGAGGCATCCACGAGTCTTCTCCAACCCTGGCGGTCTGCTGCTTGGTGGTCTGCTGTTGTCCATGTCAGATTGATCTGTCTGAGCTCTTTTTCCATGCAGCGTCTCCAGGTCTTTTTTGGGCATCCTCTGTGTTGTCCATTTTAGTGCCATCTTGGGCAGGCTGTCCAGATTAATCCTTAAGACATGTCCAAGCCATCTCCATCTGCGTTGTTTTAACCTCTTCTGATAGAGGCTTTGCATTGCACATTGTCATCAGTTCATCATTCCATATTATGTTAGGCCAAAAAATTATTCTTATTTTTCTAAGGCATTTGGTGTGGAATGAGTCCAGTATCTTGCCTGATGGCTTGGGTGGTCTTCCAGCATTCAGACCCATATAGCAGAATGGTTAGTACATCTGATGTGTAGATTCTTAGTTTTGTCCTAAGAGAGAGCTGTTCTGATTTCCATATTCCATGTAGCATGGCAAAGGTTTGGTTGGCTTTCATCAATCTAGATAAACCTCTGATTCACTGTCTCTATCGGTTTTAACTTTGCTGCCAAGGTACGTGAACTCTTGTGATCTCCTCTACTCCCTGCTTCTTAATGGTGGAGGTTTGTTCAACTGTTGTTTTTCTTGAAAAGCTTAGTTTTTCCTATGTTTATTTTCATACCCATTGTGTCTGCTATTGCTGCCAGCCTGTCTGTCTTTTGTTGGATGTCTTCATGGCAACTAGATAAGATGGCAACATAGTTTGCAAAGTCCAAATCATCCAAGAAGGAGGTTAGTGACCATTGAATTCCACAATTATTGTCCTTGGTTGTCTCTTTCATCAACCAGTCTATTGCACGGATTAATAGAAAGGGGGAAAGGATACACCCTTGTTTCACTCCGGTCCTAACCCTGTAGCTGTCTGTTGCTTGGTTTCCACAAATGACCTTGCAACTGAAGTTGTTATATAAGATCTTGATGATATTTATCATCTTCTGGGGTATTCCATAACTGCGAAGAATGTTCAAAAGAGTATCCCTATGCACACTGTCAAATGCCTTTTCGAAATCGATGAACATCACATAGAGGGAGCTATTCCATTGTGTTGTTTGCTCCAGTATCTGTCAAAGGACAAATATGTGATTGGTACAAGCGTGACCTTTGTGGAATCCTGCTTGCTCTCTCCTGATGATTGCCTCCAAAAATGGTGCAATGCAATCTAAGATAATTCGGTTGAAGATTTTACTAGTCAGAGAGAGCAGTGTAATTCTCCTCCAGTTGTTACAATTGCCCAGGTAACCTTTCTTTGGGATCTTGATGATGAGTCCAGTCTTCCATTCCCATATCTTCTTAAGTATCTTACAAAGGTGTTTTGGTGTTTCTCTTGCATCTGCTTTCAACATTTCTGCACAGATCTCATCTTCGCCAGGTGCCTTTCTACTTTTTAGTTTCTTGATGGTATTGGTTACTTCCTTTATCTTTTCCTGTGCTCTATCTTTCCCAAGTTGGTTGGCTGATCCACTCTTCTCTTTTGTATCCTAGTCATGGTTTTATCTTCAAAGTCAATGTCACTGATAAATTTTTGACCCTTTTCAGCACAAATACTGTGATGCTTTTTGACACGGAGACATGAAACTTGGTTACTTTCCATGTCTGCCTAGTAACTCTACAGTTCTGTCATGAGGGTCACAGCCATATTTCATCACTGTATATTTTTGGTTGACTTCACAAAAGTAGGTGGAGGACAAATATTCACTGAATTTGCTTGTAACTCCAGAAACAAAAGTGTGTATGATGGATGGATGGAGAGATTGCTATCAAAAAATTTAAAGATATTGAAATTGACAATGCCTCAACAGCAAATGGCACATCTGGATTACTTGTTTGATAATATATACATGTATATACCAATGTCATAGGGACATGTTAAACCGCTTTGGAGTTTTGCTCTAGAAACAGTGTGCATGATAGATGGATGGATGGACAGACTGATGAATACAAATCTACAAAATATTGAAAATTGAACAATTCCCAACAGGAAAAAAAATATATATAGACCACTAGTCTGATATGTGTACCAAGTTTCACAGAGATATCTTGAACAGTTTTGGAGTTATGTTAAGGAAATGAAAGTGTTAGTGATGGATAGATGCATAAACAACTGCATGACAACATTAAAAATATTCAAACTCAAGAATTGTGAATAGCAGAACATCGACACAATTAGTATATATTTTTTGCACCAAATTTCATTGAGATATCTTAAATGGTTTTGAAGTTTTGCCCCAGAAATAAAAGTGTGGATAATGGATGGATAAATGGACACTGAAACAAAATCATTCAAAATATTAAATCCAAAAGAATTAAGAATAGCAAAGGGCACATCTGGACCAATAGGCTAATATGTATACCAAGTTTCACAGAGATATCTTGAACGGTTTTGAAATGAAAGTATGAATGGTGGATGGATGGATCAACAGACAGAATGAATGAAAATGTTAAATATATTTAAACTGAAGAATTGTGAATAGCAAAAAGTACATCTACACCACCTATGTAATATATAGATGTACCAAATTTCATAGAGATATCTTAAATGCTTTTGGAGTTCAGCCCCAGAAACAAAAGTGTGAATAATGGATGGATGGATGAATGGACAAACAGACAAAAAAAACATTAAAAATATTAAATATGAAGAATTAAGAAAAGCACAAGGCACATCTCAACCACTAGTTTAATATGTGTACAAAATTTCATAGAAACATTTTGAATGGTTTGGGATTTATGCTCTTGAAACAAAAGCATAATGAATGGACTGATGTATGGATGGATGGAAACCATTCTTATATCCCCCACTTTTCATTGGGCAGGGGATAGCATGAGGAGAGGGAAAAATCTTGCTTGTGCAAAGACTCACTAAATGAATCACAATTAAGAAAAACAATTTCATTATCAATCAACAAGTTGTCAAGGATTTATCATATTTATCCAATGTATGAAAAAATGAGTACAAGAATTATGTATAATGAAGTGTCTACCCTGCTTATTTGAGAATAATCATATCTTTTTGTATTGTATTGTACGTACAGGGAGCCCAGTGAACATTTGCCAACCCTAAAAGGCCTATGACCCTCAAACAAAATACAAACTCTGACTCAAAATTCAAAAATGTTTATTCTTCAAAAACTTTTATTAGAAAAAGGAACTTAATTAATGTTACTTTGTACATTATGAATAAATTGTAAATAAGGTATCAAAGTCTATTCTATTCGCTGTTTTTGCCGAAATCATTTTATTTTAAAACGAAGATCCGAGGCTATTGCTACAGTTCAATAGTATTTTAGTATTATTGTCTATGAAAAGGTAAACATTTTCCTATATCTCTACCAATGTGCTATGTTCTTACCTTTTTTCTCTTTTAATGCATATTGATAATGCTAAGTTTAAAATTTTGTTGCTGTATTGACTTGTGTATAACATGTACCCATCTGTTTTTTTTTCTTCTATTTTTATCTTATCAAATTCTGTTTAGTGGTTTTTAAGAAGTTTATTTTTGAAGGTTTTTCTAGTTTTAGCTTATTGGCTTGTGTATAACACACACAACTGTGAACAAGCAGACCGTTACATGGTTCCATGAAATCTCTACTATATGAGGCAATCAGAATGTCCTTGGCCTTTTCTGTTGCATGCTAGAATAACAGGAGACCCTCGAAGGGACTGACACTCCACTGGGCAAAAGGAATTTCCAGGAATTCAAGATAAGATCATTTCTTCATTTTATCTGTCAAGATCCAACTGCAAACAGCACTGACTCAGATCTGCTGTCACATAATGTGCAAGCAGGTCTGGGCCTATGCAGCTTGTTAGGACTAATCAGAAGAGCAAAACATTGAACCTGATCTGCCAGCATATTATGCAATGTTAGATCAGGATCTGTTGTTTGCAGTTGGATCTGACTGACATATGAGGAGGATGTGGATATAAGTGTCTGAATTAGGATATTTGATGCCCTGTTAAAGAATGACCCATCAACTGAACACTTATCCTTGTGAATGATCTGACTAATGTCTTGAATAAGATTCAAAGAATTGGAAAAAAAAATGATTTACTTAATCTTTTTATTTTTATATACATTACCAACAAATAAGAAATTTATTTGTAAGAATTTCACAATCACAAATCTCAGGCATCTGGTTCATATGGAATGAGTAACTTTTCTGAAAACCGACTGATGTTCTCAACTCCACGTATTTCTTCATCAATAAGTGGCAATAATGTGATATGGAAATCTTCATACAAGTCCATGATCTGCAAGTGAAAGAAGAAATATCCAAATCAAAACATCTCAGACAAAAGCCTAGAAACTCAGAAATATTAAAATTTGGTGAACGTGCAGACAGGATATAAAACCATATACTCAAATTACTACTTCTTGAACACAGAACTCCATAATTCAATCTGTGTAAATTTCCATCTGCCTTCCCTCCCCACCCCCAAAGAATTTATTACATGAAGTACCCCACTTAATATTGTATATGCTGTGTATATAATATGCACCCAAATGAACACTGCATATTCTGAGTTTATGATGTCACTCCACTGATGACATTTCATCTTATTATGACGGGTGATGTCAGAGCCAATCGCCTATTGCAAAGTCCAAAATTCGACTTTGGATTCAAGTCCGAGATGTACCCGACTTGTATTTGTACTTGTGTACTTATTGCAGCACTATATTTAGCATTAAATAAATTATTTATTAGTTTATAAAGCAAAAAAGTTCTGAGAAAGAGGAAAGAAAACACAAATAGTTATTGGTTAATGGGTGAAGGCTAACTTTTAATGACAGCAAGACCCAGAAGCGCAGCTCTTCTGCTACACCAAAAAATAAAACATATATTTGTTGAGGGCAAAATTTTGCACTTGAATGGAAAATTTTAGCACCTACCTAGCAGTGCCCTTCTTTGAACAATTTATGCTAAGAATGCTTGTACTAGCTTCTCTTCCTTTCCAAATTTGTTTTCAGCTGATTTATCTTCACACTATTGATAAAAGCATTTCACATATATGTCATAACATTACAATATTTTCCATAAATCTGAGACTGACAGATGAAACTTGATGTCTCTACAATCAAATACTAAAACAACCAATATAGCAGTCATATAATCTTATTGCCAGATAGATTTCATGTCATAATCTACTTCCTGCTATGATTGTAAAGTTGGGACCTATCCAAGTGCAAATACTCCAAAATATTTATGTTACAATAATGGATAACTGGCACAACATTATTTCTGACCTGCTCCAAGTACTTGGCCTGTATTCGATGTCGAGCATTACACAGCTTGCACGGTTCCTCCCCTTTCTTCAGGAGAAGTAGCTGATTAACGACGATGTTATGTGTGTCAATACCGTACTGTGTCAGCTCCTGAACCAATCTCTCCGTCTCGTATAGGGACAGGAACTCAGCTATGCACACACATATAAATGTTGTCAGGTCCTGAAAGTAAGAACATGAATCAATTACTGAATTTGCTGATGTAGACTGAAGAGCATAGATCCTAATCTGTCAGTGGATTTTTATGTGGGGTCTATTGTTTGCAGTTAGGTGCACTACCTTACACACATGTAAATATGGTAATGCCTCACAAAAAATATTTAAACAGGAGTTTTTCTTTGGTAGGAGCCTAAATATATCCAGTCTTTTGAGGCATAAATAAGTATTTTAAAACAATGTTGAATAAATGATGGAAATTAGGTCTCAGTGATCCAGTTTTGGTGGATAACATGTTCTTACCAACATGCATCTACCTTACAACTTTGGTGGAATAGGTAAAAGGTATTCAGATGAGAGCCTGGATATGATTTCTACATGATGTTTAATAAACCTTGGAAAGTTCATTAAAGCAACCCAGATTAGGCAGACTGAGATATACCTTTATTTTAAGAGTAGACACACCCATTTTGCAAGTCTGGTCTCAAGCGGTGGACTGATACAATAGTTACATCCTGCACAAACTGAATCCAAATAACGTTTGCCTCTCAAAGCAGTGGTATAATTATTCATATAAGAATAAGAATAAAAATACATTTAAGTCCTTAGTCAAATTAAAACTTACTTTTGTGTATGGAGACACTGACTTAGAGAAATACTCTTTTGAAAAACATTAAAATGTCAACTGGTCATCTGATTGTATAATTAAAAAAAAAGAAACTTCTTTCAAAGTATCAAACTGTTGGACAACCAGTCTTCTCTGAGACATTATTCAAAAGTCAAATGTAAAGATAACTTATTTCAACGTATATAAATGGGTTCCCATATTATAACCTTAAACTTCATTTTCTTTCTTATCCAAAAGTAATTTGATACTATTTTCATTTTTGTTTAAAACATAATTAAAAACAAACACATGTGAATGGGTTTTTTTTTAGAGCAAAATCAACAAGTAGGCCTGTGATTGCTCATCTGGCTGACATCTGTCTAACAGCCAAATGCAAAGCAGTTGGCCAAGAAATCTGGGTCAATAGCATGCTTTCTGTGTAAGTTTCTTTCAATGTTGCTGGTCACATACATACAAAAGCAACTGTTTCAAGGATTCTCTATTGTCTGTATCTTCATCCATATCTGATGGCACATCAACATCATTTGTGAAATATTACACATTTTAAGGTGAATCGGTGACACTGTACAAATTTGAAAGCCCTTTATGCCAGGGCGCTTTCTGTCAAATTTGGTCAAATTCTGTTCCGTGGTTTTTAAGAAGTCATTTCAAGGTCTTTCTGTTTTTAGTAACAGATTTGCATAAACTTTCAAGCTCTTTATGCATGGATGTTTTCTGCCAAATTTGGTCCAATTCTCTTCAGTGGCTTTTGAAAAAAAAGTCGTTAAAAGTTTTTAAATTTTTAGTAATAGTGGTAATATTTGATGGTGGATAGGCATCATTTGTATAAACCTGAAAGCCCTTTATGCCAGGATGCTTTCCATCAAATCTGGTCACATTCTGTTGAGCACTTTTTGAGAATAAGTTGTTTAAATGTTTTTCTATGCATTTGGATAAATTTGAAAAGCCCTCCATGCAAGGATGTGTTGTCAAAATTGGTTAAATTCTGTGAAGCGATTTTGAGAGTTTTTGAAAGGTGTTTCTATTTTTAGTAATAGTAGCCATATTTGATGGCAGATTGGCAATATTTATATAAATTTTAAAGACTTCTTTGTAAAGGTGACTTTCTGTCAAATTTTGGAGGGGAGTTTTAGAGAAGTATTTTAAAAGTTTTTACATTTTCAGTAATGGTGGTCATATTGGATGATGGATCAGCATCAACTGAACAAATCTGAATGAACATGATGCCAGAATTCTCCCTGAAAAATCATGCCAACTGGTCAAACGGTTTTTGAGAAGAAGTAAAACAACTGTGAATGGACAACAGATGCTGGATGATGCACGACAGAAGAAGGACCATACCCAAGCTCACCTGGCCTTACAGCCAAGTCAGCTAAAAATAACAAACAGTAACTCAAGGAAAAGTTGTTTCTTCACTCACAGCCAAATTTCATATTCAAATATGATGGTAGAAGTCAAAAGCTGAATCATCACAATTGTGATCATAACAGCTATGTTCTAAGTCTGACTGAAATCTGCTTATTGCAAGATGAGTTATGTGGAAAACATATGGGGAAAATAATGACATTACAGACTAAAAATGTAGGCCCAATTTAATCACAGTTATAGACAGAGTAGTGAAAATAGGAATTGTCTTCTTCTTATATCATTGGAAAATGTACATAGTAGATTAATTTGGTTTGGTTTGGTGTTTTACGGAACAGTAACACAATTAGGTCGGTTAGTGTTGAGGCAATTGGAGTAAAGTGCCTTACCCAAGGACAAACCTGTAGCTCCACACATAGCAGAACAAATATAAAACATGTAATGTATTTTGAATATGGCCATTGACTAAGATTCTTTATTACTGTTACCAGGAATGCAACTGCATCAGTAAACAGTTTAAAAAGGCATTTAAAAAATTTCAAATAAAACCCACATACTTATATTGAAATTTTAGTTTGTTTTTCGTTAATGGTTTTAGATTAAATGCATACCAGGGAACAGTTCTGAGGGGTTTAGATCAATTATTTTATTCTTAATGCATTCAATGTTTTTAGATTTACTTTTACGGAGTGCCTGTGCATATGGTGGAATGGGGAAGCATCTATTTTTCTCATCTTTTACAGAAGTGACAGTGCACTGAAATCATTTAGTTTCATAGCATAAAATTGTGTGGTTTAGTAGAAAGTTACATTTTAGTTTTCTTTTGTCTTAACCGATGGATTATGTATGTATGTATGTATGTATGTATGTATGTATGTATGTATGTATGTATGTATGTATGTATGTATGTATGTATGTATGTATGTATGTATGTATGTATGTATGTATGTATGTATGCATGCATGCATGCATGTATGTATGTATAGGGTTTAACAGCACATCAGCACAATCCTGGCTATATAGTGCTGAGTGAGTTTAGACATCCACAAAAAGGCACTGAAAACAAAGACAAAGGCAAAAAGAGGAACAATCTTTAAATTAAAAAGTCACATTTTGTATATAAACCCTTTTAAAAAGTCTAAGAACTTTTCAGCATGCAAATTATCACAGGGTGCATCCCAGGTCAAAAAGGTTGCCTCCATCAGTCATCAGTCACCTATTACAACATGCAGGAGAGTGCATCAGGCCTATTCTAAGCCTGTATGGGAAATTTATTATCTGTTGGGTCTTTAAATTTATCATTGGTGACTATAGTACACAACAAATAACAGTGAATTCACAGTATCCCAAACCAGCAAAATAGATCACTGTAACCATTTTGTAATGACTGCAAATTCAATTGGAGCTTGAAGTGACAGTTTCCTGGAAATGCAATCTTTTTCGCAATATATGTGTGATCCATTTAGATTGTGCAATCAATCATGCCAAATATACTTACTGCATTTCTGAACTGTTCATTGACTTGTCTGATTGTGTGCATCATTTCTTCAAGCTTGTTGGACATGACATCAGCATTTACGTTCTGCATGCCAACCAAAGCAGAAATCTGAAAACAGGCATTATATGATTTGACTTCATCCAGAACTCTTTCAATTTAAACACAGGTTCTGCAGAATGTGGTGTCTCATGTGTAATATCATACACCTCACAGTGGGGTTACCTCCAGAACACCACTGCCACAATGATGTCAATTTGGTGGTAAAATGCCACCTGGAGAAAACCATATAATTTAATAACTGCACCACACTCAACTCAGATAGCATTTCTGCAATCTTTTCTCTACAATGGAAGATTGTGCCTAATATCATCATATGTAGAAGAAAAAAGTAAGGTGAACTTGCAGAGATGGAGCAAAGTGCTGATGATATTACAAGGTAGCACACGGCAGACATAACAATACAGAAAAGCTGCCAGGATTTTTATGTAAAGGAGGGGAGCCCCCCCCCCCCTTGTCACCAGAATACTGGGGGGAGTAGAAAAAAAAGGGGATGGGGGTGGTAATGGCCATAGTTCAATAGTTACCTAACACTTAAATATCTGTCTCTCTTTCTAGCTGCTCCACTCTGTTAGAGCTCTACTGAAATCAAAATCCTTAAAAGGTGTTGCCTCTAGTTCTATAAGCATTAATCTGTTGATTGTGTCTGAGCTTAATCCATTCCTTATCTATGTATGAATATTGTTCTGTGCTGAGAGCCCCCTTTAACATCCTGCTGTCTGAAGGGGCATATTCATAGATAACTTAGCCAGCCTGAACAAGTTGGGAAACTGTTATTTACAGTTCTTATGTACAAAGTTTCACTTTCATGAATCAGTGCTTTGCCGATTACTATGTCATATTTCTTATCTGTTCCATAATGATGTATTAGGGTTTTAAGTCAATGCCATAGCCTGCTTGTTCAGACAGAGGTATTTTGATAAAATAAATATCCTTACTTTTTAATTTCTTTTAGATTCTTATTTATTACATTTATCTTAACCCTTAGAGGGCTATATAGTTTTGTAGCATAAGATCTCTCAAAGCTCAATTGTTTGTGAAAAGAAATGAAAATTACACTTTACTTTTAAATTGCCTGTATTTTAATTAGGTTTGGTATTCTGCCTTTTCTACATTTAATTTTGAACAACCGGTGAATGTGGGGTTGACTGGCATGCCATCTGTTTTTGTCCATCCAGCATGTACATCAGACTCGTATTCAGCATCATTTTCGGGTTTAAAATCTTTCACCGGTATATCCAGAAACACATTCCCAGCTCCAATATTCTGATATACTTCAAAACTTTAAAAATCATTATCATCATCGCTATTGTAAACGAGTATTTGCTGAATGAAATCATCATCTGAAGATGAACCATGTTGGGAGTCAGTCATTTTGGGTTTTCTAGATAGCCCGTATTTTAAACAAGCAATTGTAAAACTTACTTGATGAAAGGTTTAAACTATGATAGAATGCTTGTTGCAGGGTCCAATGTGCCAATCAAACTTAGTTTAACAGCCTTTCATGTCAAGCCAAAGTACCCAGATATGTAAACAGTTGCCTACCTAAAAAAAAGACATAAGTCGCGACAAGAACTACGAGACCTCTTCTGGTAGAGCGACAAGCACTGTAAGGGTTAACAGTTAAATAAAAATTGTATACTGCACAGAGTACATTTTTCTATATGCAACTTTAAACTAATTTGTGGGAGTTCTCATCCATCACTGCTCTCTGTACAAATTTTGCATGATTCGTGTACTTGTGCCCTGTAGCATCTCTGACAATATACCAAGAACATCACATGGAAGCATATCTGAATGGTATTACATAGTCAGGTTGTTTATACCTCATTTTTGATTGGATTCAAATCTTTGATTAGAGAAGGAAGGTAAGATTCAGTCAATGTGCTCATGTACTAATGTGCGGAGGAGATGATGGACTAACATTTACATGATCCAGGGGTCAAAAAGAGCCTTATATCAGCGATATATTTTGAAGGAGTATGAAGTGTGAGGAGCACGCTGTGATATGTGCATTGAAGTATCCCAGCTGCCTCTGGGATGCACAAACTTTATTTACAAAACTTGAACATATACAGCACTCCCTCACTATAGCACCCTTCATTATAACATGGTTCCTGATATAAAGTGAGTATGGCCAAGGATTCTATTTTATTATTCAGTACTAGGGTTATATGTTGTATGTTCTTTATAATGCGGTCTCACTATGAGGCAGTATACTCTATGGCTTCCATGGACAATGTTGTAATGAAGGAGTGCTGTAATTTTAACATTGCAGCTGCTGTCACTGACTACTGCCAAAAGAATTCTACCAATGCCTCATCATGCTGTTGGAGGTGAGAGAAAAATACAGAGCTATATTAATATATCTGTATGGACAATACAGTGAAAACTTGGTGATTCAACTTTTTACATTTATATTAATGATGAATCCATAATAACAAATTGTCTCCAAGAATAATGGTGAAAATCTGTTGACAATTACAGTGATCCGCCTCTTATAATGCCACCCCTTCTGGAACAGGAAAGTGGCCACATAATAGGGTCTTTCTAGAGGGGGATAAGACAGATGAGAGTAGTAAATCCATATAAATTAAGAAAGGTGTAACTAATCTTTTAAATATTTAATAGTTTCATTTAAAAATCACATGCATGTTATGGAATCAATGTGATAAACTTACATTAATGCTATTAAAATAATTATGAATAATCATCAATTGCAGTGTCAAAATATTTAAAAACCTTGTCAGTCAAATCTGAGTACCAACATCTGGTTGTAACTATCATTATCTGTCCTAGTACTAATATCAGTACCTCTACCTCTTTAGTCAATACTGCAATATCATAGCTATCTCCATCCATTGCATTGTCCCTCTGCTGCAGAAGGTATATTTGATGATGTTTATTAAAATCTTTCTGACATCGAATTTCTTGGAAATGATCATAGGACTCTCCCTCTTTTGTTTAGTCAAATTGATTTCATTTTTCCTTCTAAACTGAGAATGTCTGATGACATTTTGCACTTTTTGCAACAACTTATTCCTTTTTTGGCAACTATACCACTGTCAAACTAATTTGGCTATTAAAGGAAATGCTTTGTGTTTACAAAGGAAGTGAGCTTGTCAAGTGATTGACTGGTTGTAGTATGGTAACCTTTCAGATACATTTCATAATCTATGAGATAGAAGCATGACAGCTAACATACCATTTTTACTTTATGGCGACTGGATGTCATGCTGACTTTTGTTGAACAATACTGTGCTCCTCAGCTGTTAGCTTTTGTCATCTTGATAATTATTGGTGGTAATGATAGCCAGTAGGTATCAAAGTGACAAAAACCGACTTATATGGAACACACAGCAGTAAGGATAACTGAGTTACTTACCTCTTTGCATGGATCAAAATTAGGTACTTTATCGGCATGTTGAAACAAATGTCAATGTGTTGAATTTAAAAATCAGCAGTGAAACAAAAATAAAGAGGCCATTATTCAAACGACAGGCCATAGTTATGAACCATGATAGTGTGTACCAATTTAAACTTTACCAATGCTTTCCTTTAAAATATTGTTAAATAAATTGTGTACAAATTATCAAAGGAAACAAGGTACTATTATCTTCGGATGATAAACCCATACTGGATCATAAACCCATCACCCATTTCCAAAAATTTCTGACAAATTTCTATTTTAAAATACTTTGATGATCAGTCCTTCAACTCACTTTTAAGAAAATTTACAAGGCTGGCTAGAATGTATGTATGGCAATATTCATATTTGCAAATATTGTTGAATATTCAGAGTTGAAAAAAAAAGAAGAAATGTTTGGTGTTTTACAACACAGCAACACAAGCAGGTTTTTTTAGTGCCAAGGCAAACTGGAATAAAGTGCCTTGCCCAAGGACACACCATGGTAGCTCATCTAGGATGTTCTGATGGTACGATTCAAACCCGCACCCTTTCGGTCAGGAGTCCAGCATGCTAACCACAGAGCCACAGCAGATCCTGCCACCATTAGTCACCTCTTATGACATGCAGGAGTGTGCATCCTGCCTCCATTAGTCACCTCTTACGACATGCAGGAGAGTGTATCCTGCCTCCATTAGTCACCTCTTATGACATGCAGGAGTGTGCATCCTGCCTCCATTAGTTGCCTCTTATGACATGCAGGAGAGTGCATCCTGCCTCCATTAGTCATCTCTTATGACATGCAGGAGTGTGCATCCTGCCCCCATTAGTCACCTCTTACGACATGCAGGAGTGTGCATCCTGCCTCCATTAGTCGCCTCTTATGACATGCAGGAGTGTGCATCCTGCCTCCATTAGTTGCCTCTTATGACATGCAGGAGAGTGCATCCTGCCTCCATTAGTCATCTCATATTACATGCAGGAGTGTGCATCCTGCCTACATTAGTCGCCTCTTACGACATGCAGGAGTGTGCATCCTGCCTTCATTAGTTGCCTCTTATGACATGCAGGAGAGTGCATCCTGCCTCCATTAGTCATCTCATATGACATGCAGGAGAGTGCATCCTGCCTCCATTAGTCACCTCTTACGATGTGCAGGAGAGTACATCAGGCCTATTCTACATCCCCAAGCCCTCCGCAGAGTGAAAATAAAAAATACAAATTACTTGATTACATGTAACTAAATACTATGCAAATAACAAAAGTCCCTCCAAGGGACTGACACTCTACTGGCTGAAAATAATTTCCACTGCTTTTTACTGCCATATGTTGAAACTATCTCCAATATTTTTTTAGCAATATGAAGATTTTCATATTATGTGGTGTCAATTAGGTGCTGTGGCAGCCATACTGGATGTAAGATCGTTAACATTTAAGACCAAGTCAATATCATTAGAAGTCTTTTGGTGAAAACCCCATCTCAATATGACCATCCATTCAGAAGGAGTAGCGATAACAAGATTTTCATGTTTTCATAATGGCATACATGTGACAAATAAGACATGTCAGGTCGGGACAGATCAGGAGATTTCCAAAATTTGGTCAGGAGTTTTGACCTCAAAAGAGGGAGGATTTTCACCCGATTTTTAGCATGAAAATGGACAAAAATTACAACTATTGAACAAAATTTACATTTTCTTAATATTAAAATTAGGCACATCATCTCATCAAATCAGTCCTTTCACAGTAATTTGTTGCCATTCATACTCTTCTTATATGTACCACAAGCATTTTAGCATTTCTTAGGTGATCATTGCCTGGATTATATTGGTGGCAGTCCTCATCATTGTTGATCTTAACACTTAGGAGATGATGTACTGTTAATGGATCCAGGTTTCCTCTAGAGTCAGCCTGAATTTTCCTTAGAATGGAAAATGTCCTTTTTAGTATCTGCATTGGAATGGGGCAATGTCAGTACAACTCTACTCAGTCCACCAAGAAGTTTAAATTATTTCCTACCTGTGGGTAGATTCAGATTGCTGACTAAGAGCCAGAACTGCTCAAGATTGGTACTGTCTGAGTCTAATGTTGTTTTAATGTCAGTAAGATTCTTCACATGAAGCACCAACACATACATGATACTATCACGCCCTTTGTAACTTTAAGCCTAATTTGCAGACACCTTTGTTGTCATCATTATCATCATTTCAAAATGTCAATCAAATCCGGAAAACGATTATCACTTACTAGTATTATAGATGAAGACAACGACCTCATTTATCCCAGGCATTATGGATTACAATGGCAGTTTGTGACATGTACTTTAGTCTGGTTTACATTCATGTTTACAAAGGATTAAATCAAGGTCAGTTGAGTTTATATCAGTTGTTGCGATGCGGTCGTTCATAGTAGTGTCAAGCGCATATCTTGCCAAAAAATCGTGGTCAACAGTCATGTTCTGCAGATGGTCACTCATGACAATGAGTTTATATAATAAATTATTATTATTATTACTACTGTTATCATTATACAATTAAGATTATGATTTCTTATGAACAATAAAATAGTCACTATGTGAGTAGTTTTTGTCTGCTTGGATGGGAACTTTTGTGCGATTTATGAGTCAGGAACCATTATTCTGACTAGATCTGAAAAATGATCTGCTATCAGAAACGGGAGATTATGTTTGACTATAAAGTTGGCAAATAGTGTCTCAGCATGTGTAACTTTATTCACATTTGATGCAGATTCCGCGAACATGGATTTCAGTGATGGCATATTTACTGTTGCGGTTAATATGCTTTTTATGAGGTGGGGTTTCTGCATGACGTGTGATGTCATTCTTGCCACCATAAGAGAGTTTAAAATCAGCTTAACAGGATGAGCAGAATGCATATTCATGTCCCTTTGCATATGACTGCAACCAGTGAAATTCCTGTTTTCAACCATCAATGAATTTCGTGTGATATTTCGGTTGCTTGGATTTTGGTGTTTTGGTATTGGCAAGCTTAGACATCTCGACAAACTTTAAACACCGAAGTCAAACCCCCCAGTTTTATGCCACTTGAGCTCTTGAGTAATCCAACCATAATCAATTAACATCTTTAATCCTGTCCAATTTACTTCAGATCATACATGGTATAGACTCTAATTGATCTCGACAACTTTATGCACCAAAGCAGAACATACCTTGTGGACAGCATCAAAGTAATGTTTATTGTTTTATGCCGATTGAGCTCTTTAGTAACCCAACCATAATCAATTAATGTCTTTAATCCTTTTGGAATTACTTCTGCTCATACAAAGTATAATCCACTTCAACAAACTTCAAACAATAAAGCCAGCCAACCATGCAGACAGGATCAAATGGTGAAATTAACAACTACATTGTCTTGCCCTGCTTAAGCCAGTTCACAGTCACATGATCACAGGCAGCTACTGTAAATATACTACACCAGAACCAACATATTAAAACAAAATGGAAAAAATCAAATTTTTCACTAACAATTTTGCGTGTGCAGCAGATTTCAGTGAGTGACGGGAGACACCCCCAAACTCGGGAGAAAAAATCCTCCTGTGAGGGAGGTTCACATGTATATAATGGCTACCATGGCAGCTAAATTGGAGGTTGATCGGCACAGTTTTAATTTAGAACCAAGTAGATATCATAAGGAGTCTGGAACCCCATGTCGATACGACTTTCCACTGAGGAGGAGTAGTGATAACAAGATTTTCAAGATAGGGACCATATTGGACATCAGAATGGCTGCATTGTGATTTAGGTCCAACTTGATATCACATGAAGTCATTTGGTGAAAACCCCATTTCTTTATCTACTTTTCCACTTAAAGTTCAATTGATCATGCAGATTTAAGTATCCATCCAGTAAGAAAACAAGGGAAACCAAGTCCCTCACTGAAATATTACAATATCAATGAATTCGCTCTTTGCTTTTTCTGTACTTCCATCTGTGAGTATAGAAAGAAACTTGCTTTTTGATAAATCTTGGCCAGAATCACTCTCGACTGTGTCAGATTTAGACTTCACAAAGTCCCTGGCATGATTATAATTTTTGTAGTTTTTTCCTCTAAGTCAACTCCATTTTTTTCTTTAAGCGAAGACAACATCTCCGTATCTGAAATGGGTTTTCCATGCTTTGCAAGGGTTTAGGCAATGTTGTATAGAAACTGTATGTGCACAAGTTCACTCTCTCGATGGTTTTCCCAGTGGTGTTGCTGCAAAGTGCAGAATAGGTGCAGCTGTCAAACTTTTCACTGGAGTATTCTCCTTCCCATTTTCATGCATGTCCCTTGCAACACAGTCCAAATCATGGGATTCGATATAGTCTTTCCTATAATTGTCTGTCCCTATGGAAAATGGATTTGCTGTCCCATTTTTGCCTTGAGCAATTCTGGTATATTTTCTGCAGTGGCAGCAGAACATTAGATCATTTTGTTAGTTGTACTCCAGCCAGGGATACTCATTAAACCTGGGCAACTCATTAAACCCGGGCAACTCATTAAACCTGGGCAAATGAAACTTCCTTGCATGTATCATAGCATCATACTATCTATTTTGCTTTCAAACACGTGCATTTGATTTGTTTGTGGAAGCTTTGTAAAGTTTCCTTTTTATGCACCCAAGCAGAGTATGCAACTGTGTCAACAATAATGAAAGCTAGACTTTTTGTAATGATTTATTTATACTCACAACTGAATGATCTGAGAAAACTCATTTTATCCATTTACTTAGCAATTATCACCTAATCATACAATTAAAATGTAACTGATAAGTTAAAATATACATATTTATCCCTTATTTGTCAAAACTTGCTTTAAATAGCAGATATTCACATTATCATGTATGCACAAGAATATATATATATATTACCTGTATCATAACACTATATATAAAATGGACGTAGTTCTGCCTGTAGACAGTGTTATGATACAGGTAAGACACACCTGGGATCTTTACATACCAGGGTACAAATTATAGGCTTATACTAATATTGTACCATTGTACCAAAGTTTCAGTTGAATATAACAAATGATGCAGAAGATATATGCCTTTCATAAACTTTAAGATTGGACTTCAACATTGTTGATCCTGGTGTCAGCAGAAAAGTGACGCCTATGTCTCTTCATTCTGGATATTCAATCAAAGCTTTATGGCATATAGTGTTTTCATGGTTTACCTGTGACACAAAGGGTCCAATCTTATTTTTGACCCTGAGTAATTTTCCAATTCCATTCTCAGCAATAGTGGGAAAGGACAGAAGCCGAAGTGTGTGACCAGTTGGTGCTGTATCAAATACAACCACAGAGAAGTTCATCCCTCGAACCAATCTGGAATATAGATTTAATGATGAATAATGTTACTGAATACCTGTAAACTATTTTTAACATATATCCTTCATAGCAGCAGAGATCCATCTTTAAAACACACACACACACACATACAACATAAAATCTGTTCAAAGTCCACATGATTTAGTCTCAATTATGGAAATAATGGTATGGATGTGATGATAGGGGTGAATAATTTTTTTATGAAGCTTGTTGTGAATTGTCTATCATTATTTATGACATTATTTTTCATATTTTTAAGCAGGTTTTTTGTTGCGTCAGTTATTTATTCTATATATAATTGCATCCATCTCTAAAATGGCTGCAATGTTTATGCATGAAAATAACTAAGTTCAGTTTATTGCCTGTAAATGTTTACAAAATCAGTAACCCTGTAAATGAACATGCACCGGGTACATCTGGTGTTAGCCAATGCACATGTCCAGGTGGCAGTACATCTAGTTACAGGATACATTTTTTCTTCATGTACTTATATGTAGCAATACAAAACAATATCACGATGATCCTAAGGATGTATTCAACAAAGACACATCTTAGAAACTGAATCCTGTCATAATATCAGGTAAAAGACATACAGCAAATGAAACAATCACAAGTTGAGCAGGGTACAGCATGCACATTGTCAATAGCTTACATACAGATAGCTGTCAGCTGTATGCTCAATGTGCAGATCGGGGGAATAATGAGTTTAGACTCAGTTTGATTAAATGGCATTGTTTCAGTACATATTTAGAAATCCTGGTAAACACTGCAGCCTTAGTCTCTTATGAGTTATCCTGACTTTACTGAATATACTCATGTACAAGTCTAATCTAACTGCAAGCAACATAGACCCTGATCTGCCATCTCATAATGAGTTTACAGATCAGGGTGTATGTTGTTTGTTCTACTGATTAGTCCTAACAAACTGCATAAACCCAGATCTGCTGGCGCATTATGAGATGGTAGATTTGGGCCTATGCAGTCTGCAGTTGGATCTAACTAATACTTGAGCATATATGGTACAGATCTTGATGCTTACTTCATAACTTCAGCAAAGCTCATAGCTTCATCAATACCAGGGAAAGCCCCCAACACCTCCTGAGCAAAAGTTTTGCCCATGGACACCATATCTGGAAGAAAAAAAAACATGAGATTAGTAACAATCACATGCATTTACTGCAAAATTGTAAAAGTTTGTAATTTAACAAACTTTGCTCTTTGTGTGGAATTGAAATTTCCTGAATTTGAATCCCATACAAAACTCTGTCAACTGATAATGAAAAGAAGAATGTATAAATTCACAAATATAATCCCCACAAATTACTTTACAAAAAAAAAAAAAGAACTATATCACACAATTTTTCAATTCAATAGTATTTATGAATTTAAATCATGCATGTTCTATCCTTCCACTGACACAAACAGGAGACACAAAACATGTAATAAAACACATACTATTAATCCAAGAGGTAGATGGGATTTATTTTTCTGAGGTCAAAAGGTTTTAAGGTAGATTTTTGCTAAAACTTATATGCAAAATATGAATCTGACAGTCTAAGTTGCCAAAACCTGGCCATTCTGGTAAAACTGGTCACCTAATTTTCTCAGATTCCTTGCTCTGAATGCAAGACAAATAGAGGCATAGGTTTACCAAAATGTTAATAACTCTTAAAGTGTTGCTCCAACTTCTTAATATTTGGTTTGATTTATTCACCAGTACTCTGTTTTATAAGGCTTCAACATCCTATTGCCACTGTTTAATAATGTGATGTCACCAGTACTCTGTTTTATAAGGCTTCAACATCCTATTGCCACTGTTTAATAATGGGATGTGACCAGTACTGTTTTATAAGGCTTCAACATACTATTGCCACTGTTTAATAATGTGATGTCACCAGTACTCTGTTTTATAAGGCTTCAACATCCTATTGCCACTGTTTAATAATGGGATGTGACCAGTACTGTTTTATAAGGCTTCAACATACTATTGCCACTGTTTAATAATGTGATGTCACCAGTACTGTTTTATAAGGCTTCAACATCCTATTGCCACTGTTTAATAATGTGATGTCACCAGTACTCTGTTTAATAAGGCTTCAACATCCTATTGCCACTGTTTAATAATGTGATGTCACCAGTACTCTGTTTAATAAGGCTTCAACATCCTATTGCCACTGTTTAATAATGTGATGTCACCAGTACTGTTTTATAAGGCTTCAACATCCTATTGCACTGTTTAATAATGTGATGTCACCAGTACTCTGTTTAATAAGGCTTCAACATCCTATTGCCACTGTTTAATAATGTGATGTCACCAGTACTCTGTTTCATAAGGCTACAACATCCTATTGCCACTGTTTTGTCACCAGAGGTCAAGGATGTATTTAACACCTGGCTGTCATCTGCCTAATAGTCAAATGCAGGGGCAGTTGGCCAAGAAATGTGTAAGTTGGTTGGATGCTTTCTGTTTACATTTCTTCAAATGCTGTTAGTTCCCTATATTATGAAAACAACTGTTTCAAGGTTTCTCCATTTTTAAAAATGTTATCTTCATCCATATTTAATGGCACATCACCATCATCTATCCAATTTTGAAAAGCCTTTATGCCAGGATGCTTTCTCTCATAATTGGTTAACTTCTGTTGAGCAACTTTTGGAGATAAAGTTGTTCAAGTGTTTTTCTATTTTTAATATTTGTGGCCACATTTATGCTGGATTAGCAACATTTGTACAAATATGGAAACCGTTCAGGCAAGGATGATTTCTGTCCAATTAGGTCCAATTATGGTAAGCACTTATTGAAAAGAAATTGTTGAAAGTTTTTTTATTTTATTTTAAGTAATGGCTGCCATATTTTAAGGTAGATCAACATCATCTGAACAAATTTGAAGCCCTATATGTACTGATGCTTCCAATAAAATGTCATCAAATTCATTGAAGCGCTTTTTGAAACAAAGCCATTCAAAGATTTTCCTTTTTTTTGGAATGGTGGCCATATGTGACAGCATTCCCCATCAACTGTAAACAAGAGTACTGTGAATGACACATTATATGCCAACCCTGTGCTAATCATACTCACTGCAGATAACTAAAATGTTTGTGCAGAAACCATTTTTCTTCTTTCAGTCAAAGTGACCTTGATGTTCAACCTTTTGAACCCAAAATTGATAGGCTTCTTCCTTACCTGAAGTGCAAGCCATCAACAAAGTTTGGCCCAGATCTGTGATGTGGAACTAATGTTATTGTGTGGAAACTATTTTTATTCTTTCAGTCACAGTGATCTTGAGTTTTAACCTTCTGACTATAACATAAATAGGCTTCTTCCTTACCCTAAAAGCAAGCCATATTGTGCACAAACCATTTTTCTTCTGTCAGTCATCATGATCTTGACCTGTGGCCTTTTGACTCCAAAATCACTAGCCTTCTTCCTTACTCCACATGCAAGGCATTCACAAAGTTTGGTAACCATATATTATGGAGAACTCGAGTTACTGTGCACAAACCATTTTTCTTCTTTCAGTCATAGTGATGTTGACATTTTGAACCCAAAATTGATAGGGTTCTTCCTTACCCTAAGTGCAAGCCATCCACAAAATCTGCAGGCTGTAGATGGTGGAGAACTGGAAATATTGTGCAGAAACTATTTTTCTTCCTTCAGTAATGGTGACCTTGACCTTTCACCTTTTGACTTCAGAATCAATAGGTTTCTTCCTTTACCCCAAGTGCAAGTTATCCACAAAATCTGGTAACAGTAGATTGTGGAGGACTCAATTATTGTGCAGAAACTATTTTCCTTTTATCAGTCACAGTGACCTTAACCTTTGAGCTATTGAGCCTGAAATCAATATGGTTCTTCTTTACCCCAAGTGCAAGCCATCCACAATGATGGTGGACAAACAAATTATTGTGTGGAAATGAATTTGGTTACAGAGAGATGGACAGAAGGATGGGCATCATAACATAATACACTCCACCTTATGGCATGGCATATAAAAACTTAAAGCCTTCATGTCAGAATGCTTTCTATCAAATATAACCAAATTCTATTGAGTGTTTTATTTAGAGGTTGTTTAAAGGTTTTTCTATTTTTAGTAATGGTGGCCATATTTGATCACAGATTGGCATCATAAATTATGTAAAAATGTTAAGGCCTTTATGCTATGATGTTTTCTGTCAAATTTGGTCAAATTCTATTTAGTGCTTTTGAGAAGAAGTTGTTTTTATATTTTTAGTAATGGCAGCCACATCTGAAGGTGGATTAGCATCCTTTGAGTAAATTTGATAAACCTTCATGCCAGGATGCTTTTTCTCAAATTTTGTCAAATTCTGTTGACCAGTTTTTGAGAAGCTGTTTAATTGTTTTTTTTTCTATTTTTTGTAACAGCGGTCATGTCCGATGATGGATAGGCATCTACTGACCAAGTCTGAAAGGCGTGGATGCCAGAATGCTCCCTGTAAAATCATGTGTAATTGGTTAAACATTTTTTGAGGAAAAGTTGTAAATAAGAGTTGTGAACAGACAATAGACAATACATGATGGACAAAAGACCATACCATAAGCTCACTGGGTCTTATGGCCAGGTGAGCAAAAAATTGGCCATGGTTTTGAATTTGTTAAAATAAACTATTAGTATATTTCCTTTTCATGCATATTTCCATTTTTCATGTCTTGCTAGCAATAAATGTGCTATATTTGACAATAAATAGGTTCCAGACTTGCGAGGAAGTTGACAAACTTAAAATTTATTAAAATAACAGAATTAAAAAAACACATTATTCCTTTCATAATATTAACCTGATTATGAAGTTGTATATGTTCTTTCCTACTTTCTTTTAGAATTCCTGAGAACTGGAAGACACAAAACTACTAATAAGTAACTTAAGAATTAAATATAAGATAAATGTCATTCATTTAATTCCATTCTATTTTATTCACCCAAGAATCTAATGTCAGCGCTATATTGCATATTCAAACTAAAACCACTGAGTGAAGTCCACAAAGTTACTTCTGGCCTCCCCAACTTTTGTTGGCCAGTTGTATGGAATTTAAGACTATCTGATTCATATTTTGCACATATTTTTTAGTGTAAAATACACCTTAAAACCTTTGGTTTAAGACAGACAATGAAATCTTCACAATGGCTATTGCTATAATACTGTATCTTCCTAACAAACTCACCATTATCAAAATATTCATCAGGCAACTCATTGATTCCCAGGTTGGGGTCAATTTCCTGAAATAAGATAAAGAAGCATCATGAATGTGGAATGGTCACTTCATTCATAGTGAAATCTCACTAATCCTTTCTTCATTCACAGTGAAACCTCACTAATCCTTTCTTCATTCACAGTGAAACCTCACTAATCCTTTCTTCATTCACATGAAACTTCTTTAATCTTTTCTTCATTCACAGTGAAACCTCAATAATTCTTTAAACAAGCAGCTCATGCATATGTGTTGCTTGCTATAACTAGTTTTAATGTGTATATGTGTGTGTTGCTGGCTATAACTAATGTTTAATGTGCATGTATGTGTTACTTGCTATAACTACTGCTTTAATGTCTATATGTGTTGCTTGCTATAACTAGTTTTAATGTGTATATGTATGTGTTACTTGCTATAACTACTGTTTAATGTGTATGTGTGATACTTGCTACAACTACCATTTTAATGTTTGTGTTACTTGCTATAACTACTGTTTTAATGTGTGATACTTGCTATAACTACCATTTTAATGTGTGTTACTTGCTATAACTAGTTTTAATGTGTATGTGTGATACTTGCTATAACTACCATTTTAATGTGTGTTACTTGCTATAACTAGTTTTAATGTGTGATACTTGCTATAACTATCATTTTAATGTGTGTGTTACTTGCTATAACTACTGTTTTAATGTGTATGATACTTGCTATAACTACCATTTTAATGTGTGTTACTTGCTATAACTAGTTTTAATGTGTATGTGTGATACTTGCTATAACTACCATTTTAATGTGTGTTACTTGCTATAACTAGTTTTAATGTGTGATACTTGCTATAACTATCATTTTAATGTGTGTGTTACTTGCTATAACTACTGTTTTAATGTGTATGATACTTGCTATAACTACCATTTTAATGAGTGTTACTTGCTATAACTACTGTTTTAATGTGTGTGATACTTGCTATAACTACCATTTTAATGTGTGTTACTTGTTATAACTACTGTTTTAATGTGTGTGATACTTGCTATAACTACCATTTTAATGTGTTACTTGCTATAACTACCATTTTAATGTGTTACTTGCTATAACTAGTTTTAATGTGTGTGATACTTGCTATAACTACCATTTTAATGTGTGTTACTACTGTTTTAATATGCATGTTACTTGCTATAACTACTGTTTTAATATGCATGTTACTTGCTATAACTACTGTATTAATGTGTATATGTATTTTACTTGCTATAACTACTGTATTAAAGCAGATGTATTTATGTGTTACTTGTTATAACTGTTTTAATGTGCATGTTACTTGCTATAACTACTGTATTAATGTGTATATATGGGTGTTACTTGCTATAACTATCGTATTAAAGTGTATATGTGTGTTACTTGCTATAACTACTGTATTAATGTGTATATATGGGTGTTACTTGCTATAACTATCGTATTAAAGTGTATATGTGTGTTACTTGCTATAACTACTGTATTAAAGTGTATATGTGCATGTTACTTGCTATAACTACTGTATTAATGTGTATATGTGCATGTTACTTGCTATAACTACTGTATTAAAGTGTATATGTGCATGTTACTTGCTATACCTACTGTATTAAAGTGTATATGTGTGTTACTTGCTATCACTACTGTATTAAAGTGTATGTGCATGTTACTTGCTATAACTACTGTATTAAAGTGTATACGTGTGTTACTTGCTATAACTACTGTATTAAAGTGTATATATGTGTGTTACTTGCTATAACTACTGTATTAAAGTGTATTATGTGCATGTTACTTGCTATAACTATTGTTTAATCTGTATATGTGTGTTACTTGCTATAACTATTGTTTAATCTGTATATGTGTGTGTTACTTGCTATAACTACTGTATTAAAGTGTATATATGTGTGTTACTTGCTATAACTACTGTAATAATGTGCATATGTGCATGTTATTTGCTATACCTACTGTTTTAAAGTGTATGTGTGTGTAACTTGCTATACTTACTGTTTTAAATCTGTGTGTATACTTACTCTAACTATTGTTTAATGTGTATATGTGTGTTACTTGCTATAACTCATAGAACAAGATGCTATAGATAAGATTTAAAAATGCTGGAAAGTGGATAAAATTACTGGAGATTTTTCTTTTGCATATCAAATTTCAAGGAAATAGTTACATTTAATTATTACTATCATAAAATTTACAAAATGCTTACTTTGGCTCTTCTACTGTGATAGACCAGTCCTTTTCCACATGTCAAATTTCTCTGAAAATTGTCTCTTTAATTATTACTATCACAATTTTACAAAAAGCTTGCTCTGAGACTACTACAGTAATAGATCAGTCCTTAAAAATAAAAATCTTCCACTTCTACACCATTATAAAGACACTTGTGGTGTAGAGATTTCCTTGAAGGACTAACATCCAAAAAGTTACATAATGAAATCTTTGCTCTGTTGTTTGAAATGCTGGGGATCTGATCTCCCCCCTGGTGTACTGATGATACAACAGGTTAAAAATGAGGGAGACTCCAGAAATGCTGGAGATGTACCAGTTCTGGTTCATGTGTGCATATGTTTATTTAGAAATTAAAAAATACAGATAAAAAATTTATCAAGACGTACCATGGCAGACAAGTTCTTGAAGCCATTGACAAGGGTAGGAACCTTGGTAAATTTCTGGTTGAAGGCATCAGAGATATTGTGCGCAGGGTCTGTGGAAATTATCAGCACACTGTCCCGCACCTTGGCCAACTGTACTGCCAGTGAGCAGCTGGGAAAAAAGACAATACTGATGCTTTTACATTTTTTAATTAGAGTCTAACCCTTTTAATGCAAGGACAAGAGTCCCTTGATGGGACTGATGTCTTTTAGAGATGGCCAAAAAGAACTTCTACGACTCCACAATAAATCTGTTTCTTCTGTTCTTTTATTCTTTTAACAGCCAAGTATTTAAACCATCTCAGATATTCTTGAGAACTCCAGCATACCAAATTTGGTTAAAAAATATTTTGTTATATGTTTGAGTTAACATATTTACAAGATAACTGCAAGTAAAAATTTCTTTATCATGGCACTTGACCTTGAACATGATACCATGGTGTTACGACTAGGGGTAAATGTAACAAAAGAAAGAATGACTCAAACAAGCTTTCACAATTTCTAAAATACAAATTTAATTTCCTAAAATATAAAATATTTTACACAAACGAAGTGAAAGAATTAAAAATAACTTACAGTTTAGAATTTCCTATATTAGTCCTAAATTGTCCTATACACTTCAAAAATCCAGAAGTTAATCCAAAGTATTCCAAATGAATGAATGTTCCGAATGAAAGATTGTTCCGAATGAATGAGTCTGTAATGTTATGATGTACCAATGCTTTAACAATTTTGATGTATAGGTTGACTCAACATCATGTAAATACAGGAACAACAACATAGTGCAAAAAAAAGGTGTTTTTAAAAAACACAAACTTGTGTCAGTATGACCATTCATTTAGTAGAAGTAGCTGCATCATTTCACAATAGATGTGGTGCTGGCAATTTTGAGAGGCCATATCAGCATCAACTTTATTCAGGACCATCTACATTAGTTAAAAGTGTTTCAGTGAAAATTCCACATCAAGATGACCATCCCTTCAAGAAAAGTAACAATAACATTATTTTCTAGAGAGCTGCAATGGTTGCCATGTTGTACATGTATGTCTGATCAGCACCTTTTTCATTTAGGACCAAGTTCATGTACATCAATAAAAAGTAAATTCCTGAAAACCCTATGTCAATATGACCATCTGTTCAGGTGAAGTAGTGATAACAAGTTACAAGATGGCCATCATGGTGGCTATTTTGGAAGGCTAACTGGTACCATTTTCATTCAGGACGAACTACATATCACAAGAAGTCTTTCAGTGAAAACCTTATGTCAATACCACCATCTGTTTAGAAGTGATGATAACACCAACTATACGTGATACATGTACATACATATAGGGGTGAAATGATACACCTGTTCCACGTATCAATATGATTCACGATAGACAGCCTACGATACAATACATTATCGATTCTCAGTTTAAAGAATAGGAAGGCAAATGACTAATAATTATTATAGACTGCTGAAGCTTAAAGTAATTTATATAGGGTAGATATTGTTTTTGTATCGATTCTTCACCTCTTGTATCGATATGTGTATTGATATGGCAAAAGTATTGATGCATCGATATATCGATGAATCGTTTCACCCCTACATGTATAGTATTGCCTATGTTTTCATTAAAATATCTCCACTTGTTCACAAGTTATACTCTGGAGCTTGAACTTGAGACTGAGGTGTGGCTAAGGCATATGACACAGTCTAGTCATGATATATACCTGGGCAAAGTTTCCTGAAAATCTCTCCAACCAGATCAAAGTTATGGGCTGGACAAGCAAATGTTAATGGACAGATGCATGGCCAGACATTGTCATAACATAACTTGTCCAAACTTAAGACAGGCATATAACAAGACATCTTGTAGTGAAAATTCCATGTCAAAATGACCATTAGTTTCTAGTAAAAAATAAAAAGATTTTCAAGATGGCCACCAGTGTAGTCACGTGTATGATGGAGGCCTGATGGGCACCATTTATATTTTAGGACCAACATATCAAATGAGGTCTTTTAGTGAAAACCCCATAACAAGATTTTCAAGCTGGCCACCATGTTGGCTATGTTGAATTTCAGATCAGTGCCATTTTCATTTAGGACCAGCTAGACATCATAGGAAGTGATTTTGTGAAAATCCCATATTGATATGACCTTCTGTTCAGGAGGAGTAGCGATAATAAGATTTTCAAGATGGCTGCCATGATGCTATACTCATGGCTCAAACTAGCTGGTGAAAAAGCTACTAGAATCACATTTTTTAAATGAGAAGTTGCCTTGTAATCTATTTGAACGATTTCCACTTCACATACTGATTTGAAAAACGATAACAGGCTGATTCAGACCATGGCTGATTCGGACCAGGCTTATTTGGCCCAAATTACAAGCTGATTCGGCCAAATGCCAGACTGATTCAGACCATGTAAAATATTATTAAGTTTCGTCTTGGATTTAAATGTGGCATTTACCTTTGTTTAAAATGTGATATTTCTCATTATTTTCCCGGTAAGTTGAGCAGTTCAAATCTGCACTTAAGGAAACAAAACCCCAATTTTACATGATAAAATGGCATTGTTATATATAATGAAATGAAATAATGTAAACCTTTATCTTGAAACGGCAATTTAATAGTGAAATATTTTCAAAGCAGCTCGTTCACCTTTGTGCAAAATTTAAACAGTTCACTTTATTTTATTGAGAAATAATAAAATTACTAACATTGAAGAAAAAAAATCGTGAAAACAGGGCTCATGCAATCAATTTTTTTTGTCTATATATTGGTCTGAGTATGTTAGCTCATTAACCCCTGGAGATTCTTTTCATTTTCGCCTGAAATAGGGGTAGGAAACGCATTTTTGGGGTTACTTCTGAATGCAGCAAAACACATCTGCTTAAGAAAGTTTTTCGTTTAGCCGGATGCTTAGGTGTATCAGAAATATTGTTTGTGATTGGCTATTACGCTCGCGTATGTGCAGAAGGGTAAAAGTTGGACTTATTTTTTTTTTCTCTTTTTTTTTCGTTATGGATCCCCGATTTTTGTGTCGTGGCCAATTTTTACTCCAAATCTCAAACTTATCCTACTTTTTGCAAAGGTTCATCTGTCTGTGTGAAGTTCGGACCGGTCTGCTTTAGATCTAAGGCCAAAAAGTCAAAAATCCGGACACAAACTCCGGTTCCGGAACTGGCAATTTTTGACCTAAAAAAAATCTGGTCTCAAAAACTGCATTTTTTTCGCTGTATTTTTTAAAGCGAAAGTCAACATTATTTGGTATCATTGTAGAGCTACATCTGTCTACTTTCCGGAAATACCATCCACATTAGTGTATCCTAAATGATGTTCACGTTACAGAGCTCGGAAGTAGGGTACAACCTCATGACACGTAAATGTGGCGCCAGGGGTTAATGAGTTAATGTATCAGTTAGATTTATTTAGAATTTATCTTAATCCTGTACATTGTACTATATATTATTTGTGCTAAATAACACATATATACAGGTTTCACCAGGATGCCAAAATTGGCATAAAGTGTGTGTACTTTTCATTTTGTACGGATGAAAAGTCCATGAGCTGAGTCCTCAGTACGCAAGTTTTTTTTTTGTCCGCAAAATATTTGTTTATTTATACTATACTGAAAAATTCAACTGGGGTCAAATTTATGATTTAATTCAATACAACATTATATGTCAATATTATACATCTATATTCTGCTAATCATGTGTACCTAATAATAATTAAAATAAAGAAAATGACAATGTAAAATATCTGGTCAGAAATCAATATTTAATTGATTTAATATGTTTTAAATGAAATATTTTCAAATGTTTCAAAGGTTAAAATGAAAATAAGTTGGTTTACTGGTTCCAGATTTTACTGAAAAGATAAAAATTCAACAATAACAGTAAAGTATGTTATACTATTGTGTTACTCATCAATAACTCTGTACACAACATTTTTTGGGGTAAATACAATCTGAAGAAAGCAAGATTTGCATGAGAAATAAAACAAAATCATGGGTAAATTAATATGCATTACTGTTTGATAGTGTTGAAAATCGGCCATATTGGCCTGATTTATGAAAATTTTCAAAATGTTTTTCAGGTATATTAATTCAAATAATAAACATTGAAAAGTTTGTTTTTTGGTTAAAGTGCAATAGCTCAGTACTGAAAATGAGCTAATAACTATCATATGTAAATTTAAAAGTTGAAAATCAACCTTTTACATACTCTTACTATGTTTGCAAAAACATTAATAACTATAAAATAAATCAGCCACATTTTTATCTGTTGCATGTGTGTTCCATTGCTTTTCTTATAATATTTCACATGGTCCGAATCAGCCTGGCATTTGGGCCAAATCAGCCAGCATTCAGTAAAATATATATTTTAGTTGTACCCTCTTTGAACAAGAGTTTCTCATCAAATCCAAAATCAATTCCTGAAGCACCTGATCTAGGTTTTGATACATGAGTGAACATACCCTAGGGTCCTATTATGTAGCATATACATAGCTGGTACCTATGTACCCTAGGGTCCTATTATGTAGCATATACATAGCTGGTACCTATGTACCCTAGGGTCCTATTATGTAGCATATACATAGCTGGTACCTATGTGTTATACAAACTCTCTTATCTGTAACTAGTCCCATTTTAAACTGTTTAGAAAAAGCAATTACCAGCTTATCCCATTACATAACTAACCACTCCATTACCTGGGTTGTTCTATCAGGCAAGTTGGCTTCACAAAACAGGATTAATTTAAGTAGATTACAACTGACCTTAATTGTTTTATTCCAAAGATAAGGTGTTGAAACACTCAGCAGGAAAAAGACAGACATGTGCAAAGCTGTCTAAAGAGTAAAATCCAAGTTATTTAAAACATGGAAACTTTTTTTCTTCCTTAGAATCAACAGCTCCCAAATTATGCACATAAGAAACTATAGAGTGGCAAGCTTACAGGTGAATGAATGAATGAATGAATAAATAAAGTAATCAATAATTTATTTAAATAAAACAATTTAAATATTTTTGCAAAGATTAAGGAAATATGTAGATATTCTTTGATAACCTTTGTTTTTCACCATTATCAGGAACATCCCTTTTTACCTCATTCTTTAATCTTTAATTTCAAAACATGTGTAAAAAAAACACATTCTTTTGTAAATTGTGCAAAACTATTTCTTTTTGGATTTGTGAGTGAAAATTATATTTAAAATTCACTTCTCCCATTTTCTGACTCTAGTTTGAAGCTTTCATATTGGATATTTTAGTGGCATCATTTTTATTTAGGACCAACTAGATTCTGGGATGAATGTTTATGTAAAGTTTCACAGTAATCCTTTCAATAGTTTAGGAGTAGCAAGAGCAAACTTGTGTTAACAGACAGACATACAATGGATATAATTTATGTAATGTAAATTGACATGAGATATTGTTCATTAGTTGAAAGTTTGAAAAGGATCTGAATTGCAAAATTATGTTATTGAGTTTGAAGTTAAACTGTTGGCATGACTGACAGCATAAAGAATTCACTGCATGTAAGACACACCTTTCTCCACATAAGGCATTTTTGTTCCTGACATAGGACATAATTGATATTATATAAAATGACATAAGATATTGTTCATTAGCTGAAACTTTGAAAAGGATTGGAATTGTAAAATTTATGTTAAAATGACAGAATAAACACTGCAGACCGGTCTGCTCACATTATGCAGTAGAAGAACCGAGTCTTTTCTGATTGCAATCTAGTGCTGACTATATACAAGACAATATGGGGAATTACTGTTAAAAATGATAGCTTGTGAAATGTTACAGTATTTAACTTTTTGAACATTTTTATTGTTACGTAAGAGTCCAAGCAATCCAAAATGACTTAAAAGTGGTTACAAGTACTAATTATGATTATTCAAATTGTGTAAGAATTTTTCTTTTACATCGTTTAGTAAAATACAGAAGTCATAACCAAGTCATTTTACATTCAATCTCTCTCAGAATTTATAATGCTACACTAAGGCAAAAAGTGACATCATATCCCTTCAGCAAGTTTAATCAAATTCACTCATATATTATCTTGTTTAAAATGTTATTTATCTACTTGGTCACAATCACAATTTTAACATTTTTAGTTCATTTTTTAGTTTTCAGCCACATTTGTATCTGTTGCACAATTTATATCAAGGTTAGCTTTGGATACTTTAGTTTAAAAACTTTATATTTATATTGGAACTGTGAGTTTGTTAATAGGTACATGTGTGTATTTTTTCAACATCAATGAGTGAATTGGTCACTGCTGCATTAGAGCATTCACTAGCAACATCATTAATTAACATACCTAATAAACTGTACGCATCACGTGCAATGGTTTATCTATACACTAGTCAGTATATTTATTAGTCTTAGAACAAAGTTTCAATTGTTATATATTAAGACCAGAGGACATACTGGTAGATCATACTGGTTCATGACTAAGGAGATTAAACTATTTCAACACCCTGGCAATCTATTCAAAACTTTACATGATCCAAAATCAATATTATATAACAATAATTTCATGTCTTAAAAGACCCAATTATATATATATTTATAATCATTCCCATAACACTCTAATCATTGGTTAAGCCTGAATGCTAGGTTAATGAACTACATTTTCACTGTTCTTTCTTACTGTTTTGCCATGTAAAAACAAGTCAGATAAATGTATACAAGATAATTACCGAGATTAAACTGTGTTCTTCTTTTTCATTTTAGTTCTGGGTCTCTGAAGAAAAAACTGTTTACCGAGTTAACCTCTTGAAATAGATTTTGTATTAATAATAATTATTATTATTCCACATTTATCCATGTAAATATCATGACTACTCTGGTACAAGTCCAACAATGATTTTTAGTCATAATTTACCAGAAAATCATGATATATGGTATTCTTTTTTTTCATTATTTCAACATGCAGAGCCCTGATTTGCTGTGACAATATAGGACTGTAGATCTGGGTTTATGCTGTTTGCAGTTATGTTCCTATTATACATACCGTATATATTCGAGTCCAACTGCAAACAACACAGACCCTGATCTACTGTCGAATAATGTGTCAGCAGATCAGGGTCTATGTTGTTTGTTCTATTGATTACTCTTAATAAACAGATCTGCTGGTGCATTATGTGATGACATATCTGGGTCTCTGTGGTTTACAGTTGCATTGGACTTATAGAGTAAATAAATATTACAATGTACATGTATGTATATTCACTTTGGAAAGAGTTACTCTATGGTTCAACATTAAGATGGATTGAGCAGACAAGGACTATGTGCCAACCTAATTCATCTAAACCAATAAAATGGCTTCTCTGAAGGTTTTAGATACAGTACATTATAGTTTTTCTTTAAACATACTACTCATTAGCAAAATGTTCATTACTTTGCCCCAGGTGAGTGCTCATTGCTGTTGTTAATAGTTTACAAGACCACACTGTTAATCATTAAGCTTGTGTTAGGTGAAATATATTGTACATGTAGTCAGTGGACACTGACACTGATGTTCATGAGCTACATGTATCAATCAAATAAAAGCCTGATGGGGTCTAACATATGTGAATATTCACTTTTTGAGGACAGGAATGAGGAAATTGTGGCGTGAAAATGTCATCCAGGTATAGAATAGACACCCTATCTATCAAACTGAATGACAAGTTCAAATTTCCCTTTCAAGTAATTGAAACAAAAATCATGAAATTGACCTGTTGTAAATTTTAAGTACATGTGAATTGACCTGTAGCACATGCCAAGTAAAAACATACATGTGACTGTAATTTTGGAGCAGCTTTCAGAGATTTTTTTTTCTTCATCATTTTCAAAAAGTTTATACAATAAAAAAGGAATTTTGGATTTGTTTCAGGGAGATATGTATTTTTTTTTTGGTTGGTGAGTGGGTAAAACTAATTTCAATGATGTAATACTTACCTGTTGCTATTGTGTAGCTGGTTCTATTCTGGACAGAAAATACCCTGACCATATCACGAGAATTTGTCCTCCCATTCCCCATTAGAGTGAACCAGAAGATTTTAGAACACTAGATCCCCCCTAGTCCACACCACAGATCTGTTGTCCATGTCCACTGTCCTACATTCTTTTTAGGACTCAGCCTAAACTAGTGGGACATCAGTGCGAGGCAGGAGGAGGGAATCTGGCAATAGCAACAGGTAAGTATTACATCATTAAAATTAGTTTTACCCCTCCAAAAAACTACATTTTAATATCTTTAATACGTAACCCGTTGCTATTGTGTAGCTGAATTTTGTCAGTATGGTGGGAGGCTGATGATCCCACAAGTGGCAAAAGAAAAACAAAGGAATACTCACCCTCATTTACAAGTAAAAGACTACTGCCAGATGGTATCCGCATGGGCCACTTTTTGAACAACAACAATTGGACCCAAGGAAAATATGCCCATCCAAGCAAAATTGGAAGTATTTTTTGTGAGGAGGAAAGATAGGGATGTGAAAGTAAGCATACTGAAGATCGATGCAGACAGCCCAGTCATTGGGTCTTATCACATTCCTGACTAAGGCTGTGGTCTGCATCTTGAAACGTTCCTCCAGCAGAAATCCATTTAGGTTGGAAAGGTTGATAATTAGATGGAACATTTCCCTTTCTTGGGAACCAGCAAAATCGGGGAGTAGAAGGCCAGAGATTGGTTGTTTAACACCCTCTCTTCTGCACCTTTCTGAAGAAGGGAGTGTACCTCTTCTTTTAATCGCACAAGATTCAAATGGTGAAGGAACATGGGGGACCTTACTAGAGGAGGAAGATCCTGAAACCGAGCCGGTAGCCATCTTTTATGATAAAAAGGACCCAGCCATTGAACATTACTCCAGACCAAGCCTCTGAAAAGAGGTTTAGTCTGGCACCTACAGGAACCGATGGAAGAGGGACACTCTGCAGGAGAGGGAGCAAGTCCTTATGGCCGTCGACCCTTGTCCTTAGGAAATGGGGATGGGCCCACAAACTTCCTCCCTGGGCCTTTGCGGCACACCTTTTTAGGGCCCGACTAGTGAGGGGGAACTCTAAAACGGGGTTGTTGCTTCGATTGGGGCTGTGCGGCTTTAAAGAATTCAGCTGAAAGACACTGTGGGCAGTCAGGATGATTTCATTTCTTGGTCGATTTTGAAGGGCCAGGAGCAGATGCGAGGGACCCGCGTTGTTGGTCTCTCAAATCCTGAGAAGACATGGAGGGGATGAGCCCTCTGAAGAGAGTCTCCGCCTCTCCAACAGGGCTGCCGTCAGACATGTCCTGAGCAACATCCCTGCGGATACAAGGCCATGGACAAGGATAACGCATGCCTAGAAGTTTCTGACACTGTTTCCAACAAACAAGGAAGGGTAATTGGCGACAGAGATTCCTCTTTCAGCAGGCTGAACAAGGCTACTAAAAAGAGGTTGGCATGAAAGGCTATGGTTACTAGTGACCTAGCCTTTTGTTGTAAAGATTCCAGAGTTTTCACTGGAAGGCGAACCCAAGTCCCCGTAGAAATGCCTAATTAAGCCCCTTGAGCATCCAAAGTGGGCGGTGTAGTGGGTGAGGAAGGGGTCTAAACCTTACATTGTCTAGCAAAATCTTGTCCCTTGCTAAACCATTGGGAAAGCTCCTTAACTGTATCCAAGTGAGGAAGCAGCAAGAGATCTGGTTGAGAGTTTGCCCCAGAAAGTTTTTCCAAACTGGAAAGAATTTTAGAGTCACCAGAACCTGAAGGCTTGGGACACAGGTCACTGGACAAGAGACGGTAAATCTCATTTACCAGTTTTTTGAAAGACCAGCTCCCCTGCTGCCTTGGCCAACAGGTGAGATGAGGCAGGGGACCTGAAGGAGGGGGTGCCATGTCAGCATGTTCTGTATCAAACTGGTGCACATCGACAAGGACAGAAATTTCTCCATTTTTCCCCCCTCACTTTGGGGCAAAACTTTAGAGTCTGATTCAGGGAGTCAGCCTAATAATCAGAGAGATATCACATGCACTTTTATGTCAATGCATACATTTTAAGTATGATTTTCCGGTCATCTGCTTTTGTAAAATCAATGCTTACCAAGTAGCTTGAAATTATGTGATAATTTCACTGACATGATGTTGTTTTTTACCCAGGTGTATTATAGTGCTATGAACTCTGGGAGAGACTGGACATAAAATCACATGGTTGTAGCTTCTGGCATCTTATTAAATAACGAAATATAAAAATTCTTTAACAATTTTAATATTCATAATAGTAGTCCTGTGAAAGAAAATAATAAAGTAAATGAAAAGCATGTAAGACCTTTGGATATCTTTAAGAACTGACATAAATTGGCCTTGCAGGCTTTTTTTTGGTGGAAAACAGATGCGATCTCAATAATTGTGTCATAGTGAAAAATACTTGAAAGTCATTCATGCCTGGATGCTTACTATTAAATTTCGTCAAATTCTGTTGGTGGCTCTGCATTATCTGTACAAATTTGAAAGTCTTTAATGCAAGGATCCTCTATGAAAATTTTGTTAAAATGTGCCCATTGTTTTCTGCAAAGTTGAAAATAGCAGTTGTTGATAGATGCATGATGTACAATGCATGACAGACATAGGGCCTTACCATAAGACCACTTGGCCTAATGGCCAGGTGAAGTAATATCAGAACTCTGCAAAATACAATTGGCAGACACCTTTTATTAAAGTAAGATTTTGCTGTGGGGAGTGTAAACTGATTCATGCAGTTAAAACACCAACAATAAATACCTCTGACTGGGTGTAAAGCACGAGTCATACAGGTCATGTAGGTGTTCAGTACCGACTATTTCAGTAACAGGTGTAATTTTTTAGAATATGATGATACATACCTTGAAATGGCAATTATTCACTTTATTCTGATCCTCATATATCCATATTTCTTGGAAGGTCATTATATACATGCCTTCAGAAATACATACAGCAAAATCAATGTTAAAGTATGTGGACATTTTTGGTCGAGATCAGCCTAAAGGTGTGATCCAGTACAAACCAGATTGAATGTCACTGTGATATTACAATGAGAGCTGACAGTGTTGACACATTTTTTATTACACTGTTATTTGTTACGATTAGACACAACATCCTCTTTTTTTTACCCAGTTTAGTACCTGGCCCCCATTGTAAAAGTCCAAAGCGATCAATAATTTTGTCTTAAGTTTTTTTTATTACATTTAAGGTGCAGAGCATTCAACAATTAGGACTGAAAAATTTTGGTTAAACTATATTAGTATTAAATTTTAGAACAATTACATGCACCTACCTGATCACGTTGACATACACTTTACCAGTGTTCCTAGTACAATATCTATATTTCATTTTCTCTAAAAGTAGAAAAACTCTTGATCGATACTGAACCATGTACCATTATTATAAATTGTGGCTTTGATAATCACATGACCAGTTGCTGAAAACTTTTCACTCTTTTTACTCTAGTGAACGAGGTGAAAAATGGTGATGAAAAATGATGGAAAGTTAACCACTGCTTGTGATAGGGTTTGCACCAGTTGCCACATGGAACCAGTTACCACTTGACTGTTATTTATTCTTGGTTATTTCCAATATTTTAATTAGTTACAAACACAAACAGTACCTTAAGTTCGAAAATAGATGTTTGTACACGCCATCCATCACAATTACCCGATTAAAAACAGAATTTTTATTAATAAAATTTTATAAAAATATGTACCTAGTTGAAGTTTTGCCAACACCACCCTTTCCGCCCACAAAAATCCATCGTAAAGAAGTCTGATCAATGATGTTTTGAAGTGAAGGTTCTAAAAATTCCACGGGTTCGGCCATCTTTATGGCTGTGGTGGCGCTCTCCAGTTTCGTACTTTGCATGGGTTAGAAATTTAAAGAAAAAGAATTAGCCAGGGTTTCCTCACTGGCTGTCCTGGCTATTTAAAAAAGACCTTGTAAATCTTAGGTATTGTTAAAAGAACTTTGAATTCCCTTTATTTTGGTGTATGATTGATGGGTGAAATTTGGGTTATAGAGTATACAGCTTGGTCTTACTTAAGATGTGCACCTCTCAAAAAAACTGCTAGCTCCGCTTGGTCATTTTCACTTCCTGGACTTCAAAGGTAAATAAAAAAAAAAAGAACCGATAACTTTTTTTACTTTTTGGATATTTTTTAATTCATTCATAGTACTTTCAGAGGCTGGTATTGTCTGCTCTGGCAAAATTCGTTTCCCTATTTTAATAACTGCTGAAAATAGTGCACTTTTGACTAATTCAGGCTGATTTTTTCGAGTACTTTGGAGCGGCCATTTTGTCCGCTGTGTGCTTAGATCATGTCCAGTTTCCACAAGTACAATATGTAAAGAAATTTCAGCCGCAGTACATGAAAGTAACATAGAAGTATGCCAACATTCTCTCCATTGTGCATGTTGCAAATGCAAAATACTTCATCTTACACCTGTCACTCACTTAGAAGCATGTATTATCTGTAGAGCGCCCCCTGTGTAGAAACACGGAAACGAATGCTGGCTTATTCGCGGTCCTATACTAAACACCGCAAAGACGGGCAAATTCCGTTCTTATGACAAAGGTAGTTTTGTTAACTCAAACTGAGCAAGCTAATTCAGGCTCTGTTATCATCACCTTGTCAAATAGATTACACAGTAAATATTTTTCTCCACCAGTTTTGTAACAAGATACCTCCACACCTGACGATATAAAGTCTATGTGCAGGCATTCTAGTACAAGAGAGAGAGAGAGAGAGAGAATTTAGAATGACGTATTGTGGTCCTGATAATAATTATCGCTAAAATGTATTATCAGTGATTACTAGATTTAATTGCCTAACAATCCTTGGTCAAGAGAGAATCTTACAGACATTACTAATTAGTCTGAGCTCATCAAGTCTGCATCCATGTATAGAGAAAATTCAACGAGATAAACAAGAGGCCCCCGTTTTGTTGAGACCACTTTACCTTTAACTAGAAAGTAAACAACTTCAGCATTGAGCTGAATCCAAACAGCTTTAGCATTAACTGTAATATAGGGTGTTGATGAATGGACGGACATGCACACGGACACCAAAGTGATCAATAAGTCAAGCTTCTGCCAAGGCAGGCTTGACAAAAATGAAATGTGAGGGGTACAAAAAAAAAAAAAAAAAAAAACACGACCAAGATTATTTTATTTTCTTATCTCAGAGAGTGTTAAGAGATAGAAACAGAAGATGTTGAATCGGGAAACATAACCACTAATGTCTTATAATTTTAATGTATAAACAATTCATTATTAAGAGAACGGGTATATCTTAAGAAAATAAAACAAGCACTTTTACAATTCAGTCCAATTAATCATAATATCAAACTACAATGCATCAATGGTGATGTAACAAAATACATTTGGTGGATATACATACAAAAGAATGAACACACAACTAGCTCACATATACAATGGATTAGGATTTGTCTCGCCCACTCTCTCGCATATATAGAAAAAGTAATGTTTACTAATAGTATATTTTTACAAAACCTTATATCACAGTTTCACACTTAAACATATATAGAGCACTTGAAACAGTACAGACTTCCTGTCAATAATCAGAATCAGGCTTTGGTGCTTATGTGTTTTAGACTCTTGGTTCATGCTTTCGTAGGGAAGAACTTTTCTTGAAAAAATAAAAGACAATAGTCCAACATTCTACTGTTCAGAAAATAAAATACTAATTTAGGTCAAATAATGCACAGACAATCTTTCAGTATTTTCTGAATCTAGTTTCATAGAGATCAAAGAAAATAACAATACACGATGAGTCCCCTACAAATACCATTTGTCATTCTCAAGCAAATACAAACTTTTAATTATCACCAGTAGGTGACCATAATGCTCCAGTGGTATTTAGAACCATCTAAACCTTTAGGTGATTGTTTCTGTGTTTTTCATTGGGCCTTCATCCCGAGCACTTTAAAAATGAATATTCATAAAAAGAAAATGTCACCTTTTGAAGATAACTTCCATGGAAGCCATATCTGATTTTGTACAGACATGAATTTAATTTGAGACACTTTAAATATGACTACAAATATTTCATTCAGTGTCCCATGTAAACCTGACATTTTGTTTGAAAAGGGTCACAATCACTGGAAGACTGACTAGGAGCAGCATATGGTACATAGTGTGATTATTGAGTACACTTGTGTTTATCAATGTTAATCACTGTTTAAAATTTGGATTTAAATAAAAGATATTAAAGAGAATTCACAGGAAAATATTATATTACATTTGAGATGGCCAATCAATAACACTGATGAAAAAAAAAAAAAGAACTGATCTTTATTAGTCTGCCATGATAAGCAGATTGCTTGCAAATACGCTTACTTTGGTGTTGATTTCTTCCTTCTCTGTCCTTTCTGAGGGGTTTCAGCAATGTTTCTCTTCCTTTTGGAGCCACTTTTGCATTTTGCAGTTTTTCAGTCAGATCATCCAAGGAAATCTGAAGCATTGTTTGCACATCGCCATTATAACTGTCTGGGCCAAGATCATACTCAGTCTCTCCTGAGGTCATCCTTACAAGACATCCTTCATTCATAAAGTCTGGCAACAAAGCTGATGGCTGACCTGAAGTTTGTAGATATTTTATCTGGCAGTTCATCAGACATCATAGTTTGGATATGGCAGTTTCTGGTGGCATCCAACTCTGAGGGTGTCTTAATTTTTGATTTACCTCTAAAGCTATCTTGATGCCAATGTTCTTGTCGCCCGTTTTCTGTTCCAACAATGTCAAAATCTTTGTAATGTTATAAAAATCTGAAAGCTTCCCTATTTTCTGTAGCATCCAAAACACCTGATATTTAAATCTTCCATCAGATTTTTTTTGGCCAACTCTGTGAAACAGAGAACAAATGAATGACTAAAGAATCTATATCTCTGGAGGAGACAATACTTATAACGGCATCACCATCTTGGAGCTCAGAGACATTATCCAACATCAAGTCAATTTGTGCTAATTCAGCTTCACCTTTACGTTGGTGTATGCTTTGGAGGACAAAAAAATGCTCAGATCCAGTTGAGGAGAAAACAGCTCTTACAGGTGCTGTGTATTTGCTGCAGGGACAAACAGATTTTTCTTCAGTTACACAAGTACATCCCTGTATATATAATTTGCTGTCAATGTCCAACACTAGGTTTTGTTTGATGTCAAGACTTTCAAATTTTCCCGCCAAGTAGGTGCTTATGAGGTGCTTTCCCTCATTGGTTTCAATCACATGTTTGCAGCAGAATCATTCATCTGTCATAATATCACAAATGACCCTGAGACGACTAAAAGAGGCTGCATCTTTTTTTCTTTCTCTGTTCTCTTGTGGCAGCTTTAAAGTCATCAGGAGTGAATTGGTACTTTTCTACTTTTCTTCACATACTCCTATTCGCTTCAGTGCAGGAATTTGTCCCAGAAGATCTTTCAAAATACTGTTCTGAACAAAGTTTAAATACTGTTTGCAACTCACTAATTTGTCTTTGAACTTCACCCCTGCAAACTCTAAAGTAGCTACTTTGATGTTAATCGATATGCCAGCTGATAATGGCTTTCTCTTTTAAAAAAAACAAGACCAGCCTCAAAGACCAGCCTACTAGCATTCAAATAAAAATTAAATATGTGTTTTACAGATATGTTTCCTATTCTACTTGTTATATTCAATCCCAGTAGTGTAAGCCTAATTCTTTATCCCTTATGACGACTGTGATAAATGTACCATAGGAATAAGATTTTTGTATACAAGGCTTTCCCCTTTACCTTGATTAAAAGTCACACTTCTCTCGTACTTTATATTAAAAACAATCTTCTGTGAATTAGCAGTGTGATGAAGAAATGTCACTTTTGTCATTCAGGTGTATCTTCCCACACAAAATATTAATGCAAAGAAGCTTCGTGGTTGATAAATTATCTTAAAGTTATTTTGGGAGGAATCTGTGCTGATACCTGCACATATTTTTCTTCTTGAAATTCCAACTCTGATACAGTGAAGTTGCTGTCTGGTTCATCTGCAGACTCCGATGCAGTTGAAATGTCAACTGTTTCATCTAGAGACATTGTCAGGAATGATTCTTCAAGTTCAAGAAGTGGCATGCCATCATCACTCAGATCTGTTTGATCTGCTTCTGAAGTTCCAACAGGTGGCATTTCCGAAGTTATGCCATCCTGATCCTTGTGATCCATAGCAGGAAATTGTGTTGATCGGTACAGTCCACATATTTCTGAAAGTGTTAAGGAAGAGCAAATAATGCATATAATTTCTGGCATTTTCCAATCAATTTCTGAGGTAATGATAAATAAATCAACTCATGTTCTTTTTCCATTTTCTGAAAATGTGGCTAAATCAAATGAGATCGAGTTTTTACTAGTTTTGTTTTTACAATGGAGATCAATCCTTCCTCTAAATTGCAGGTAAACTTATGCAGTTTTAGTTTTAATTTTCATGTTCACTTTTATAGTTGTCACTTTTTATAAATTGAATATGACATGATTGATACAATAACAATATTATTACAACTTAAGCTAATAATGAGTGTTATTATTACCTTCTGAAATCTTGGACCAACAAGGTATAAACGACCATCTTCGCAACCACTCATGCCTCTGTCTAATGCCTGACTCATCTGGGAATTCTTCTACAATGCACATCCGTCCTTCATCTTTTGTCAGCTCAATTTCTTTCATGCAGCTGCATACAAAGACATTTTTGAATCTGCATTCAGCGGCATGCCAAGTTCTTACAATGGCAGCATCCCATGGTATTCCCTTTAAGGTGAGAGGCAATGTGCACGACTGAAGTGATCTGCTTTCACCAGGATTGGGATCACTTTTGTGTTTCAATCTTACAGTGTTGTCTATCATCAAGATCAGGAGACAATCTCTTATCCTGGTTATCTTCTGGTGCACTCCATTTTCTGTTTCACAGAAAACTGAGTACCAATTAATATAGGACTTGTAATAGTACAGATCAAGTTCTGCTTTTGCTTTCAACAATCTCTCTGGCTCTCTTAAGCTTCTGGTTGTTCCTGCTTCAGCTGTTATATCAAACACAGTGTTTATGCTGTGATAATGCATTGCAAGTTCCAATGTATCCCTATCTTGAATGATTACTGTGTGTGTTCTGTTGAAGGTATTTATGAGTCTGTCATACACTTGGTACAGTTGGAAAAGCTTTATTTCAGTAATTTCACTGCATTCTTTTTTTTGCCTTCCAGATGCTTTTGCGGTTAATGAAGCCTTCCAGAATAATTTGCAGTAGTAACGGTATGTCCAAATGCCACACTTCTAACAAACTATATGTCTTCCAGTGCAGCAGTTTGTATGACAGTGTGCTCTGACATGCAGTGCACACACTTTTTCTTTATCTGGTGCAGCTGAGACATGTCCAGTAATTTTGCTTTCAGAGACCATATGTTCTTGAAGCTTACCCAGCATGATGTCATCTTGAACATGAAATTTACTGAAACTTGTTCCATGTTTGTATTTATCAAGACCACCAGCATGAAAGAACACAATATTTGGACAGAATGCATTATGGTCACTAAACAAAACTTGCCCGATTAGGCCAGCAATGTCTGTAACAGAATAAAAATCCCCGCTAACTTCCACAAAGACATGAATACCGGTTTGGTGCTTACAATAGGGGAAATATTCAACACAAGATATCAGTTTTATATGGTCAGGGTAGTAGAGATCTGCTTTTGTCAACACTGCAGCCTCTATCACCTCTGCATAGTGGTCCTGGCCAGTGAAATCTTATCTCCATCCAGTCTTTATGCAACCGACTTTCTCTGCTTGCGTTCAGAAATTACTCAGTCACAATGGCATTGTTTAGTCCATCAGCTAATTTTATTTCCTCATTGAACCTCCATTTTTGTTTTACTTCATCTTCATATGTATTCATGAAATGTCTTGATCCTGTGACTAAAATGGTACTCAAAGAAACAAATTTTATTCCATTCCGTTGCAGAAAATTGAATTCTATATTCACTATAGAGGGTTTGTTTATCTTCTTCAACTCTAAATTCTGACAATAGATGTTCTTCAAGGTATGTAACCTTCAAATGACCATAAACCACAGTCTTGTATACATTTAGAATTGTTTCATTACATTCTTTTCTTTCTGTTTGTAAAAACAAAGTTTTGCACAATTTCTACAATGTTCTTACAAATGACTATCATATTCAAGAGCAAAGTAATAATGTAATATTGTTGATAATGTAAGATATGTTTTGCCATCTACTACTTTGTCGGAGTGTTTGTATCCCTTTATTTCTCTCTGAACATTTGCAACACACAATTCCTTGTCAATGGTCCTAGTATGGTTGTCTTTAAGTAGTTTTAACGTCTTCAGATGGAGCGTAGCACACTCAATCAAGGACAGAAAACTGCAGGTCTTTCAATGAGGCCATTTTTACAGACATAGTTCAGGAGTAATATCTGAAAATAATCCAGTGATGTAAAAAAGAAATTCAGTGAATTCCTATGGAATATTTCACGAATACTTATTCTTCCCACACTATGGTACATTTCATGAAACATGGATTCATTGAGAGCATTTCGATTTGATTACTAATAGAATTGTATATTACACTGTCATGCAATCACAATTTATGCACACCAACTGGTTTTATTAATATTCAAACATTTTATGTTGAGAAAAGTGTAAATATGGTTTAAAATAGATATCTTAATGCTGTCAAAGGGTGAATCAGATACTTTAGATAAAAAATACTATACACTTAATGTCCAGCCTCAATAAAAATGCACATACGATCTTTGATATTTTATTCCGGTAAACTTGAAGAACGTTTATGTATTTGCACCACTCTCCTGCCATATCCTACGGAGGGACCACATAGCATTGTCCATATCCGTTCCATGCAGCATAAATTTAATTTTAGCTTATTTGCAAAGAACTTCGTGATTGCAATCAAATTTGGTGTGAGTTTAGCATCAAGGAGAACTAGATCAAATTTCATTTTAAGATATTACATGAAAATGTGACTATGAAATGGCTTGTTGACTTAGAAGATTATCTCTACATCACAAATTTTGCTTTGGCACAAAAATTTATTATGATTATAGGCTTACAAGATTTATGTCAAGTTAAATGTTCACCTTTTGTTTCCTTGAAAATTCTGGATTATGGTCCTCAACTGACCTAAGAATTTAATGTTACATTTTTAATTTTTGTTTTAATTTTACCATATTGTCATCAGCATATTTGTTCTCTGAACACATTCCAAGTTTGTTTGTTTGCTTAAAAAAAAAAAATCCAAGTGCTACAGACATTCCCTGATCTTTATTTGATAATGTCACTAAATATAATTTATTGTACTTCTGTATTTTTTAGATCTGCATCTTACATAATATCGGATGAACTTTAATACATTTTCTGAGTTACATATAGATATTTAAATTAAAGACAATGGGTGATACAAACATAGGTAATGATACGTACCACCGTGCCAATGTTATTATGGTTAAGTAGAGTGTCAGATTCAGTTTGACTTTATTATGACTACCAAGGGGGATGTTGTAAAAATATACTCTATGTAAATTATATTTAATAACTTTAAATTACTCTGACAGATTAATTTTAAAATTTAGGACACTTTACTATGATATATATGGAATAAAAGAGGCTAGGAAGGGTCAAGTGCTATGCACTGTTATAGACATACAATCAAAGAATATAAAAAGAAAACAGACAAGTAATAATAATGTAAAAATATATATTTTTAAGTATTAAAAAGATGTAGAATAAGAAATAATTACCTTCTGTAAACTCATGCTGATTAGTCCTCTGGCATCAGTGTGGAACAAAATAACAACAAAATATATATGGTGTATGTATATACACATATGTTTATACAATACACTGAAAATATTAATGACCAAAACAATCATGCTATACAGACAATGTATGTACCACCAGCCCTAACATTGGAGGTATCTTATTACAGAACTGGTGGAGAAAAATGTTTAGATTAACAGTACTGTCTAATTTATTTGACAAGGTGATGATAACAGAACCGGAATCAGTTTGCTCAGTTTGAGTCAACCAAGCTACCTTTGTCATAGGATGCACCAAGACAGGGCACAGATGGGCAAAGACATGCAAAGACAGGGCAATGACAGGCAGAGACAGTACAAAGATGGCGCAGAGACGTTTTAAATTTACAATACTGGAAAATATTTACTGTTGATACAAAATTAATAAAAATAAATATATAAGAATTAGAAATGTTTGCTTTGTCTATGTGTTGATCATTCTTTTTTTAAAATATCTATCTGCACTCAACATTGTAATGAATTATGTTAAGTATTCAATAATGCATTTTGTCAAAATAATAGAATCTTCTCATCGTTATTTGTAAAATATTTTATCATTTAATACAGATGCAGATAGTTCCTGGAGAGTATATATTTTATATATACATATAGTAAGTATCAAAAACGAGAATTGCGCAAAGACGGTGCAGAAACGTTATATACTTACAATACTGGAAAATATTTACTGTTGATGCAAAATTTATATAAATAAATATATAAGAATTAGATATGTTTGCTTTGTCTATGTGTTGATCATTCTTTTCTTTCAAAAATTCAATATTTTGACATATGGAAGTTGAATGTTCTTCAACTTTAATTGTTACTTCTATTCTCTTTTTCTTATTGACCATGAAAAGTCCTCATGTAAATTTCTGAAAATATTTAATTACGGTAAGTGTTGAGAGAAGGAATAAGACACACAAAGACATGGCAAAGACGTGCAAAGAAGGGCAAAGACAGTGCAGAGATGTTATATAATTACAATACTGGAAAATGTTTACTGTTGATACAAAATTTATGTAAATAAATATATAAGAATTAGAAAGTTTGCTTTGTCTATGTGTTGATTGTTCTTTTTTAATATATCTATTTAACTCAATTAACATAGTGGCAGTACAAGGACAGAAATGTTTTTAAACTTACAAAACTGGAAAATATTTACTGTTGATATAAAATTTACGGTATATGGTAGGGAATTGCTGCTGTGTTGCTCGTCATTCTAGTTCGAAGATGACCATGACATCTATATCTGGTTTTGGTTTCTGTGAGTACGTGAGTGGCTCATCAGGTCAATTTGTGCTCTGAACTGTCTGTGGCACACTTGACAGAAGATGCCACTTGGGTTTGATTGATCAATAGAGGATGTGCTGCAGTTCTTAGAATTACACTGCTCACTCTTCTGCACTGCCTCTGCAGTTCTTCTCCGTTCAAAGTCTGTAGCTCCAGTATGGATGAGACTCCGCCAGGTAGAGCGATCCTGTGTGAGATCTTCTCAAGATTCAGGGTAAATGCTGAAGTTTTTCAAGGATGATTTGAGGGAATCTTTGAAGGGTTTCTTCTGACCACCCTGAAAAATTGCTTTTCCTCCTTCAGCTTGCCTTAAAAGATCTTCTTTGAACTACAATTGTTGAACTACAATAGGGACATTGAAAATAGATAGGTTCTTGAGTGCACTTCTCACGAGCCCAATGGGCTATGCAGAAATTAGGGATGTGAACACCCATCTCTTGAGTACATTCAAAGTCAAAAAAGATAAAATACGCTTGTTTCTTTTTCTTCTTGTGCTGGTCTTCCTTGATGTCTTCCTCCACTTCTTTGTCATGTTTTTGAATGTAGCATTGATGTTCAAAGTCTACGATTTGGTCACAAAAATGGCATTTTTTCTTTCCAGGACAAATGTGTCTCTTTGAGTTATTGGCTCGAATACGATATCCACAAGTGGAGCACAATCTCAATAATTTGCAAGCACTTTTCTATTGGTGAACTGTTTCATATGATGTTGTTCAAAACAAATGGGACTGACAAAGGTTCACTTGCAATAAGAGCAATACATTCGTTGTTTTCCTTCAGGAATGCATGGTTTGGAGACTAAACAGCCCCAACATCTCTCTCTCTACATTGAATGTATTGCTCCCAATTGCAAAATCCTCGGTCACATTTCTCACAGTAGTAGGGGTATCCAAGAAATCCTGTGACACTAGTAATGGCATCGAAATGCTCTTGATGATGAAACACGTGAATGTATTTTCCTAGGGCTACCATACGTCCTCTTGTTCCCGGACATGTCCTCCTTTTCAGTCCTTAAATCTCCTCTTTCTTATATATATTTTATATATATATATATTATATATATATATAAGAGTGTCCTCTTTTTTGAAAGTTCAAATATGGTAACCCTAACTTTCCATCTGGGAAATCGGGTCCATGAAACACCAGAGCTCCGCGAACCACTTAAGGGTATAATTTCAACATATAACAAGGAGCCAAGACATCTTAAAGTTTTTGCATTTCAGGAATGCCACACAGTCTTTTTCAAAATGCCTGCCTGTTGCAACAGGAGTTCTGCTTCTCTTTGTTGTTTGTTTCTGCCTGATTTTTAAATGCTGTCCCATGTTCGTTTCCATTTCTGTGGTCTCATTATTCTTGGAATGTGTTCGCCCCACGATGATGGCATGGGCTAAGCAACTCGATCCACACAGGAAACTTCAAACTGTCTTGATGAATGGAGAGTCTCAAACAATCGTTCTCTTTAGCTTGGAACAAGAAATACCACAAATTGGTAACGAAACCTGCAGCTTTCTTGGGGGGTACTTCAGATTTGAACTCTATAAATTTCACCGTATAGGTGTAAGCCGTGGTTTCTAGAAGTCGCTTTTTGCATCTCTCGAATGTGATAATAATTTTCGGGAGCTACTGAAGGACTTTCTTTTTGAGTGGCTCTAAACTCTCTTGGTCTTGTGGCAGATGAAGTGGAGGGTATTGGTTCAGGCTCACTCATGTCCTCTTTGAAATCACTGGCATGTACTTGGGCTAACATTTCAGCTAGCGGCATATGAGGTGGTATGGAAAGTCGTCACCATCACCTCTTGGTTTGTCACCGAAATTGTGTGATCATTTCATCTTCATTGCAAACTTTGAATTGACTGAGTTTTACACTCACTCTCTCCCTATATTAAGAGAGATATTCTCACCCTAAGAGTAAATATTAGTCATTCAACTTTCAAACTGTGAAGATGGAAGAGTCAAAAAAGCTTACCCTTCTGGTCAGAGATTTAGCACAACAGACCATTGTTGCCATCAGAAATTTAGAGAGAGTTCTTGGAAAGTATACCACTTTTTCCATTAAGACTACAGACTACTTCTCTTGAGATAAAAGTCATGATACTTGCTATGTCTGGCAGGAAAAAGAACATTGAGCTCCAGAATGTCCACAATGTCAAAGCAAAGAAAAGACAGTAGAAAATAGAGACAAAGGCAAAGATACCTGTTATCATTGTCAGTAAAAAAGGACATTGGTCTTCAGAGTGTCCTAAGAGAAAAGAAAACAAGCAGAAAAAGGAGTGTGAGGAGGCGAAGGGTTCTTCAGAAACAGAAGAAGAACCCATTCCAGTAAAGAAACATAAGAAGTCAAGACCACTGGAAGACAGTGAAGAAGAAGAAGAACCCATTCCAGTAAAGAAACATAAGAAGTCAAGACCACTGGAAGACAGTGAAGAAGAAGAAGAACCCATACCCATGAAGAAATTCAAGAAAAGAGACAGACAGTGAAAGAAAAATGAACTTTGATGTATTATGAACTTTTCATTGTAATTTGAAAGAGAATATACTAAAAAGAAAACATAAGTGTCTCTTTGTCTTGATTTTTTATACTATGGGCTCACACATGCACTCATACAAGAAAATATATTTTTTAAATGATATATAAGTTTTACTTTAATTGGCAATCATGGAGTAGTATCTCTTTTCTAAGAGATATGGTTGGCTCTGAATAGGACCATTGGGTGTTTGTTTTTGACAAACTCATGGACTTTACATGATGAGCTTTAACTGCCTCAATCCCTTTCCATGACCAAGTCCTACTCTTGTTGTTGCTGCTTTGGTAGTAGTAGCAGTTACTACTGCTGGTATCTCAGGAGTAGTGAGAGTGGATGGAGTAATGGGCTTAGAAAGCTTAGCCCATGAAGGTCTCTTTCTCTTGGGTTGAGTTAAAGAAATCTGATACATTTGTCTCAGATACTATAACTCTGTCAAAATGTTTTGTAGCACACACAACGTTTTGTTTTCACTCCCTTCCTTCTGTCCTTCACACTTCAAAGTTTTCCTCTTCTCATCTTCTTCTTGTTTTCTTCTTTCCTCTTGTTGTTGTTGTTGTTGAAGAAATGCTTCTTCTGATTCTCTCTGACACTTTCAAAAAGTCTCCAGTTCTTCCTTCTGCCTCTTTCTAAAATCATCTGCCAAGGGTAATGATGCAGCAGGCAAAAATTCTTGTGAAGATGTCAGAAAATCCACCAAATCCAAATTAAAGTGATCCTCTTCTGGAAGAATGCTAGTTACTGCTGCATTCATAATCATAGTACTATCACTCTGAGTATACGAAGTCTCCATAGCAGGTGCACTCCAATACATCGTCTTCATGGCTTCAGTCATACTCAAAATTGCGCAGCAATGGTAAACCATACGAATGCTGTTGCACCTATATCCTGAATGTGACATCATGCATCCACTCTCTTCTGATTGGAAGAGAAACCATGCATTTTGCAACATGTGTTTGGATTAGTGAAACATTTCAATCCATTTCAATCTGATCTTTGGCTATATATACCACCGTTTTGTTACATTGTGTTACCTGTTCGCAAGACAAGATGTATATACTACAGGAGAATCAGCATCCATCGTATCGTGACATGCTCTTCAACCTGGACTACCTCATGTATGTGAAAGCATCATGGGCTATCACCAAGATTATGGCCACGGCTATTTGGAAAAGAAGAATTTATGAAGAGAGACAAAACTGTCTGAAGTGGGTCTTACTCTATGAACCTGAAGTGCGAAGAAGTTTGAGGAAAAGAAGACACGTGAAGAGATGTCACTTATGTTAACTGACTTTGGTTAACAACCCAAACGGTCCTTTTATGGGCCACCCACATCTCTAGAAAAGAGATACTACTCAAATTGCCATTGGTGTTTTATGTATGTTTATCTATATGTCCCTATGAACCTATAAACCCATTTAACATAGGATTTCCCTTTGTGCCCCATAAACCCTTTTGTCCCTATAGACCCATTCCCCTATTTAATCTGTGGATCCCATTTAACATAGGATTTCCCCTTGTGCCCCATAAACCCTTTTGTCCCTATAAACCCATTCCCCTATTCAACCTATAGACCCATTTAGCATAGGATTTTCCTCGTACCCCATATACCCTTTTGTCCCTATAAACCCTCTTATCCCTATAAACCCATTCCCATGTTAAACCTAGGGACAAATTTAACATAGGATTTCCCCTTGTGCCCCATATCACCCATACCATGTTAACCTATAGGCTAATGCTAATTCCCCTTGTGCCCCTAATATCCACACTGCACTACTTATATATATATATTTTGTAAAGTATCCTGTGGTTTCAAAAAGTAACCAGAATAATGTTTTCTAGCGTAGTAGTGAAAGATCATTTCTGCTGACTGTGAAATTAAAGAAAAGTAAATAGATAAAAGTCATGATGACCATTCATTATAAAAAAAATACAACTTTTGGCTTGGATAGACCATCTCACCATCTCATAATATCAATCTTCTTACATATCAATAAACTCTTGCTGGGTTCTTGATGACCATGGGCCCTTGTATTTAAAAAATAACACTTAGTTCAAGGTAGTCATGTGTCAAATATATATATAAAAAAGTCTGAAGTCACAGCCCAAATATATTTTATTCTGTTAGTCTGAAATTGATAGAATGATTGCTGGGATAGACTTTGATAAATGTAAAAGAAAAAAAGAAAAAAAAAACCAATATCCTACTTTTTCACCCAATGAAATGTAACTTTGACATATTTTTTAGAGACTATCAGTAATCTCACATTAGCGGGGAAAGTGCAAGATTGTAGAAAGTAACAACAAATTTTAATTTAAGTGTTGAACCAATGCAAAATTAAGAAAAACATTGGACCACTTGAAAATGTAAAGGTCCACCAAGAAAAATTTGATCGAGTATCTCAAAATATTGCTTTTGGAACAAAACAAATATAATATTTCAATTGGTAATATAAGGGGCCCACTTAAAAATTAATTCAGTTTAACTGCATCTAGTACACTTTTCTTGCAAACTGATGCCGACCCATCTCAGGGAGATCACTGCCCTTGCAGATTTCCTATTTTTACAATAATAATAATAATAATAATAGCAACAACAATTCACGATAAAATAAGACGCCCTTTTAAAAATGAGATACATGTTTAAAGTGCCCTTTTTGGTGGATAATTACCAAGCCCCATTTAGATCCTTGGTGAAACACTATATACAAGCAAGGTAAATCAATTCACAATAACTTTCCCACACACATGAAACTACAAATTTTTCTGTAAAAAATACAAAGCATGACATGAAAATAAAAAAGAAAGGATGAACAAACAAAATTGCAGGATCTTTAGGCTCATTTGCATGTAAATATAGATACTTACTCTCCTCTTCTGACACTCGTATTCTTCTTATTCCAATTATCAAAATTTAAGTCCTATGGATAAAGTTCTTTTACCATGGCCCAGCTACCTGTAATGAATTGCCTCTTGAACTTAGACACAAAGACACTGTGATCTCATTCAAGAGTGCTCTGAAAACTCACCTATTTCAACTGCAAGAACAGACTCAAGAATTAAAATGTTTCCTTACTCTTAATAATTTTCAGCATGCTTTTGTTTGTAACTTCACAGTTTGTTTTTGTAATCGTGTCCATGTATATGTCCTTATGTTTTAACTAATATTGTAAAGCGCTTAGAGCTTTTAAAGATTAAGCACTGTACTAAGTCCTCATTATTATTATGATTATTATTATTAAAATCGGCTCACACCCAACATAACATGTTTCTAACTATAATATAAGAAAGAAACAACAAATGGGAAATAAATTCTACAATTGAATATAATGGAAAATGGAATATTTTCAATAACATAAGGCAAAGTCATTTATGGCTGTTATAATTTACTGAAAACAGAGTAGATACAATTTGGTAACACAACACACTACAATATTTTGTGAACATGGCCGTATCCCCCTGATTTACAAAGTCTCATGATCTAACACGGCTCCAGAGAGCGTGATTTAATAATGTTGAAATGGTCAATAAAAAGTATGTACTTGCATATCAATATATTTTCCTTTCTTTTCATTTTAACAATAACATATCTTGGGATTTTCACCACCACCACTACCATTCTCCTCCTCATCATCATTGTCATCATTGTAATCATCTTCTTCCTCCTCCTGACTTCATCATCTTTGTTGTCATTACAGTAGTAGTACAAAGAGGAGGAGGAGGACTTCTAGTAGTCTGATAAATCAGCCCCCCAAACTTGCTCTGGTATGATGGTTGGGTGGTGGGGGTTGATTTACCAGGCTAGACAGAGAGCAGTAGGAAATTGGTGTTGTATATACTAACGCTGCTGTTGCTGATTGATGCTTTATTGAAATGTAATTACTGGTTACTCATATAGATATGGATCATAGTTTCAAATCTAATTACTAGGTACTCCTATAGATATGGATAATAGTTTGAAATGTAATTACTAGGTACTCCTATAGATATGGATCATAGTTTGAAACGTAATTACTAGGCACTCCTATAGATATGGATCATGGTTTGAAATGTAATTACTGGTTACTCCTATAGATATGGATCATAGTTTGAAATGTAATTACTATGTACTCCTATAGATATGGATCATAGTTTGAAACGTAATTACTAGGTACTCCTATAGATATGGATCATAGTTTGAAATGTAATTACTATGTACTCCTATAGATATGGATCATAATTTGAAATGTAATTACTATGTACTCCTATATATATGGATCAAGGTTTCAAATGTAATTACTGGGTACTCCTATAGATATTGATCATAGTTTCAAATGTAATTACTGGGTACTCCTATAGATATGGATCATAGTTTGAAATGTAATTACTAGGTACTCCTATGGATATGGATAATAGTTTGAAATGTAATTACTAGGTACTCCTATAGATATGGATCATAGTTTGAAATGTAATTACTGGGTACTCCTATAGATATGGATCATAGTTTCAAAGACATGGCAGTTGTTTGAGATGGATAATAAAAAATAAATGAACAGACAAAAGAGATATTGGATGGAATGAATAGACAGACAGACAGATTGACAAACTCCATCCTGAACACAATTTTGGCAGACCATGACCTAAGAAATATTTATATTAAATTTAATCAAATTTGATCCAGTCTTGTAAAAGAAGTTGAAAATATAAAATGTTGACAAAACAGAAAGAATGAAAAGCAGATGCATAGACAATGGATCCACAATGCACTGAGAGCTATGCCATAATTGAGTTATGTAGCATATGCAATAATCTGGTGTTTCATAACCAGGTTATTATATGCTAATTATGATAATGATGGAGTGGTATCTGGGCATAGTACCATTTTCTTTCCCATATACTGTAGTCCTATTATTTATTATTTGTATTAGGAAAACACCTTGGACAATGGACAAAAAACACATAATTTGATGCTCATCACCTAAAAAAAATTGCAATTACATATTCTTGAAATTAGCAAACAGTTCCAAAAGCAGTCACTTGTGTAATTAAATTTCATGACAGCCATCACCGATTCATCTGCATGTGTTAATTAGTTTTACTTGATGGGAAATTTTTCCATTTATCTCATGACCAGTTTTTCAGGAGTCATATCCATTTTTATTTAATATAACTGTATCACAAGTTTTAGGAGTTATTTATTTACCATACAGTAACAGCTAATTTTAATTCATATTTAAAAAAAAGCTAAAGAAGAGCTGAGGCGGGTGTCAGTGTCTGCAAAAGCATATTTATATATACAACCTCACTGAATCTCAACCATCCTTTCCTCCTAGGTCCTAGGCAGCAGTTTTGGAGTGGGTTTCATAAAATCTATCCCCTGGGAAGGCCCTATTTTATTGTTCATAAGAAATCATAATAACAATTGTATAATAATAATAATAAAAAATAATAATAATAATAATATGAATAATATGGATCTTTTAAAAAAAGATATGTAGAATGATACAAGCAGAGTCAAACAGAAAACAGAGTAGCAAGTAGATCACAGTGACCTATTTTGTTACGATTGTGTAGTACTTCTAAGGTTGCACGCCCATAGCAAATTTCATGACTGTACAAGCAACAGTGAGAAACTGCCCTAAACAAAAAAGGTGTACATTTGTTAATACCAACAACATCAACATAAATGCTCACAACTATGACACCATGGGGTATAGCTTAGGTTTTCCTGCACTTTTGTACATACAGGTTTAAAATTAATTGCTGCCAATCTGATGCATGGACTAAACACCATAATGAAAGTTCACTTGACTTTGATCAATGTGAGCTGAAAGTGACATCGAGATTGATGCTTATGGCAATATAAATTGTTATTTTACACCTATGATAGTACAAGCAATCCTGATCTTTCATATAAATTTGTATTATACACCTATGATAATACAAACATTCCTAAGCTTTCTTATAAATTTTTATTATACACCGATGATAACAAAAGCATTCCTAACCTTTCATATAAATTTTTATTATACACCTATGATAGTACAAGCAATCCTAATCTTTCATGTATACCATGTGACTGGCTATTATAACATACAGCTTCTCAATCTAATTCATGTGCATACACTGTATTGGATAGCAAAATCTACACTGGATGATGAAAACTTATAGTGTACAGAAGGGAGGTAAATGTTGTTGCTTGATTCCTATAGTTATTTCCCTTGCTAAAACTGCTATTCCCAAGTTCATACACTGGTTAGGTTTTATACATATTTATGCATACATAATTTAGTTTTCATATATAGAAGAAAGAAAAAACAAATCTCCACACAAAAGTTCTTTGTTAAGAATATTTCTTTATTTAGTTTGTCTTGACAACAAATGGCATGCACATGTATATACTGTAACAAACAACATTTAAAAATGCAACAAGTGTTTTATAATAAAATTAAAACATTACATCCCGCCTGTGGTAAGTATTAGGTTATTCCCCTTTTAATTTTAAAAATATCTCATAATAACGATTGTTATTCTCATGATTTGAAATTTTGTTGGAATAAGTGTGGTTTTTATATTTAAAGCATTCCTACATCTTGTTTGTTCAAGGGGAGATGATAAAATTAAAGGGAGGAAAAAGCAAAACAAGATCAACAGCTTGACTACAATTATACTTGTCCATGTTGTGTTGACAAACCTGAATCTGACTTGATGCCTTCAGTGTCATGAGAATACAGGCTTTTGACTACTACATAAAACTTGTACGCTAAAATTCCATAATGGACAACATAAGACATGTACACTGAAAGTCCATAATGTACACTAAAAGTTCATAATCTGCAACATAAGACTTGTACACTAAAAGTCCATAATGTACAACATAAGACTTGTACACTAAAAGTCCATAATGTACACTAAAGGTCCATAATGTACACAAAAGGTCCATAATGTACACTAAAAGTCCCTAATGTACAACATAAGACTTGTACACTAAAAGTCCCTAATGTACAACATAAGACTTGTACACTAAAAGTCCCTAATGTACAACATAAGACTTGTACACTAAAAGTCCATAATGTACAACATAAGACTTGTACACTAAAAGTCCACAATGTACAACATAAGACTTGTACACTAAAAGTCCATAATATACACTAAAAGTCCATAATGTACAGATCATTGTATAATAAATCTCTTAATATGCGGCAGATGATCACACAAGTTCTTAAATTTAATGTCCAAAAATTTTTTCTTTGAAAGGACAAATAACGACAAGACATTTATTGTAATAAATTAATTATATTAACAGCAATATGCTTATCACCCACAATATAAGGTTGTCATTAATCTACCTTTTAAAATGGCAAAATAATTCACAAAATTAGGCATAGCAATATTTAGTAATTCGTGGTATGTGCATCCTTATGATTAAAATGATATGAACACTTTAGTAGGTACAAGTCAATATTTATATACAATATAAAATATAAATTTGCTTGATAAAATATATATTTTATGTAAAGCAAACGCAACTTAGATCTTAAGTTAACTTTCAACATGTAAAAGTGCATTTAAATACATATCATATGTATTTATTTGGTAAGGCACCAAGTATATATGTACAAACACAAAGTAAATCACAATAGATTGTCAATTATGTGCATGTATGTAATAAATTCATTGACAAATATCACTGATAAATGAGAAGTACATCTAACAAGAGTAACATAAACAACACATCATTCATCTTCCCTGTGTTTACTAGTCCTTTATGTAGGCACAAGTAGGGTATGGTTGAATCTGGAAATTACTGACCAACAAATCTCGAAGTCCTGGACCATTGGTCAAGGTATGTGGTCTTTAACTAAACTTAGTGTACACAAACCATTATTTTCTTATTAGACTTACCATGACCATGACCTATGACCTTTAGGCCCCAGAATCTATAGGTTTCTTTATTACCCTACATAAGTGCAAGCCATCCAGAAAGTTTGGTCAAGGAACTTACTCTAGAATAAAGTTATTCTGCAAAACCCATTTTCTTTGAGCCACAATGACCTTGACCTTTGGACCCCCAAATCTATAGGCCTCTTCCATACCAACAAAACCTCCACCAACTTTGGTTTAGTTATGTGGTATAGAACTAAAGTTATTATGCAAAAACTGTGAATTTTGACCTTTTGACTCCAAACTTGACAAGCTTCTTTCTTTCGTTAAGAAGAACATTCCTGTAAAGTTTGACAAAGGTACGTGCTGTAGAATTGAAATTATCATGTGGAAAAGACAAAGTAAATGGACAGATGGACAGACAGGCAGACCAACAGGGTGATAGCATAATATGCTCCGCCAAAAGGCAGTCATATAAAAAACAAATGCACTATTCATATATAAACTGATAGTACACTTGATGATATTGGTGGTAGCATCATGCATTTGCCACTAACTATATTACATTTCACTATAGCAAATAAGTTACCAATTAATGTGAACAAGATGTTAACTTGTAAACAAAAATTCCCTTGCCAACAGGCATGGCATGCATTTGAAGTAGCCAACAATATATAGACATAGCATTAAAAATGATGCCAAGGCAATGGGGAATTAAGTACCTTGCAAGGAGATATGCCATGACAGCCAACCCAGGCTGATCTGGACAGGATTCAAACCCATTACCCACTATTTGTGTGTCAAAGCTAATGACTGAGCCACCATGTGGAGGAGGAAATATTACTGAAATATACCACTCACTAAAATGCATCAAACTACAAAGGTAATGTGTTCAAAGATACAGAGGATGTAACAAACAAATGGCTAGAAATACAGATGTAACTCAAACATGAAAATCAGGTTGCAGTTACCTAGTTTTGGTACTCTTCAAGAGATTCATCCACACATTGGTTTTCATTTGTGCAGGTGAAACCGTGTCCAAGACATTAAGGATGTAATGAATGAATGGCAGAAAAAAAAAATTCCCTCAAGCCTTGAAAATAGGTCATTATAACCCATTTGTGGTATGGTTGAGTCACCCTCCTTGAGATACATCAAGATGTTGATTTTTAAGTCTTGGTGAAATAGGATTCAAGATATTGAAGGCATAATAAATGAATAGCTATTACTTTCTAAATGTTTCAAAGATAAATGAAGCAGCAAATATTGCTTATTAGTCAAACCAAAAACAGGATGCAGTATTTTCTCCAGGTTGCACCTTGCACCTTTTAGCACAGTAAAATTTGAAAAGGCATATTTAGAGTTATATCTAGACACTATCTTATTTAAAAAATTCTTTTCACTACAAATTCTTATATTGAACAAGAATGAGAAAATAATTTAGTATCAACTAGAAATGCTAGTATAATAATACTGTAGGAATTTAAATGACTTCCATGTAAATGTTCATAATTGTGGTGATGTAATTAGCAGTAAATTCATAGTAAATGATGAAATAATATTAGGCAGGGCCCCGTGAAAGTGTGAAGGACACCATCAATTTGACCCACGGGACCCTTAGGGCCTTTTGCATGGAAGATGCAAAAAATACTGAGGGCAGAAATAAATATCCCACATCATCTGGAAGATCCCACAATTCTTGCCACAAAAACAATTTGGAAGGTGGGGAGGGGGTTAATGGCAAATTACTAGACAGTCCAAAATGCTGTTGTTATGAGGCTAAAGCTCTTTTAAGACAATGAATACATTACAATTCAACCATTGCTAGTAATACAAACTAGAGCAATTCTGATTGCTTGCCAATGCAAATTCCCCAATTTATACCCCCCCCCCCCCCCCCCCCCCCGATACCTCATTCTCATACAGTGATCCGTCTCCCTGCTATGACTGTTAATGAAAAGTTTTGTCACAATATATGAGAGAATGTCATTATAATTGACATCTTTGTACATATGACCTCTGACACCCTCAAAGGTATCTCAGGGGTGGTTTACCATATAGACAAGCTAAGTACCCAGTACACTGGGGTTTAGGAAGATTATAAATGGTAACAGATAGATGGACAGACAGACAAAGGTACTACATTACCCCCAATGCTAAAGTATGGGGATAACCAGATACAAATTGCATCATTACAAACAACATGTCCTGACCTGGAGGCTATCAAAACATTTTCATGCTCAAACTTAAACCCACCTTTAAACAATTCTTTATGTCTGATTGGCTAATGTTTGACTAATAACCAATAAGACATCAGAAGTTTAAGTTTAATTGAGTGTGGAGTTGGACATAAGATTGTTTATATAATCCTGGGGTCTGACCTTGTGAAATATTTGTGGGGAGGTTCATCCAATCTCCAGTACATACTCTTTAATCTTAATATTCCAGTATCATTTAACTGTTATGAATTCAGGCAATTATGCATGTTGATATGGTGAATATTGATGATTTTTTTGTTGGAAATATACATGTTGTGTAACTATGTTGTGTAACTATGCTGTATAACTATGCTGTGTAATTATGCTGCTACAGTGAAATGTTATGGACCAATGGAGTTGTCCCTCATATACATAATTATATGTATGACACTTCTCCCGACTTTTCCATCATACGGAACAACAGTGTTCTTCTGACACAATTATACGGATATTAACATCAATAACATTTAGGCAAATAGTGTTTTCTTGATAAATTTACAAAAACATTGTGCTCCTGAATAATTCTGTGACATATATTACATAATTTAAAATAACTATGACCATTATAATAATTGAAATGCCTTGAGCCCTTTGCTTGTTTCTATTTCAACATTATTGTATATACTCGCTTATAAGTTGTTTCTAACCGCAAACAACACAGACCCTGATCTGCCATCACACAATGCACCTGCAGATCAGGATCTATGTTGTTTGTTCTACTGCACAGACCCATATCTGCTGGTGCAAGATGCAATGGCAGATCTGGGTCTATGCAGTTTGCAGTTGGATCCGACCTGTAGACGAGTTCAGATGTAACTTGCTAACATCAATGGCAGTGCAAATATGTACAGGAATAAGTGACTGACATGATATAAGAGAGTTAAAGTTATAAAAAGCCTTAACTTCAACTGGAGTAACACCAGTGACTTGAACAGGCTTAATATTTAATACTATACAAAATACAATGCTCCAGTTGATAGAAAACAGCTGATTTGCCTCCCATGTAACTTTCATCAATCATACAAAATATCACTTTGCTTTTCATTAAAGGATAATGCAATCACAGGTGGTCACGCTAATGGAACCTGTATAATTATGTCTGTTTCCATTAACATATAACTTAACGTCATTCTTTTCATATTAAATGTACTGGTAGTATAACAACTGATTCGCATTCTTGCAATCAGTAGAAAATCACACAAATTTCAATGGAAATAAAACAACTCGGATCCAAAGCTTTTGATAAAGTCATGGTAAAGGAAGATATTTTCCAGCTCAATTTCAAATTTGCAGCAACAAGAAATAAAATTTCTTTCCATCTGTAATGATGAAAATGAAGACTTCTGATGGTGGAAAAAGTGAAGTAATTCACATTGGAGGCAAATCAGCCATAGAATATAAGTCAATAGCAGATAACGAAAGTAACTGAAGTATTGTAATGAGCAGATGAGTAAAAAACATTTTTACCACAAACAAATAAAAAATATATTTAATTTGAATGAAGAATTATATATTAAATGATTATTTTATGTTTTTAAAGACAGACATGGAATTCAAAATAACCAGCTTCGTCATGTTTAATGGTAAATGCATTATGATGACTAACAAATTTCTTGAAATGCAATCACCAAGTCTTAAAGTTCACAAAATAGTTTCTACATGTTCCAATGAGAGCAAGTAAATTGTGATGAACCAAGTGTACAAACTCAGTGAAAGACCTAAAACTTTAGGAAATTTAAAAAGCATCATGGGTACAATAAATGGGAAGACAGAATAATGTCATTTTTGTTTGCATCATCTATAATGGGCAGGTCTAATCAGCAATTTAAACCTTATAACCAATTGATTAGTTGTTTTTGTAAACATTAAAAATACTATAAAATCACAATAAGACATACAAATACTTTAATCTGTTTTCCAAAAATAATAATGTAAAACCAAGCTGACATTATGTTTGATTGAATGTAAAGAGACAAAAAGAGAAAGAGATTCAACTTTTCTCACTAACATTTTATAAAACTGTAAAAATCTGTTTCAAGATCATCACAACCAGCTGAGGAGTACACAATGATTAGTTAATTGGGATGAGGTCTATGGACGAATTGGATTTGACTTGCAATAGCTAGTAAGGCATTATTTACACTTTGGGATTGAGATGACAAAATAATGAATTGAAATTTAAGTTCAACCTATTCAAATTTTTTTTTTCACAGCCACTATCATTTAAATTAAGCATTTTAGTAGGTTTTACATTTAGCTATGACAAAGGATTTATGCACAGTCAATGTGATTGTTAAAAGCAATTTTTAAAATTCCTAAATCTAGATCTAGGTCCAATGTTAAGCTCTAACTCTTATAAAGTAAAATGGTAAACCATACTGGAAATATTGGACTGTAGCAGTATCAATCAGCTATTTCCATGTTCAACCATTAAGTGTTCAATCATGCTAATTTATAAAGTTTCTAGCCTGGCAATTTCCAATTTCTCTCCTCTCTCTCTCTCTCACACACACACACACACACACACACACACACACACACACACACACACACACACACTTGTAGATATTTCTGATAATGATTGCTGATGATATATATTTGAAACAAGTGTAATAAATTGGCCTGGGCATAAATTAATGTGCCTGTTTGATCTGTAATTTCAGGTGCCATCATTGATGTGCATTATTTCTTCAACTTTTCCTTTTGTTTAAAGTCTGCAAACCTTTTATCTCTATTTTTAACAGAGTACTGTAAACGATACATTTTAAGCCTGCCCAGTGTTTAATAGTCTTCTATGTAGGCCAGTGGTTTCCCAAAAATGGGTCATGACCCAAATGCGGGTCGCGAGGCCCCTCATGAACCTATACTGGTTCTGCATTTTGGGTCAAAGAAGATGGTATTTAGGGTCGTGATAAAAAAAGTTTGGGAAACACTCATGTAGGCACTAGTGGGCCACGACTGTCTCTGGAGATTATTGACCACAGGGTCTCAATGAGCTTGACCAAAGGTCATGAACTAAACTTACTGAGCAGAAACAATTGTTTTCTTATTAGACTTACCATGACCTTTGACCTTTATACCCCAAAATCTATAGACATCTCTATTACCCTAAGTGCAAGCCATCAACAAAGTTTGGCGAAGGAATTTACTATAGATCAAAAAGTTATTCTGCAAAATCCAGTTTTATTTTAGTCACAACAACCCTGACCTTTTGACCCAAAAATCAATAGGCCTCTTCCAAACCTTAAGTATAAGCCCTCCACAAATTCTGGTCAAAATACATGGTCTAGAACTAAAGTCATTATGAAAAAAACTTTTTTCTTTTTTCAGTTGCAGTAACCTTATGCTTTGACCTTTTTGACCTCCTAATCAATATGCTTCTTTCTTACTGAAAGTGTAAGTCATCTACAACTGAAATTTGTGCGCAGAAACAATATTAAATTTTTCAGCAAAAGTGAACTTAACCTTTGACCCTCAAATCAATATGCTTCTACCTTACTCAAAGTGCAAGCCATCCACAAAGTTTAGTCCAGATCTGTGATACAGAACTAAAGCCATTGTGTGGAAACAAATCATTTGTCTTTTTTAGTCACAGTGACAGTGACCTTTGCCCTTTTGACCCCAAAATCAATAGACTTCTTCCTTACCCCAAGTGCAAACCATCAACAAAGATTGGTTTAGGTCTGTGATATAGAACTAATGTTATTGTGCAGAAACCATTTTTCTTTTTACAGTCACAGTGACCATGACCTTTAACCATTTCACCACAAAATCAGCAGACTTCTTCCTTCCCCCAAAATGCAAGCTATTTACAAAGTGGTAATGGTAGATGCTGGATAACTAAAGTTAATGTGCAGAAATGAAATAGGGAACAGATGAATGGATGAACATTCAGAACATGATACGCTCTGCCTTGTGACATGTGTATAAAAAGTCTTGTTCTCAACTCTCATCAATGTAGATATTGACCTGACATTTAAAAATTATAGCAGTAAAGTTGTCACTACATGGAGATATTGACCTGACATTTAAGAATTATAGCAGTAAAGTTGTCACTACATGCAGATATTGACCTGATATTTAAGAATTATAGCAGTAAAGTTGTCACTACATGGAGATATTGACCTGACATTTAAGAATTATAGCAGTAAAGTTGTCACTACATGCAGATATTGACCTGACATTTAAGAATTATAGCAGTAAAGTTGTTACTACATGCAGATTTTGACCTGACATTTAAGAATTATAGCAGTAAAGTTGTCACTACATGCAGATATTGACCTGACATTTAAGAATTATAGCAGTAAAGTTGTCACTACATGCAGATTGGAGGAAACAAAAATGGTGTCATTTTGTCTTCCAAAAATGTTTACCCATCATGGTTTGAGAATCTTCTAAAAGATCCATTTTCCCTATCTCTTAATTTGTACGTACTGGATTAAACCATCCAAGAGCCAAATATTTTCATGAGATAAGACTATATAAGTAAAAGAAAATGAAATGACAATATATTTTCATAAGTACATGAAACTTTGATTGTAAGCATATAGCTCAAACTTAATCTTAGATATGAGAAACATTTAGCTGAAAAGTGGGAATTAAATCAACTGAACAATGACTAGAATATATCACTTTGATTATTAACCTGCACTACCCTTAATACCTGTTTAAAATGTCAGGAAAATTAAAGGAAAATATAAATCAGGTAATCTTCTACCACACAGTTTTTCTCTATTTTTTCCCCATTTACTATTGTATATACTCACTTATCAGTCAGGTTCAACTGCTAACAACATAGAGGACCCTAATCTACTGTCTCATATTGCACTGGCAGATCAAGGTCTATGTTGTTTGCTTTGATTAGTCCTAACAAACCACACAGACCCAGGATTGCTGCTGTATTATGCAACAGCAGATCTGGTCTGTGCAGTTATATCCAACTTATAAGCGAGTATAAATTGTATTTACTCTTTCATAATGACTAGATACTGAATTTACCAAGTGCAATGAATTCTTTCACTTACAAATAATAAGGAGACCGAATGGTGTACAATATATTCTACTTTTTAGAAAAGGAAACAAAAGTCTAATATCTACATTTAAATTAAAGGAAAATCTGTTAACAAATTAAAACTCCATATACATGTATATATCATTTTTTTATATCAAATGTATTCATTTAATTTCTTTTGTCAAATTTTCCCACCAATTATTGTTTCTCTTTAATATGTGAACTGATCCTATAGTAATTTACATGGATTTACGAATCTGTTTAGAGTTCAAACACAAAACCTTTACCTTGTAATCACACAAAATGCAATAGTTGAGACCTTTTTTCACAATAAAAAAATAATAAAAACATGATAATACAGCTGAACAACTGCGAAGATTTCAGAAGACTTCATACTAAGCTTGCCTTTAGTCCCATCAAAAACTAAAGTACAATAAAACTTGCCTAGGGAGACCACTCCTTGAGCCAACAAAAAAAGGTGTTTCAAGACAGGTGGCCTCTCAAAAAAGGCTATGTTCTGTTGACCTTCAATTCACCAATCAAATTACAGCTTTCACATTTATGAAAGTGAACAACATCATTTGGAACATAGCATTTCCAACAATAACTATCTCTAACAAGTGGACTGGGAATTCCAAAGGTCACCAGAACATGAAGCTTTGTTGGTTGTATTTCTATATTTCAAAGGTGATGAAAATAAGTATCAATGTGATTGACAATTTTTGTCTATTTAAAGTAGGATGATGTAAAGCTGTTCATAAGGCATAGATTAGAAAGAGGAAAAAAAAATCAATTACAATTAAATTTAAATAAAACAACAAAAATTAAAATTAAATAAAACAATTAGAACTTAAAATAAAACAATTTGTGTTATTGTGATACACAGAGAAATTAAGAAACAGAAAGACATATGTATTTATAGCAGGAAATTCTCAGATTATTAATAAAGGTTTTGGTCCAAAAAATCTGTATGTTCTTGTTAATATTGAATTATAACTGTGCACAATTAAAACAATGACATTAAGGCCATTGCATAGTTCTACATACACTAAAATTTTGCTGACTAATAAATTTTCATAAGATGAAATATAAATTTTAGCAAATGACAAGTGAGGTGTATCATCATTACTGTATAAGCAATGCCTTTTAATGAAATCTCAACTTCATTGTAATGTTATTAAAGTACAATTATTACGTCAAGACTTACCATCATTACGGTATCATCATTACTGTATAAGCAATGCCTTGTAATGAAATCGCAAATTCAGTGTAATGTTATTAAAGTACAATTATTACATCAACAATATGAAGATACTTATCATTACATGGGAAAATGTCTGCATTGCATGAGCCATGTAACTTAAATAAAACTGACATCAAGTGACACTATGTCTGCATTGCATGAGCAATGTAACTTTAATAAAACTGACATCAAGTGACACTATGTCTGCATTGCATGAGCAATGTAACTTAAATAAAACTGACATCAAGTGACACTGTCTGCATTGCATGAGCAATGTAACTTAAATAAAACTGACATCAAGTGACACTATGTCTGCATTGCATGAGCAATGTAACTTAAATAAAACTGACATCAAGTGACACTATGTCTGCATTGCATGAGCAATGTAACTTAAATAAAACTGACATCAAGTGACACTGTCTGCATTGCATGAGCAATGTAACTTAAATAAAACTGACATCAAGTGACACTGTCTGCATTGCATGAGCCATGTAACTTAAATAAAACTGACATCAAGTGACACTGTCTGCATTGCATGATCAATGTAACTTAAATAAAACTGACATCAAGTGACACTATGTCTGCATTGCATGAGCAATGTAACTTAAATAAAACTGACATCAAGTGACACTATGTCTGCATTGCATGAGCAATGTAACTTAAATAAAACTGACATCAAGTGACACTGTCTGCATTGCATGAGCAATGTAACTTAAATAAAACTGACATCAAGTGACACAATGACTGCATTGCATGAGCCATGTAACTTAAATAAAACTGACATCAAGTGACACTATGACTGCATTGCAGGAGTCATGTAACTTAAATAAAACTGACATCAAGTGACACTATGACTGCATTGCATGAGTCATGTAACTTAAATAAAACTGACATCAAGTGACACTATGACTGCATTGCAAGAGCCATGTAACTTAAATAAAACTGACATCAAGTGACACTATGACTGCATTGCATGAGCCATGTAAGTTAAATAAAACTGACATCAAGTGACACTATGACTTTCTTGAAACCACCAGAATAAAAATGGCTTAGAAGTATAATATAAAGAACAATGACTTTTTGTACAGCAAAAAAAATAAACAAAAGAAAAAAAAAGGGCACAAAATGCTGTAATTTTAAAAAAATAATATCCCGCATTTATGTATCCTATGAAACAAAAAAAGTATTTCAGTTTCTATTTATTACATCAGGTAGTATGACTTCTTATAAACTAAGACTGTCACCTTTATATTGGTTTGGTTTGGTTTGGTTTGATATTTTATAGCACAGCAACACAAGTAGGTTATTTATTGCTAAAGCAATTGGAGAAAAGTGCCTTGCCCAAGGATGCACCATGGTAGCTGACCTGGGCTGATCCAATTGTAGGATTCAAACCCACACCTTTTCAGTTGCAAGTCCAGCATGCTAACCACTGTGACTTCTCACCTTTATATTGTAGTTATCTTTCAGATGTTTGGTATACACTAGAACTTGACAAACTTGATGTGTTGAGTGCACACATTTTTTTGTTTGAGTTTGTTGCGTTTTTTTAGGTTTTACAGTTGCTGGAATGAGAAGACTTTATGTAGTCAGGACTGAGAAAGTCACTTGAGTAATACCATGTATTCAAGTGATTGATGCTTGGGTTATTGAGGTTTTACTGTATTGTTAGACTGAAACTGTCAACCAAAATAAAAGAGATTAAAAGAGATTCCTAGTAATAACAAGATACCCCTTTCTGTTGAGCCAGCCTTTTTATTTGTGTGGTTTGGATGGAATGTACAGACATGCACAAAGATGCCAAGTGTTCACTATGTTATGCTTCCACTAAGGAAGACTAGACAAAAAGAGACTCTAACAAAAGTTTGAAAATGATAATTTATCTGTAGCTCTGTAAAAATTAAAATTATATTTTTAATTTTAGAGAAAAGTAAAAAAAAGTAGAAGGATATTAACTATGATAACAGTATAAAAGATTAAAAGTATATTAACTGATCTATTAAAATAATATGCAAAAATATCTATCTTTATTTTATGCATATTCAAGGGACTGAGCTAGATAAAATTGAAAAAAACTGTTGTAGGTAAAAAGATTCCTTAATTCATATAATTCATTGTAAATTGTTCTAAATACTCTTTTACTCTGAATTTATTCATTGCACATTATTTACAACTATTTCAAAACAATATAATTCATATGTATAATAGCGTGACTGTAATAAGTCCACATTTTAGTATAACTTGACTACATAAATTCATTTTGTATGTCCTGGTTCTTATGTTCAACATGAAGATCTAATCTACAGTCTTCATAATCCATGTGTTCATACTCTATTTCTTATTTTCAACATGAAGATCTAATATCTACAGTCTTCATAATCCATGTGCTCATACTCTATTTCTTATTTTCAACATGAAGATCTAATCTACAGTCTTCATAATCCATGTGTTCATACTCTCTTTCTTATTTTCAACATGAAGATCTAATCTACAGTCTTCATAATCCATGTGTTCATGCTCTATTTCTTTGCAGCACTCTTTTTCTCCTCTAGGTACACAGGTTTTATGTCCTTAGGTTTCAAATCTCTGTGAAAAATAAAGAACAAATGTATCATATGAAATATTCAGCTACAAAACAATGTCTATTATCTGCACACTAATTACCTAAACTTTACACTCACTGACTAAAAGAAATTCATTTACAACCACAATGTGATCTTCAAATTACTATCATTTGTCCATTTATTGAGCCAATATTGTACTGAATGTACCATTCAAAAACAACCAACCAAACACCAGATGATCATTTATCTATAAAAAAAATCCATGTCTCACTGGAAGTCTTAATAATTTAACTTGTAACTGCATACATGAAAATGGGCCCAAGTATTAAACCTGAGACCATTGGCCCACTTGGCTCTACATACATACATACATACATACATACATACATACATACATACATACATACATACATACAGACACACATAGATACATACATACATACATAAAGCATGTGTGTTATGTATACATACATAACACAACAGACATACATGGGCTTAAAAGCCAAGCTTAACAGTGATTGTCAGGTAATCTGTGACATTATCAATTTTCTTTTTTTTTCTTTAACTCTATATAACCTGTGATGATGATGAATAATTAATATAGAGTTAATGAGAAAGTCGTTCATTTTGTTTTTAGTAGTCTTTATCATGATTGGCACTAAATGTTTCTCGTCAAAGAGTCATAGTAGGAAGTTAGCTATTTGAGGTATTGATGCCTTATGAGGAGAAATGTGTTCATGTTCACACCATTCTCCATTTTCCTTCATAGGGTTTCAAAGTGGAGGATCATCTTGCTCAAGCGATTCTCTCCACCGCTTGTCAAGAGAACTTTTTGTTCTTGAGGGCTTGTTTAATATGATCCAAATGTGCAGGTTCAACAACTCTAGATTGGGATGGAATGCCTGTTGTTGGGGTTGTTTGAGCAGATGAGGAAATATCTCTATTTCCTGGGTTTTTCCCTGTGAAATTTATGAGGTCATTGATCCACAATATTTCCACTTGAGTGGAGCAATCAGGCAACACTCCCAATTCTCTTGCTTTCTGTATGACCTTCTGAATCAGAGGTGTTGGAGGGTAAGCGTATGCATCCAAACCATTTAAATCTATGGAAAGAGCATAGACTGCCCAGGCCTTCGGATCCAGGACTGGTAGGACAAAGGTTGGGAGTTTTGCATTCCACCATGTCGCAAATAGATCCACCATTGGTCGATTCCAGTGGGCACATATGTGAGTGAAAACCGAGGGATGAAGTGACCCTTCCTTTTGTATTAGTTGATTTTTCTGGGACAGTGAGTCTTGTAGTACATTTAGTCAGCCTGGAATATGACAAACTTGTAGGTGGATTTGCCATTGAAGACATCACCTTAGAAAATCCCAAACAAGAATGCAAAGGTCTGGGGACTTGGTTACCTCTTGTCTTCTGAGATAATTCACCACAGTGGAGTTGTTTAACAGAATGAGAATGCCCTTTCCATGTAGCTCCTCCTGCCACCAATGAAATGCTTTCAGTATGGCTTTCATCTTGAGGATGTTGATATGCAAATTACAATCCTGAGTGGGTCACACTCCACTGGCCTTCTGGAATGATGGAAGGAGATGTGTACCCCAACCCTCTGTGCTTTGCATTTGTACACACTGTGATCTCTGGAGATTGTACCTGTAAGAGAACACATGACGTGTGCCAATTGAGGTGGTCCCATCTTCTGAGATAGAACCTCATATATGTGGAGATTGTTATAGGTTAGTCCAAGGGTCAAAAGTCTTGGACTCCATTGGGGCAACAGAACAATTTGTAATGGTCTCATAAAAAGGTGACCTAGGATGAAGAGGTCTGCTGCCACATTGAGCAAACCCAGTAGATGAAGGAATTCTCAGGCTGAGAAACTGTCCTGTGTAAGAAATGAAGCCACCATTGAGCTGATTTTGATGCCTGTTCCTGAGGGAAAGATACTTGTTTACCAGTGTTTTAAACTCCATACCTAAATGGATAAAATGCTGAGTTGGTATGAACTCGGATTTCCTTGTTGACAAGGAATCCAAGGCTGAGAAGTCATGTAACAAGGACTATCATGTCTTGCTCCAAGATGTAACTCACTTGGTGTTTTTGAAAAATATCATCCAGGTAATCATATGTCACAGCTGTAGTGGTGGTAATGAAATGGGCCATGATCCTGTCCCTAAAACATGTGGAGACTCAGAGAATGATGTTGAGTCCAAAAAGGAGTGCCTGAACTGGTAAACTGTCTCCCTGAAAGCAAACCACTGGAACTTCCTGGAAGTTTGCAAATTAGGACATGGAGACATGCATCTTGCAGGTCTATACTGGTAGTGAAGTCTCCCTCCTGAACGGGATTTAAAACCCAATTTGGTGTTTCTATTTTTAACCATGGGGCATTAATGAAACAATTGAGGGTGCTTAGGTCTATGACTGGCCAATGTGTGCCATTGGCCTTTGGGACCAGGAACCATCTTGAATAAAACCCTTGTGATTTTACATTGTGAATGATCTCTACTGCCCTTTCTGAAAAACTGTTGATTTTTTGCTGCAGAACATCTCCCCTGAACAGGTTATTTGGGGACATCTGTAGCTGAAGGGATCCTGGACAATGGAGGAGATGAGTTGAATGTGATACTGATGTTCTCTTAAACCACTTGCCAGGTCCATTTATCATCATGACCAATACTTTCCCATTCAACCGCAAAGAATAGGAACCTTGTTATAGAGAGATCTAGCAAAGACAATGGAGCTTGTGAGCATACTTTGTTGTCTCTAGGTGAATGGGGTGATGCTGACACCTCCTGTCCAATCTGAGATGAAGCTGGAGAAGATTGTCCAAAGGGGTGATCCATAATGTTTGCAGAACATCCTGATTGGGAGACAGTTACTTCCAAACAATCACTAAGCAAGTGCTCCCTTTAAGCAGCAAAAAGCATGAGAACACAGTATTTCCATTACAAGTGTGTAGTGGGGCACTAAACTGGGCCTGGGTGCATTGAGTGACCTTTGGCACAATGCTGGGGATGCTGACCCATGAGAGTGCCTGTGTGGTGTTGGGTAGGCAAAATGGACAAATGACCTGTAGTCTGGCGTAAATTGTAAGATCAACTGTGATGATGACCTGTTGTGATCTGAAACATAGGAAAGAGTCCAGTCATGATGTAACAGTGCCATTTTATCTTACATGATGTTGTCCAGTTCTTTGTGTTGGAATGAGTTAGGGGATATATGATCCACAAAATCAGTCCATTATTCTGATGTGCAAGATATTACTTTGAGTAGGTTTGCTTTGGATGTGCAAGATATTATCTGAGTAGGTTTGCTTTGATCTCTGTTTTATATTCGATAACGCCGATTTGCCGTCAAACCCGTGCGGTATCAGGCCTGTTGGTTCCATCTATAAAGGTTTCTCAGGTTGAGGCGGTGAGGGTGGCACCAGTCCTGTTGCTGTTGCTGACCGGGATAACTTGGATCGCTTCATGGCTGATGAGCCATCTAGAGTGTGATACCCTTAGAAAAGTAAATCATTCACCACAGTGATGTCAGCATATATACTAATGGCGTCCTCATCCCTCAAGGTGTATTTATTGACTTTTCTCAGCACACACAAATAAAACTGCACCAATGTGAGAGGGTGCACTAGCGACCCAAGCAGATACATACCAGGGGCCCCTTTGTGTGTGAGCACGACAAAGTTATAATGTACAAATGGCAGAAAACTTTGACATGGATAGAAAGGAACAAGAAAAGTTGGAAAATTATAGATGGAGTATACTTCCCTTCAAAGAGAAAACTCCTCGAACTTGTTTTGACATAGAATAACTTCCAGAATACTTGTAACTTGGTTTGCAAGACCTTTCTTTAGAGAGAGCATGTGACTCGGCAAGAGTAGAAGTAGTAACTGAAGTATTCACAGGATTTGCCATCAATCCCTGTATCAAAGGGAGATCACTCTATCTAACTGAGCTGGTAACTTTTAGCTTATTAGCTAAAACAATTTAGCTGGGAGGGCTGGATTTGCAAGGTAGTAGTAGTTCTCCTAAGGTATTATGATCGGGTAACATATTTGAAGAAGACAGAGCACTGTAGTGCCTGTAAGTATCACAAATGCCAGGAAATGTCATAAAGTGATATTTACCAGCATTTGTGATATTTACTGGCTCTTGTCTTGCCAGCAGATTCAGAATATTATATTTACTGGTGACTCTGAAAGCAGTCTTCCCAATAAAAGAAATAAATTGTGACATTTACCATTGTTGTGACATTCACCATTGACACTGCTCCTGTAAACATCACACATTGTAACAAATTACTGCTATGTAAGTACAGCCTCAACAGTAAATGTCACATTGTTTCAGATAAAATCATTTTTCTGTTTCAGGGTTGTGTGTCATTATATCAGCTCTTTTGCTGAGATATTGCAATCGATCATGTCCCTTGTCTGTCCTTTTATAGTCTGTGTCTTCTTCAGTCTGTGTGCCCTTCGTTACTTTATGGTCTGTGTTTTCTTCAGTCTGTGTGCCCTTTGTTACTTTATGGTCTGTGTTTTCTTCAGTCTGTGTGCCCTTTGTTATTTTATGGTCTGTGTTTCTTCAGTCTGTGTGCCCTTTGTTACTTTATGGTCTGTGTTTTCTTCAGTCTGTGTGCCCTTTGCTACTTTATGGTCTGTGTTTTCTTCAGTCTGTGTGCCCTTTGCTACTTTATGGTCTGTGTTTTCTTCAGTCTGTGTGCCCTTTGTTACTTTATGGTCTGTGTTTTCTTCAGTCTGTGTGCCCTTTGTTACTTTATCCTACCCTTTAAAGATTTGTGCACTGGTTTTTCTTGTTCGGTATTTAATAAAGCTGATATATGTCTATCTATTTCGCTATTGATGCATATCACTGCAGAATTTTTCCCATAATTTTTATGTAATGGCGTAGAGCAGGTGTGTCAAACTCATTTGCTATGGTGGGCCAGATTTGATATAAATAATAATAAGTAATAATAATTAATAATAATAAATAATGAGTCTGGCGGGCCGCATGCTTGACACCCCTGGTGTAGAGGCAAATGTTCATATAGTTTGATTTAGTAAATGTCAAAAAGGTCCATATTGCAACTATATTCACAAAAGTACCAAATACTTACATAAATGGGTAAATATTTTCATAAAATACTACTTTCTCTTTACAAACAATCCTGTATGTCCTAAAGCTAAGTTTGATGGTGTAATAGAACCTTTAATGGGTAAGATAAAGCAATGAAGGTGTAGTTGTAACATCCATGAAGGTATACTGGGGTTACAATGGTGTAGAGGAAACTGAGAAGTTTTAAATACAGACAAATGGATAACCACGACTGGGTTTTATCTGCATGAGGCATTTAAGTTTTTAAATAGTCAGTTGTTCGGTCTCAGACTCACTATTTGTTATCATCTGTGATTATACTGGCATTTGTCACATTTACTGTGTATTCAGCACATATTGTTAAATTGAAAGTGTGGCTCTGACACAATTCCAAGGAATTACATTTACCAGCATTTTTATAATTACTGGTGGTAGTGTCACTAGAAAATGTCACATTGTGACATTTACCGACAACTTTGCATGTGGTGTCACCATTAAATGTCACTTGTGTCATATACAAGCATTTGTGTCATTTACATGCTTCACAAAGCACCACCGATTCTCAATGTATCTAGCTAGTATTAGTCCAGAGAAGATATGTACAATAATAAATATATATAATAAATAAGAAAAGACAGGTCCCAAAACACATCCTCCATTTTCATTAAGTCTTTTCTTTCTTGCAGTGTAAATATACAAAGGTCCTCCGAAAATGAAGTACTGTGAATTAATTTATTTTTGTGGATCTCAATATTCATGTCTCTGCATCTTCACCAATATTTAAATTTGTGGAATTGGAAAGGGGTCCTATTGTTTTCACAGAATGATCATTGTTCACTGGGTCACACGAAAATTGGTACTGGGTACCCAAAACAAGAGTCCTTCAAAGGAACTGACACTCTACTGCCCCAAAAGAATTTCCAGGAATTCAAACTAATACCATTTCTTCTTTTTAACTGCTGAGTGTTGAAACCATCTCCGATATTCTTGTTGAGCGATAACAAGATTTTCAGACTAGCAGCTGTGGCTGCAATACTGGATGTAAGACCATTAATTTAGGACCAACTAAACATCATTAGAAGTCTTCTGGAGAACACCCCCTGCCAATATGACCATCCATTCAGGAGTAATAGCAACCATTGGCTAATTAGTATAATTTGCATAAATTTTAAATTTTCAAGATGGCCATCATGGCAGTCATAGTTGATATAAGATTGGCACCATTTTTATTTAGGACCAATTAAATATCATAAGAGTTATTTTGGTGAAAATCCTATGTCGATATGGGCATCAATTAAAGAGAAGTAGCTGTAACAAAATTTTCAAGATGGCTGCCATGGTGGCCATATTGGATGTCAGGTTGGAATTATTTTCATTCAGGACCAACTTGACACCATAAGAAGTATTCTGGTGAAAACCTCATGATGACATGACTTTACATTTAGGAGGAATAGTGATAGCAAGATTTTTATGATCACCACCTTGGTGGCCATACTGGAGGTCAGATCAGCACCATTTTCATTTAGGACCCACTAGAAAACATAAGAAGTCTTCCGGTGAAAGTCCCATGTCATCATTATGACTTTCTGTTTAGGAGTAGCGATAAAAAAAATTTCAAGCTGGCTGCCATGGTGACCATATTGGATATTAGATTGGTACCATTTTCATTTAGCCCAGTTAGACATCATAAGATGTCTTGCAGTGAAAACCCCATGACAATATGACTTTCTGTTTAGGAGTAGCGATGACAAGATTTTCAAGATGGCTGCTATGGTGGCCATATTGGATGTCTGAGCAGCACCATTTTCATTTAGGATCAACTAGACATCATAAGAAGTCTGTGATGAAAACCCCATGTCAATATGAATTTCCATTCAGGAGGAATAACCAGATTTTCCAGGTGGCCACTGTAGTGGCCATATTGGCTGTCGCAGTGGCACCATTTTCATTTAGGACTGACTAAACCATGGGATGAATGTGTGTGTCAAGTTTTATGGTAACCCTTGAAGTAGTTTAGGAGGAGTAGTGATAAGACACTTGTACTACTGGACAAATGGACAACAGACAAAAGGCCATTCCATAAGCCAGTGGTTCCCAAATGTTTTTGATTGCGACTCTAAATACTATCTTTTGCGACCCAAAATGCAGTACCAGTATAGGGTCACGAGGGTCCTCGCGACCCTCATTTGGGTCAAGACCCGGGGTTTGGGAACCACTGCCATATGCTCTTCTTGTCTATGACCAGTAGAGCTAAAAATTTTGAATTCAAATGATGATGGTTATATTCTAATTCAAAGTCCATTTATAAATCTGACAACAATACTTACGAATATGGAGATGCTGGGACTCCCACAATAATAAGATGGTTTCCTTTTAAAAATTGCCGCCACATGCTCTGAAATTATAGTTTTTAGTGAGTAATGATGGGCCAATCAAAATAACAGTACAGAAAGAATCCAATTAACTTTTCTCTAGGTTTATGCAAACAAGATTATATGATGCACATTCTGCAAGTAAAGAACTTAATGTTGAGTCTTTTTATCTTCTTTAACAAATAATAGTAGATTATGTTTATATGGAGGATATTTCAGTACATCAATTATCAGTATGACAGAGGAATATCCACATTCACATGTTTTCTATATACAAATACAAATTAGTAAATTAAATTCCTTTCAAATTTAGTAATTATAACTTGAACATATATACAGTGCTTGAAAATGTTTTGTCCAGGTCTATCACTCCTTTTATATTTAAGAATTCAATCTTGCTTAATGCAAACAAAACTAAAGCATGAAGTTACACACAAGGCTAGGTTGCACACTGATCAATACTCTCATGCCCTGGTCATTTCCTTTTTTGTCCAGCAGCAGCATGTATGTCTCTCTGTACTGGTCCACACACAAAACACATCCTTGATTGGGACTTTGGTCCCTCAGTTAGAATTCACTGGGGAAAATGTCCACCTAGCAGATTCTCAAGTTACTGGAATTTGGGTCTCCCAGTAAGTGGTGTTGGCAGAGAACCCTGGATTTGCTACTCTAGTTAGGCTGCTTGACTTTCCCTAAAGATCTGGTGTTCAGCTGGGTGGGATTTGTATGCCACAGCTGGTAGGTTAAAATTGTAGAAAATTACTTTTTCCACCCCTTTAAAATCTTATGTCTGTCATGGCATAGGCCACCATTTAGTCTTTGAGATCTACATCCTCCATAAACTTGTCATACTCAACCAATAAATTGGCCTCAATACATCTTCTTTGTCCTGGGGTTCCTTCTTTACATTTATGACTAATTATGATGTAATGGTAGTGACCAAAAACATCACTGCCTTGTGATTCAAGTATTTAACTGAGGACAGAGGTCCAGCATACATGACAAGCACATATCTCTTGTTAGATAAATTTCAAGTTTCAGGAACTCTGGAATTCCTTTATGACAGGCTCTGACAGTTCTGAAAGTCCAGCACCAAGATTCCATTGATTCAGAAACAATGTTGGAAATGTGTAAAAACATATTCCTGTCCAAAATATCCTCTCATCATGTAAACGATCAAGTCATGTTACTTCATTACTACTTGGAGTATTGCCCTTACCTCTGTAAAGTTTAAAATTCAAATATGGAGAAAATCTTCAAAATGTAAATTTTTCGTACATTTTTAGAACATTATGTGTAGATTAAAAATATGTTTCTGAAGTAAAATTTACCCCCCAAAAATTCTCAAAATTTACCATTAAAATTCATGAAGAGTAATCTCCAAAAATTAACAAATACATTACCTCCCATGATTAAGGCTCAGTTTGTTGTTATGTGTGACAACATTCTAGAACAAGCTCATCAGTTTTTGAGCTATCGTGCTGACAAAAAAGTGTGAAGGGCAGACAGATGGATGGACAGCACAAAACCAACATGTCTTCCGACCTGTTTTTTTTTGTGGGGGGGAGGGTTGGGGGGGAGGGGGAGAGACATAATATGCGGTTTTCAGGTATGGAAGATTAAAAAATAAGTTTAAACAAAAACATCCATATTTGACCTTTAAGTTTGATACAATAACCATTGCCTGCATCACACACCATGTAAGTTTTAATGCCATTCTTGGTTGGCTTGTCTGGATGATATACTTGAAATGAAAAGGAACCATTCCTTCATCAAAGGATTGAGACTGATGGGATGTATATATCAAATGAAAATGCTGCTATATGATCCATTTATAAACTGGCCTCAGTTTGTTGAGAGGGTCATACATAACACTGGCTGACCTCTTTCAACATGACTTCATACCTGACATAACAATGTAAGCAATCGGTGATGTCAGCTGTGCATATGACAAACAAGAAACTTGGACAGAAACATATTTTCCTAAATACAAATACAATATCTGATGAAAATTAACCTCATTAGATATTTTGGTGAAAAGTTTACTTTAAGTTTGTTTATAAACATCTTATTTTGGTCTGTGAATTTAAAAATACCAGCAAAAGAATTAGGAAGTAAAACTGCTGCCAAAACTGTCAGGATATTTGATGAAAATTCACAATAGAAAATAACCATTGTTACGACTCTAGGGGTAATGTAACAGAATAAAAGACACAAACAAGCTTTCAAGATTAAAATGAAAATCTTTAATTTTCTAAAATATTAAAAGAATTAAAATAGTTCAACAAACAATCAAAGTGAAAGAATTAAAATAACTTACTGTATAGAATATCTTAAAAAGTCCTAAATTGTTTTAAAGTTCACTTCCTGATGTTAATCCAAATAATCCGGATGTGGTATTCCGAATGAAAAATAACCTGTACTGTGTTGAAGTAGATAGGTTCTGATAAAATCCAAAATAATCCTTGCAAGTCTGGAATCTCACAAGTTTTAGAATAATGTCCGATAATTCCACGGAGCTGTATAGTAATTCAGATGAATTACTAATTAAATAAATTCCACACAGAACTGAATAATTTCAATAACCTCTCTTCGTTCAAGCAATTGTAAAGAATGATAATTCCCAAGATTATTCCCTATATATCTTTACTAAGTGCGCAGAATTAAAAGGGAATGTCCTTTCTCCGTCTTTAATAATATGGTATTTCAAAATAACACAACCCTCTAAGAACCAATCAGGAACTAGGTTACGCGTCATTTACCCAAAGGTCTAGCGTACTAAAAATCTTAAAGAGTAAACATAATGTTATTGTAGTATTGAAAGTGACCTTTCACTGTTGATTTCCAAAAAGTACAAAGCCAGGTCGACTTCATTTCCCGCGCAATTGATCATGTGACAACTTATTGATCGAGCATTAGTCGTATCTATACTGATATGCTAACCCCTATTCAGACTAAAACAGAAATCATAAATTAGTAAATTAAATCATTATAAAAAGGTAAAAAGGTATGATCCGTAACACCATATAAGATAAGTTAGTGAAAATTTTACTTTAATTTTATTTACAAATATCTTACTCCAATTTGTAAAGTTTACAAATACCAGTAAAAGAATCAGGAAATGAAACTGTTGACACAACTGTTGACAATGCTTCAGGTTCTTTCAACGAAGATTTTTGAAGTGCAAATGCAGATTTTAGGCAATTACATCCAAACATGATTTAAATGTGTAATTTCTAAAATGTGTTTAAATTGTGGAAGGCCTACATTCAGCTTTTTTGTTCCGATTTACCACTGAAAATATGGGAAACCCCTTTAAATACCAACAGGCATTTCCCTCTTAGCAAACCATTGTGGGATTTCTCAGTTACGTTACACATTGTAGAATTACTATGGAAATAGACTTGTTTAATTGAACATTTAGACTTCAGACCAATTTCTTTAAAAAATAGGCCAAAAAATAGTTTGATATATATTTTGCACATATTTGTCTCAAATTTATTGTGATATTTGCATTTTAATTCCATAATAACTCTATATGACCTATTGACTTCAATCATCAGGTTTTATTTTTGCATTTTATTTTTAGTCTATTATGAAATGGTCCTTTTCTCATCTCTATGGTGTAATGTGAAAAATGTAAAGATGTGTCACATGCCTACCTTATGAAAACCTCTGACATCTAAATCCCACAAGTGGTAACACTGCAATTCAGAAAACACATTCAGCATAAATAGAAACATAATACAGTGTTCATATATTACTCAAAATATGTCTATACAAAATGAATGACCTGACACTTTCTTTCTGAATGACCAAGCACTAAAATTTGCAGTAGAAACTTAATAGAAACACAAAACTTAAGTCACTGGAGCATGAAATTTAGGTCACAGTGACCTACTTCTGGTAAGCTGTTGTATTGAACAAGATGCATCTTCATACCAAGTTTCTGCCGGCAATAATACCAGAGAAACCAACCTATATGCAAAACTTAACCAGTTATAGGTCACAGTAACCTACTTTTGGAAAAATGATATAGTACTTATAAAAACATATCTATATACCAAAATGAATAATTCTTAGGTAAACAATGCCTGAGAAACCAATCTAATGCAAAACTTAACCAAGGTATGATGGACAGATGGCATGTACCAATGCATAGAATTTCATGGTAATCAGCACAATACTGGATATATAGTGCTCATTAAAAGTTAAATTAAAAAATGGTCAGATAAACAAGACTGAGAGATCAATGGATGGCAGGGATGAAACTATATACTCTTTCCACATTCATGGAGAGGCATAAACAATTCTAGGTTGTTTGTTTGAAGACATGGATTTTTTGTACATTAATACTTGTCTGAATAAATGACTTAAAATGCATTATGTCCACTGAAAAAGTGACATCTCAAATGGTGTAAACTAGAGTTAATCATAATGTAGAAATCTGAACATTAATTGCATTGAATTGTACAATAAAAATTATATAATTTTTGGCAAGTAGTATTTTAAAGGACATCTTATTGTTCCAACAAAAAATACTTTGTGCATTTCAGACAAATAAAAGTAGTGATTTAAGTCCACATGATTACGCAAATATGCATTCTTTTCCAGGTTATTAACAAGCAGAAATGTTTCCATGGAACACTTAGATCCTGAAATGAATTAAATGCAAACCTTAACTAAGGTGACAGATGGATAAGGAATATCTGTCCCTACCACTGTTGTGATTGATCATACAAATCTGCTTTATTGAAAAAATTTCAAAGGTTGCTGAAGATTAAAAGGTTCCACTAAGCAAAAAAGTGAACTATTCAATTCTGGTTTAAAATCGCAATTTTCAACTCACACAAATATTCCTTAAGATTACAGAAAGAAATCAAAGCATTGAGAATACTGCTGTCTTGGAGGATTGAAGAAATACTACTTACATAAGCTCAGACAGAAGAACATAACTCCAATAATATTGCTATTCATAACCTCAATAATATTGCTAATCATAACTCCAATAATATTGCTATTCATAACCTCAATAATATTGCTAATCATAACTCCAATAATATTGCTATTCATGGTCCTTTTTTCTATCATTAAGAAACTGCTCTAAGTAATCTTTATAATATTATTGTAAATTTTCATTAATTTATATCTCGTTAGAGAATTTAAATTAACAGCTGAAACATTATTCGAGGAACAGCTGGGGTGATTTCCTTTTAAAAGCATTTTTTTCTATTGTTTCAAGTCCAAGGGAGATAACTATTAATAGTTATAATCATTTACCTAACTTTGAGTTGCCTCCCTTTACATATATAAAGAATTTACCTGGAAGGCAAATGGATCTATACTTTGTTACTAATTTTACTAATACCATATAGTTTGGTCCTCTTATTAGTAATACAAACTATATTTGTAAAAGAGAATGGATACTAAGCCACAGACATAGAAGGACTGAAATCCCTCCAAACCAAAAATGGTTCTGTTGAATGCAGTGTTTTGCCTGTGAACTGTAATATAACATAACTCACTTTATACAGTAAAACCTATCTTTGAACTGTAATATAACATAACCCACTTTATACAGTAAAACCTATCTTAGGAAGCCATGGGAAGCAAGAAAATGAACCTTTTCAGACAGATGGTTGCTTAATAGAGGTTTATTTCAACAATAACTTTTATTTACGGATATGGAAAAAGTGCTTAATACAATGGAGGTGACCTTAAAAAGAGGTTCGACTGTATATAAAAACATCTTCAATATAAAGCTTTAACAATCTTAACACTGTTGATGACAAGAACATTGTTCCTAATACTGTAGCTGCCATCAGACAAGTGACAAAAATCACACCATTTCCTAGCACAGGCAAGGCATAAACGACATGTTCAAAATGACACATAATGAATAGACTGACAATAAAATATACAATAAAAGAGTCACAATTTTAAGGCAGTAAAAAAGAGAATAAAAAATGTGTGTAGCATAGGTTCTTTTGTTATAATCAAATAGTTAAAGACAGGATTAAACTTTGAGATGTCATGTAAATCAGATATGTTCATACTGACTGATACAATGAGCTAGTATTGTTGCTTTCTTTTAGGCTGATTTCTGCAGGTTACCTTTGCTAGTTGTTTCCATGTGACAAAGTCTACAGCTGAAGTCATGTTAATGTACAGTACATAGGTATCGTTCTGAAAGGGACAAAAATTCAATGATACAAATATGAACTGACTCAATATATAATACAGATTTACATGCAATAAATATATTATGTTCAGAGCTCTAGATAAGATTTCAATAAACTGAGTACTGTATTGCACTGCCCCCCCCCCCCCCCCAGGTTAGCTGCACTGACAACTGACTGCATGGAATCATCAGAAAAGTTTCACAGAGAACTAATTCTACTCTGAATTTGTTTTAATTCATCAACTTTGTCCTATATTTAATGATTGCTATCATAATGCTTGATAATAGTTTGAGGATTGAAGATTGTGGATAGCTCTTCCTATGTGCTGTGGACAATGTGAAAAAGAAATTGCATGTTTCAGACACTGCTTATTTTTGTTGGATAGGGGTATTACAATTAGTGCATGTGAAGAAAATGCCAAAAAAAATACCTCCCCAAATTTTAAAACAGTATGAAAAAAATCTGCTAAAATCCATTTGCACAAATGCACTGTGAACTGAAGTCATGAGTAAAACAAACTGACAGTCATAATTATACATACCACACTTTCATTAAATATCCATTTTGTTGGTGATGACAATCCTTACAGGTCTCCACAGACACGTAATCCTTAAGCAAGTTATATTTAGTTCAAACCGAAATAATGAACAAACATAATAGTCACTATTCCATTTAAGATGTTCAGCTGCTTCAAAATTTTCAAGTTAATACTATGCCTAAATCTGGGAGAACATGAAATGAGAATGAAAACTCATGCACATCTGTTAACAAGTACATGGTGAGAACATAGTTGATTGTACACACAAGTCACTCAACAGGGGTGACCTGTCAGTCACAGGAGTGACATGTCAGTCATAGGGGTGACCTGTCAGTCACAGGGTTGACACTTTCTATATTTGACCTAGGTCTGCTACTTTAAAGGAATCTGCTCCAGCTGCAATATACAAGCACTACTAAGCCACAAGCTGCCTCCTTTACCATGTATCTAAGCATAAATATCTTCATGAAAATCTGACAGAGGGAAAACATAGAAATCTCTGAAGAAAACTACTTTTCAATAGAATGATAAATATATCCTTTGAGTAAAAAATTATGCCAATTATTTATAAAAAAAAAAAAAAAAAAATTTTAAAATGGGGGTGTGAGGCACTTTATACATAAAATATGGTATTTTACTCCCTGGTTTGGGACTAATTGTGTTTTTTTTAAAATTTCAGTGGGTTATATGTGAGTACCATAAACACAAATTTTATACTAGAAGGAGTCTGAATCATCAAGATGCTTATCATGCCTTTGAAGGTAGACATTAAAGGCTATGAAAATGTTTCAAACGGCTTAGTGACAAAGATCAATTCTGGGTATACTCAATTACACGGCTCTTTTTTATTACTATCTTCATCATTATTGAGTACTATCATTGTAAACATTCACAGAGCAATCAGAACTTCTCCCAATCATAGTTTATATTAATCAAATGTGCCAGACTATGCTAATGGCAAGATAAATAAACCAGTGAAATAGGATACATGCTTAAAACTAAACTGTTTTGTGTATTTTGAACACATTTAATCTATATAAAAAAAAAAATCAAAAATGTGTAAAAACAAGAGGTCCAAGTGGGTCTGAGGTCTATCGCCTGACTTTTATCTACCTAATAGCCAAGAGCAGTTGGTTAAGAAATCTGGGTCAGTATGATGCTTTATGTTAAAATTACTTCCTATGCTGTTGATTACATATATGTTATGAAAATAAATGCTTCAAGGTTTCTCTAGTTTTATATCTTCATCCATATCTGATGCCACATTAGCATAACTTCTCCAATACTGAAAGGTCACTTACTTTCAATGCTTTTTAAAATAAAGTTATCTAAATATTTCTCTATTTTAGTAATGGCAGCCATACTTGATGGCAGAATGGCATCATCTGAATAAATCTGAAAGGCGTTCAAGTTAGGATACTTTCTGTCAAATTTGGTCAAATTCAGTTAAGTGTTTTTTTTAAAAGAAGTTATTAAAGGTTTTTCTAATTTTAGTAACAGCAGCAGTATTTCATGGCAGATTTGCATCACCTGTACAAATTTAAATGCCATTTATACCTGAATGCTTTTTGCAAAAATTTGATGAATTCTGTTGAGTGGTTTTTGAAAAGAAGTTGCTTAAAGGATTTTCTATTTTCAGTAATGGTGGCTTTATTTGATGGTGAATAGGTACCATCTGTGTAAATTTGAAAGCCTTTAATACCAGAATGCTTTCTGTCAAATTTGGTTACATTTTGCAGACAAGTTTTTAAGAAGAAGTTGTGTAAAGTTTATTCTTTTTTTAAATAATGGCAGCCATGTTTGATGGTGGATTGGCATCATTTAAATAAACTGAAAAGCCCTCTGTCAGGATTTGTTGTTAAATTTCATCATATCCTGATGATAATTTTGTTTTTAAGAAGTTGCTTAAAGGTTTTTCTGTTTTTTAGTAATGGCAGCCATATTTGAAGGCATATTAGAATTTGTATAAAACAGAAGGCACTTTATGCCAGAATGCTTTCTGTCAAATTCTTTTCAGTGGATTTTGAGAAGCTGTTTAAAGATTTTTCTAGCTTTAGTAATGGTGGCCATATCTGATGACAGATCAGCATCTTTTATGTACAATTTGAAAGACCTCAGAATGCTTTTCTGTCAAATTCTATTCAGCAGTTTATGAGAAAAAGTTGTGAAAAGGTTTTTCTTTTTTAAGTAATAGCACCCATATCTGATGGTTGATTGGCATAATTTTAATAAATTTAAGACTTTCATGCCATGATAATTTCTGTCACATCTGGTTAAATTCTGTTTAGTGTGTTTTGAGAAGAAGGTGTTTAAAAGTTTTTCCATTTTTAGTAATGGTGACCTGGCCATACTGGATGATGGACTGGTATCCACTGAACAAACTTGAAAGACCTTGATATCTGAGTGCTAGCTGTAAAATCAAGTACAAATTGGCTGAGTGGTTTTTGAGAATTACCTGTAAATACAAACTGTAAACAGACAATGGATGATGCATTATGGACGATTGACCATACCATAAGCTCATTTGGCCTTATGGACAGGTGGGCTAAAATATGAAAAATTGCTGTAATGGCTTGAAAATCTAGCAAGATCATCTACAAATATGCTGCCAAATTTCATTTATCTTAGCAAAGTGGTTTTTGTGCAGTCATCCTTACAAGCTTCCGTGTACTGATGGACCAAATCAAAGCAGAGGGGGAAACAAAACTGAACAGTAGCCATCTGTAAAAGGTGCATTGTTATTTTCTCTAGTTCCTCATATTTCATGTAAAAGGTGCATTGTTATTTTCTCTAGTTCCTCATATTTCATGTAAAAGGTGCATTGTTATTATCTCTAGTTCCTCATATTTCATGTAAAAGGTGCATTGTTATTATCTCTAGTTCCTCATATTTCATGTAAAAGGTGCATTGTTATTTTCTCTAGTTCCTCATATTTCATGTAGAAGGTGCATTGTTATTTTCTCTAGTTCCTCATATTTTATGTAAAAGGTGCATTGTTATTATCTCTAGTTCCTCATTTTCATGTAAAAGGTGCATTGTTATTTTCTCTAGTTCCTCATATTTCATGTAGAAGGTGCATTGTTATTTTCTCTAGTTCCTCATATTTTATGTAAAAGGTGCATTGTTATTATCTCTAGATCATCATATTTCATCCACAGAATTCTCAATGTCTCTTTTCTGTCATTAAAAAAATGTGGTTAAATAGCCATCTGTAAAAGGTGCATTGGTATTTTCTCCAGTTCCTCATATTTCATGTAGAAGGTGCATTGTTATTTTCTCTAGTTCCTCATATTTTATGTAAAAGGTGCATTGTTATTATCTCTAGATCATCATATTTCATCCACAGAATTCTCAATGTCTCTTTTCTGCCATTAAAAAGATGTGGTTAAATAGCCATCTGTAAAAGGTGCATTGGTATTTTCTCCAGTTCCTCATATTTATATTTCATGTAGAAGGTGCATTGTTATTTTCTCTAGTTCCTCACATTTCTTGTAAAAGGTGCATTGTTATTTTCTCTAGTTCCTCATATTTCATGTAAAAGGTGCATTGTTATTTTCTCTAGTTCCTCATATTTCATCCACAGAATTCTCAATATCTCTGTTCTGCCTTTAAAAAGATGTGGTTTAAATTGTTTGTGCATTGTCATTTAATGAAAAATGTTCAAGTCAAACCTACCTTTGTATCTGGAATGAAATTTTCAGCACAGGGATCCAACTTATGGTCTAATGTTTTGGCATTTTGTATTAAATTCTTCACTAATTCTTCATAACTATCTTTCTTTAATCTGAAAAAATAAAACAAATTACAGATATAGAATTTATAGCAGTGTACTTTAAATGTCTATGTTGTGTAAAGAGGACTCAACTTTTGTAGATTGTTAAACAAACTTGATCTCCTGATATTTTAATTAAAACCTTTAAGACATTGCAATTAAAAACAGCTCTGAAGCATACTATGGTTAAAGTATTTATGTTTTAATAAACAGAAGACTTAATAAAACAGTCAAGCTCTGACTTTATAGCTTAAACTTGTGTATAAACATTAAGAACAAGTGTTCTGTGCAACCCAGTGTCTCACCTGCATGCAATGATGTATCTTCCCCGCCCCCACCACCCTTTGTGCCCGACTTGCAAAAACTTTAAAAACAAAACGTTAACAAACAAGAGTACCATGAAAGGTACATTATACACCTGCCCAATGTTTGATATTATGCGTTTCTTATTTGTATATTTCACAAGTTACTTCCCTTTTTTGCAAGGGGTTGTCAACCTATAGTAAGGTATCTTACCATACATTATGTCTCTGATCAGCATTTTTCTAAGTTTAAAATGATTTTCAAGAAACCAATTTTTGGAGTAAAATATGTTTCTTCAATAATACTTACTTGATCATAATACCACCGAATTATGACCACTACCTCACAAATCCAGCCCATCCAAGCCAATTTTAGCTATAAAAGCTAAAAGTTGTCTGACCACATATGTGGGGGGTCAATCAGAGTGATCTCCACCTTAAATATGGGGACTGGCACCAAATCCTATCTATACTTCATTTGCTACTGAAGTGGGATGCATGCTCTGTCAGTAGGATGTGACTGCAGGGAGATTGGGAGGGTGTATCTGTATTAAGACTGCGCAAGTATTACTGAAGAAACATATTTTACTCTAAAAATTGGTTTCTTCTTCAAATATGTTACCCGATCATAATACCTAAGGAAAATTGGTAAGAGGTGGAGGGAGTTACATCCCCTTACCCCAGTGAAGGGCCATCCCTGGTCCCCTAAGGTATGTGAGGCTGCTTCTAACCGTTTGATAAAACCCAGCTGGAGCAATGACTCCATATGCCTAGATGTGGCTATTGGGAAAAAAATTCCATTGCAAATCCAACTGAAGTTGTAGTGCCACTTCTTTAAGAAGATGCTGAATGACCTGGGAAAGTAGGCTGTTGTAATGCTACTATAGGTCCTACCAGGTCGAAATGAGTCTTTTGGAATAAAGATCTCAGAGGTAAAAGCTAGGGAAAGTCGACTCTGACCTCCATTCCAGTGTTTGTATAATATCGGTTTGGGAACAGTTATGCTCGAATGCAATGCTATGGTGACTGCCTTAACCTCATGAGTCAAAATGCATCATAATTTCATTTTATCCTGGGTTAATTCTCTGTATGCAGAGCGAATAACCCATCTTATCCAGGATGATTGAGCTTGAGCTGATATATTGACCTTTCCCACTTTCAAATAGACTAGATCTCCCTCTTCGCACTGGTTCAGTTCATTCCAGGTACCACCTCAAAGCCCTCACCATTACCTGTAGGTGACCCTGAGGCAAGGGGTCCAATGTGGAAAGTAGTTTCACTACAAAGACTGATTGCCAGAGAGTGGGAGTCTGTTCTTGGCAATGAAGGTAGGGACCATCATGAGTAAAACTGAACCATCCCAGCAGAACTGTAAATAGTTTAAGTCAACCAACAAGGTGTGTATTTCGCTGATCCTGCCTGTTGTAGTTAGGACGAGTAGGAAGCAGGTCATATAAGAAAAATGAACCAAGACTGCTCCAGAGATGGTGCCTTATTCAACCATGTCAGAATCTTTGGTAGATTCCACTGAGCCTTCGGTCCTTACAGATCAAAGTTTACCAGAAGGTCGGAGGGGTCTTTGTTTTGTCCCATATCCTCCCTTCTGTGGTGATGCAACATGTCTGAGATTGTAGAATGGTACCCTTTTATTGTGATGCATGTTAACTTCTTCACTTCAAAAAGCCATAGGAGAAAGTTAGCTATGTGGGGTAATGATGCCTTAAGCGGAGAAATGTGTCCTCACTTGCACCACTGAGAAAATTCTCCACTTGCCCTGTAACGCTTTCAAAGTGGTGGGCCTTCTCACCCAAGCAATTCTCTCCACCACTTGTTCTGAGAATTGTTTGCTCCTGAGGGCTTGTTTGATATGATCCAGATATACAGGTTCGACATATCTGGGTTGGATTAAACTCTGGCTGACACAGTTACTTGAGCAGGTGAGTAAAGATCATGATTTTCCTTTGAATTTCCACTGCCTGATTTAATAAGTCATTTGTCGATGATTTATCCTAATAAAGGGGAGCAATCATGATAAGACAGCACTCCAATTCCCTCGCTTTTTGCAAGATCTTTGGGATCAGATATCTCGGAAGATAAGTAGGCGTCCAAACCGTTCCAATCTATGGAAAGAGTGTCGACTGCCCAGGCCTTCTTATCTAGGATTGGAGAGACAAAAATTGGGAGTTTTGCATTCCACCTTGTCACAAATAGATCCACTAGTGGTATATCCCATCAGATACTGATTCAACTGAATGCCAAGGGATGAAGCAACCATTTGGTTGTATTAGTTGATTCCTTTGGGACAAGTCCGCTAATACATTTAGTCTGCCCAGAATGTTATCGACTTGAACATGGATTTTTGTTAATGACACTACCTTAGAAAATCCCAAACCAGGAGGCAGAGGTCTGGGGATTTGAACCCCCCTTGCTTTCTAATATAATTTACCACAATGGAGTGCTGGATAGAATGAGTACACCCTTTCTATAAAGCATCTCCTGCCACCAATAAAATGCTTTCACAACGGTCTTCATCTCTAGGATATTAATGTTCAATAGTCAATCCTGAGTGGGCCACAACCTGCTGACCTTCTGAAATGATTGCAGGAAGTGTGCACCCCTGCCCACCGTGCTTGCATCCATACAAATCATTATTCCTAGAGGTTGGACCTGCAAGGGAACACCCACCTTAGCCAAGTGAAGTTCTCCTATTTGCTAGGACTTTTTGTTCTAATGGGCAAAGCTTCTGTTGCCATTAGGACAACAGTATAATTTGTATTGGTCTCATGAACTGTGGACCCATGATGATGAGATCCACTGCCACATGCCAATAGGCAAAGGAATTCTCAGGCTGAGAAGTTATTTTTTTGCAAGAATTGCAGTCACCAATGAAATGATTTTCAAAGCACATTTCTGAAAGAGACAGACTCTGTTAGATGCATTTTTGAACTAAAATGTGGGTGAAATATTGAGATGGGATTATATTGGATTTGTCCTTGCGAATCCAAGGCTGAGTAGGAGTGAAACAAGGGAATAAATGTCTTTATTTAAAATATAACTCACCTGGTGTTTTTGTAGTAGTTGTCCAGGTAGTTGGATGTCATGGACATGCAGATGGCCCTGAAGTGGGACACTACTCTGGCCATAATTCTTATGAAGATTTAGGTGTAGTGTTCTAGAAGCAGTGCTATATGGTAATATAAACTTTCCCTCTGCTGAATCAGCAACCTAGAGACCAGAGATAAGGCTGATATATAGGATGCTAGATGTAGGTCTGACAAGTGAGTCAGTTGTAGTATGTATGCCATGGAATAAACATGTGTCTGTAGAAACCGGTCTTTGCCTCTCACTACACAAAAACACAAACATTACACTAGGGACTGATGTTGAGACCAGAAGGGAGTGCCCTCAACTAGTATACTGTATCCCTGAAAGCAAACTGCAGGAATTTTCTGGAACACCTGTGAGTTCGAACATGTAATTACGCATCTTGTAGATCTAAACTGATTGCAAAGTCTCCCTCTTGAACAACATTTAGAACCAGTCTTGTGTTTCCATTCTGATACATGGTGCTGATATGAGAAGGTTGAGTGAGCTGAGGTCTATAACTGACCCAAGAGCGCCATAGATCTTTGGTACCAATAAGAGTCTTAAATAAAAGCTCAGTGATTTTATTTTTTGGACAATCTCAACCACCCTTTTTGTCAGAAGATTGTTTATTTCCTGCTGCAGAATGTCTGCTTTGATAGGATTTTTTGGGATGTGTGAAGCTGAAGAAGTCCTTAACAATTGGGGAAGGGCACTGAATGTGATCCAGAGCTGATCCGGAGCCCTCCGAAACACCTTCTATAGCAAAGTGGTTGAGTCTTCCCACCACTGGGATACTTGACACGGGTGGCATGAGAACGATGTAATTTCTTTCTGGAAGGAGGTTGGCATGGAGAGAAACTGACGTGAAAACGATCCCCTCTCTCTGCTTTTGTCCACATTTGTTCTCAAGAACTGTGGTTTTTAACGTATATGGGCTCTGTAGGGCTGATTCCCTGTTTGGCGTGCCCTAGGGTGGTCCTTTCTGTTCCTCTGATCCATATTCTAAAATGATCACTGAGGTCTCTGACACTGGGCCTGAGGTAGATTTGTCTCTTTGGTTGCCTGTTTGCATGCTTATTCAACATGGCCATTAAAGAGTATGTTGGAGGACAATGGCTGTGATCTAAGTGTGGCCTTGTGATGCTCTTTCAGGAAGGTGGAAGTGGAAAGCAATGTATCTCTTTCCATGAGCTATAAACTGGCCAGCAGGTTGTGCTGTCCTGTTCAGCACATGCTCCATTCATAAAACAGATTCCCACGTGTGTCCAGTGGGCATAACAGTGGGTGAGGATAAGCTGTGTTCTGCTTGCTGAAAAATTTACACTGATACCACGTCCACCATAGAACTTATAGCAACAATGTTCTGGACCAACTGTTGTATGTCATTGAAGCATTTCTGGTCCATCCTTATTGACAAAGGTTTCAACATTCCCAGGCCTGTTATGTCTCTGTTGATGGCTGGGACTTCTGTATGAAACACCAGAGTGTGTCTTATAGTATGCTTTATTGAAATTTGGATGGCAGTCATTGCTGTGAAAAGAAAGGTCTATTGACACTTGGGTCCTGTAGTTGCCTTTCTAAACAACACAATAAGTCAGCCTCTTGACCAGACTATGGTAACTGTTTGCACACTGGTTGATCTTTCTTGGCTAATAGATCATTTGATGCTGGGACTCTGAACAAAACTGTTAACAAAGCAAGAGGAGGTGGACAAAATTCCAGTGGTAACAGGTGAAACACCTCTTTAATCAATGCTTAAAATGTAGAGTTTTCTCTTGTCATTGTTGGGTCGAGCAAAGACGATGGTGCTTGTGAGCGTGATTCATCATCTATTGAAGAGGGTTGTGACTCATGACACCACTTGTGAAATTTTTGTTGGTGAAGCTTGTTGAGACTAACACCTAACCATACTAAAGTCCATCTTGATTTAGATACAGTAACTTCATGGCGATAACTAAGTGAGTCATCCATAGTCTTAGCATGGTACTGGACAGACTGTCCTAGGACCATTCAATGTTGATCTTTGATGGCATAGGAATTAGATGGAACTATAAAGGTACCTAATTCTACTTGGCTCCATAAATGGTATGGACAGGTTCATTGCTTTTGATCAAGCTGAGTCCATCATATCAACTGGGTACTGTGGCACTAAACTGATCATACAGTGACCTGGGTGCATTGTGGCACTCTAATAGGAGGGCTGGTCCTTATGAGTGCCAGTGTTCTGACGTTAGGATGGAATACAACATATTTGATCAATGTAAGTGGTCCCATCATTCAACATTATAGGCAAGATCAGCTTTGGTGTGGACCTCATGCAAAATAAATCTGATGGCAGAGTTAAATCGTGATGGAACTGAGCCATCTTTTTCTCCCTATCGGATGCCAGGTTCATGATGCCGGTACAGATTATGGGATATTGGATCCATAAAACAGGTCCCTGGTGCATCAAGTGAGATAGTATCTGAACTGGATTTGCCTGCTGTCAATCTACCTTGTATATCGGAAGAGTAGACTGGTTGTCATACCTTTGCAGCACAAGTCATATTGATACTGCCAAAAGCAACCTTTCCAGTTGCAGAGACGAAGGTGGAACTGGGACTGTATGTGAAGCCATAGCTGAAAAAGTTTGCCTGATTTTCTTATTCACTGGTAAGCCCTCTACCTTACAAGTCTCTTTCATAAGAAATTTGTTGACTGAGGCATCGTTGGCATCTATGCTGATGACATTCTCGTCTTTAATATTGCGCTTATTCACCTTTCCTCTCATTCTTGATTGTCTGACCAGAAATGCAGTCCATTGTTTTTCAGTCCATCATGAGCATACTTCACATGTATTACTCAAGTGGCATCCCGTACATTCCAGGCATTACTTTGAGTATCATCCACCAGTTTTAGGTGTCTGAACTGATTGCACTTTGTCCTGCCCATTGTATAGACACCTGTAAATATAGGGAGCAAAACAATAATTATACACGTGAAGCTAGCTAAGCGCCACTTTATAAACTAACGAAGTGGACACTACTAAACTATTACACTGTCTTTAGAAAATTACCTGTAAACATAGAGAGCATAAGTAATAGCTTATACAGGTGAAGCCATCAAGCATCGCTTTATAAACCAATAAAGTGGATGCTACTGGACTATTACACTGCTTATAAAAAATTACCTGTAAATATACAGAGCAGAAGTGATAGCTTATATAGGTGAAGTCGGTGGAGCATCACTTATAACCTTACTTGAAGTGGATGCTACTGAAGAATTTAATTGTTTTCTATAGAAAAATTAACTGCATGATCTAATGGTCTGTAATTTATAGTCACTGACCAAAGAATACAAAAGGTCAAGTACACATTATTGAATACAAGTACTAGCGACCAGGGCAGGTAACACAAAATGGCACCAACATATATAACGTATGAAGCAGTTGTTGTTCTAATAAAGTTACAAAAACTTCAACCCAAACAGAAAAGAGCAAAAAATAATTTGAAATATAGATGGAGTATACTTCCCTTATGTGAGAAACTCCTCCAACTCACTCTATAGTGTGACAAGTAACTCCTGATATTGGATTTTTGCGAGGTCTCTAAAAAGCGTGCTGCCTAGCATGAGCATAAGTAGTAAGTAAAGTATAGATGGGAGCTGGCACCAATCCCTTATATCTAAGGGGAGATCACTCTGTCTACCATTTATGTGGGCAGACAACGTTCAGCTTTTATAGGTAAATTTTAGCTTGGGAGGACTAGATTTGTGAGGTAGTGGTTGTACTCCTAAGGTATTACAATTGGGTAATGTATTTGAAAAATAGTTGTCAATCCATGAATATAAAACTGTACTTGTATAAATACACAAATCTGGAGAGTTTGTGCATGGTTATTTCACTATCTGTTTTCAGTACAAACCTTACACCATATTTGGTCAAGGTAGTTGTTGTAAAATTAAATTTAATGTGAAGAATCCATAACCTTTTTTCAGTCATTGTGACCATGACTTTGACCTATTGGGTTTAAAATCAAAAGGTGTCTTTCTTGCCTCAAATGCATGCTATATACCAAGCTAGGTCAAGTACTTAAAACTCAAGTTATTGTGCACAACCATTTTTCTATTTTTAAGCCACTGTGACCTTGACATTTCACCTTCTAACTTTAAATTAATATGTGTTTTTATTGCTTTAAGTTCTATCCATCCACACAGTTTGGTAAAGGCAGATGGTACAAAGCTAAAGTTATTGTGCGAAAACAAAAAAGATGGAAGGACAGATGAACGTCAAAACATTATATGCTTTGCCTTCTGTCAGGTGTGTAACATTTTTAACATTGATGCCACCATCACTGTCAGAGAAGTGACATATTCGTCTCAACATGCTAATTCAGGGGAGACAAAAACTGTGTGTGTGTGGGAAATAAACATAACTTACTTATCAACATCTTTTAACTTGACATCTGCTGTTGTGACAATGGAATGTTTTTTGAAGTAAAGCTCTTGAAAATAAGGGTTCATATTCAGGCCTTTTGAGCCAAAATGATAGGTGCGTGAAACGTCAGGAATGATGCATTCACGGTCCTTGCGAATCAAACTGTTCCTCATCCACATATCCCAGTCCCATTGCTGTAGACATAAAATATATAATAATATAAAAAATATACAAGGATAATATAATAACACGATAAATGATAATATATTATGATCTTTGGAGAAATTATAAGGTACATTTTTGATTGTGGTTAGTTTTGTGGGTTTAACACCATTTTTCAGCACATAATAGGCTATACATATTTCAGATGTAAATGATATTTTATCCTGTAACAGAAGTCAAATAACAATAACAACTAGAAGTAGTGAAAGATGATCCTGCACTGACAAAAACTGAACCATACTACTAAATATATAGAGAATAATTTTCTTTTCATGTATTAATACCAGATATATTCCACTGTGTGGTACAGCAGAAAAAATATGTTATTTTAACCAGTGGTGAAGGCACATGAAAAAATATATAATTTTTGTATCACAAGATCAAATATCTTTGGTAATAATTTTGAAAGAAAAAAATATTGTTGTTTATGTACCAGTCTTCGGAAATGAAGCTTTGATGATTTAACTCACCCTTCAAAACTACCCCCTATCCCCCGTATGTTCACCTCAACCTGAATCATATTCATAGGCTTATCATAAAAACTGCAGTGATTTAAGAGAACAGCAAGTGTGCGATCACCTAATATATTGCAATAAATAAAATATTTGAAATAGTATAAAATATTGTACTATATCTGACCATAACAGCAAGCCAAATCAAGCAAAACAACACACTGAATTTTGACATTGTTCACAAGGGACATAACTTCACAAAAAAGCAAATGATGGCACGTCAATATCTTTGGCAACACAATAATTTCCATGCCTAAAAATGCTCTAGGTCACAAGATTCTTGTTTTTTCTTGCTGCCATCTTTAAATTTTATATTTTATCTTGTTGTACTTCATGTTTACATTTATTTGGAAGCATTTATCTTCCTAAATTGTTTTTCAATTCATTTTTACATTTATTGAACTTTACCATTAGTTGGCACCATATAGCCACTACTGTGATGAGGTGTCATAAAATGATACAAACATACATATTTTTCTTGCTGCAAATGTAACTCTTTCAGGGAAATCTTGTATTTTCATGTGTTAAAAAATATGGATATCTTTATTTATTTGAAAATATGGGCAGAAGAAATATGGAAAATATTTCACCAATAATTTTCCTTATTTCACTCACAAGAATTTAATTAAGAACTATGAAGGGTCTCAAGCTCTGTCAAAATGAAGAGTAGCTGTCAGAAAATAAAAAAAGCTAGTGAGGTGAGCTAAAGACATCCATAAAGTATATAGAACAGTGAGTGGAGCATTCTAACATTTTACTGTTATTATAAGCAATGTCTGTAAATTGTTAGCACCTCTTTTAAAACCACAGCATGAGACAAATATTCTATCGAACAATGAGTTTCATCAAAAACACAGCTATGATGTACTTTATATTACTTTCAAAAACTTGAACACAAAATAATGATGTTGTTGATGACAATGACTAAGTAAAGTTGCCACCGAAAAATATGATACTATGTCTTACTGTCTGCAATCATAGGTGAAACAATAAACAAGTGTTCCGCAAAACCCAGTGTCTCAACATTGTCCATCCAATAATGTGTCCTCCTGTATCTGACATGCAAAAAATATAACACAAAAACTCAAACATCAAACTTTAACATTAACAATGCTGTTGCTCCTTCCACTACCACTGGAAAAGTGATATCCATATCTTATCATCTCATCATGCTCACACAGGTAAGATAATAAATACAGTTATTTAAAGCAGGAATAGACAAGATCTGATCATATAGACTATACCTTATCTGGAGAGGGCCACTGTGGTTCTAACTCTTCCTTATACAGACTTCTACTCAGCATCCAACCCAGGCCTGGCATGGTCTCTATTCTGTACAACAGTGATGGGTCCTGGGATGAGTGTTCATAACCCTATTGTGAGAAAACAAGATATTTTAGCACTCTGCTTTTCCATGCCTTTACTGTTGCACCCCATCAATGCATAATTATGCTTTTACCTTTGCCACAATCATACACATTACATGGTACCTGATAAACATTGGTAATATCTGCCAGTTTATTGATTTGCCATGAGGTAACAGCAAGTAAGTGAAAACTAAGAAAGCATGTTTACTAACATCTGGTTTTAATGATGTATTTCCTACTATTGGGAAATGTAAATATAAATTTAACCAACCAGTTATAAATAGAGGGGGTTTCCCATGCCACATCCAAAATAGTATTGTTGATCAATTGTAACACCCCAATTCAATGGAGATATTATGGCCTTTTCAGTGTATGTAAGTTATGTCAGTGTAAAATTTTCCTAATAAGATGCTGAAGTTTACATTATGAGTATCATTTCACAATGTCATTATTTCATTTCTGTTTAAAAGCAAATACAGCAAGTCTTCTTCCCTACATTTGTATGTATAATAGCATTTTAAGCTGTTGAAAATACAAAATTGGCCATAATTGTGGGACATATTCAATAATTTGACAAAATTAAGAATGCTTGTGTTATTTCTTCCAATCTATTCAATATTTTTTTTTGGGGGGGGGGGGTTTAAAGGCACTTTTAACACAATAAGTGTCGATCCATAGGCCACACGAAGGCAGTCGACCTGGGCTGGCTTGGACAGGTATTCAATCCATGACCCTTGGATTACGAGTCCAACTCTCTATCAACTGAGGTACTGCAGCTGCTCAATGCTGCACCGTTATAGTACAAGAATACTATTTATAATTGTTTTTTGATACTAAATATTTTGTTTGAAACAAATTTTATCCTGAAAGCATACCAATATTTCAGGATTGCAATGTAGAATAATTTAAGTGTTTTTCAACCTCTATTTATACCACATGAATATCAACTGTCAGCCTCCATTTAAAGTACCTATATTATAAAAAAGCACTGAATGAATAACAATGAAATTTAGAAAATAAAGTACTTTACACTTTGTTTCAATAGTTATCAAGCAACTGCAGGTTATAAAAGTTATTAGTCTGTTTATTTTCTTTCTTTTCTTGGGGTTTGTGTGTGGGTGGTGTGCAGATGACATACTACTAATACTGATTTCACTGCTCTGAATAGGTACCATTTATGTTGAGTTGGATTTTGGGGAAACTTGTATATAAGGAATATGTTTGTAAAAATCACCTGCATCGACAATTTATTTTAAATCTTTTACAATCAATTTCTTGCCGTTGAAGAGCATGCAAGACATATGTATCACAGTAATTTATTAGATTATGGGCAGCATTGATAAGTTTTAAATATAGTTGTTTTCAGTGTTATATACATTTTGCAGGCAGTATATATAATTTATCTATAAACTTCCTTTTCACTGTATTTGTATTTTATGCTCTGTTTATGCATACATGTGAGAGAGAGAAAGAAACTATTTGTGGGAATTTTTGTTTCTTTTCATGTTCTACTCTACATGACAGATGTATGCACAAAACTGTCCAGTTTAATTAATATTGAAACATCTTTACACAATTTCATTTAAGTTTTGAATCAAGATATTTTTCTTTCTTATATCATTTCCAGACTATATGAGGAAGATTAAAGATACCCAATTCAGTCAATGTTTAACAGGACTAAATGGAAAGAAAAAAATGTCACAGAGGATATAAATATTTTATATTTGTGTCAATCTGCATATATGACAGATTTTTAAAGTGTTATTTAATGTTTAAGTGTGGCATTATGTATCACCAATTAGAGTGAGTATTCTTTTGAAATCAATATGAGTCAACTACAGAATGAATAAAATAATGAGTAATATTTAAACATTTTGAATACCATGAGTATAGGTGTAGGATGAAGCTTCAAAGTTGTTACAGGTAACAGCATTGAGCATGTGCATTTGTATGTATGTATGTATGTATGTATGTATGTATGTATGTATGTATGTATGTATGTATGTATGTATGTATGTATGTATGTATGTATGTATGTATGTATGTATGTATGTATGTATGTATGTATGTATGTATGTATGTATGTATGTATGTATGTATGTATGTATGTATGTATGTATGTATGTATGTATGTATGTATGTATGTATTAGATTAATGTACTGACAAATATAGTTTTTCTAAAGGAGTTTTTGAGAAAAAAGAATACTGGAGAGGCTAGCCCCATTTTTTTTTTAATTGTTGAAACAAGCTAATGAATATTAGCATTTATTCTCAAACTCGAGGAGACAGAGAACTAAGGAAAAATTGTAAAAAGAATATCTTTCATTCCAGGAAGGGAACAAACATCAATATTTTCCGCGAACATGAGTACTCAAAAGCCCCTAGAAAAGCCTCATTATCAATCATATCAGCCAAAAATATTAAACAATATTTCAAAACAGACACAGTTTTTGATTTTATCAGTGACTGTCTTATTTTTGTAATGGAACTTAAAACACTTTCATGTTGACTTGTAAGTTAGATTTATTAGTCATGGGTTATTAGGGTTTATTTTGGGTCACTTTTTAACAAATTAAAACTTTATTTTATGCAACTTTTTACCAGAAAAATCACAAAAAATACGTAATTTAAAATTTTGTGAATAGTTAATGGATAAAGAGTATCAATAAGAAATACAAAGAAAAGATGAAAATATGCGTATCTGCTTTTATATTTTCTTAACACATGATTTCCATGGCAACCAGCACATGAACACAAAACTTGTGTCAGAAATGAAATCAAACTAGCTCATACCTTTAATATATATCATATGAAGAAAATTGGAGAGGGGGCAAAAAAACGGCCCTAATTCAAAACAGTCCTTTATGTAAAACCACTCCTAACCGCCAACCCCAACTCCCAGGGGCATTATTCCAATGCCGAAAGTGTTGGCAAAATTTACACTCATGCAACTATCATTGATACAAGTCTCATCTGTCTAGATTTAACAGTGCAGGAGGATTTCAATGACACTATACACGTAAAAGTGTATGTTAGTATGTATGTACATCCATATCACAATATCTTTGCACTTCTATGAAAGCACAAAGATAACAACACATTTTTCGATATAATGTACAATGGAAAATGTGACAAATACTTTGTTTTATAACTGTCAGAACAGATTTGGCACATCAACAAGGGTTCTGTGGAACACTATGTCTTCCATGTGAAACAAGCTAAGATAAATGCTACATGACTATAATCAGCTTTAATATAAAACTTAAATACAAAATATAAAACTTTTAATACTAAAGCCAACACTGCCATCTTAAACAGATAACCCACTTTATATTAATGTACATCAGCTAAAAGAAAAGTGTCAAGCTTACTGCTTTTTAAATCAAACAATACACAATATTTTGTGTCTTAGTAGAATCAACTATATATGGTATGCAGGTTTTGTAACCGAGACATCATAGTCGTTGTCAGAAGCTGAATATTCCATTTTAAAGAACAAAAATTACCATTGAACAAGTTTGTTCACATCAACTTTTAAGTCAGAACCCAAATATTCTGTTGTAAGGAATGTCATTGTAACAAAAGCTAACTGTATTTTTCTTACTGTTTTGAATTTTTGGAAGCAGGTTCGAATATTTGGTCAGTAACCAAAGTTGCAGTTAATATAGAAATACAGAATGAAACTTGTTTTTATATGACTTTGAACTTCCCTTGAAGATTGATTGAATCTATAACTTATATGTTCATTTTATAACTACTATCTATTAAAAATACAGATTCATGCTCCTTTCCAATAATTGTTCCATTATGCATTAAGAACTACATTAACACCTGCCAAAAATGGCATATATGTTAGATCACAATCATTTTTTTCACTCTTTCACAGCGGAAAAAATACCATTAATACCTGATCATTCCATGCTGATATGCAGTACAGGCTCTGGTCTTTATCCAGAAGATGCCTTGTCTGACTAAAATAGCTGAAAAGCATAAAGAACATTTATAAAAATGCTGATTTCTGTCAACTTAAGGTACAGGGCAATCTAAATGAATGAAAAGGACTTGAACCACAACTAAAATGCATTTGCTGGTGTATGTATCACTACCTTTCCTCAAGTACATTCATACATGTATATAAAGTAACTATTAATAGACAAAGTTTATGTTTTTTTTCTGATCCTTGTTAGCGCATTATATTTTATCATTCTGTAAAGTTTGCTAATATTCATCACTTTAATGTTGCCTATTTTACAAACTAAATTATGTAGTTGGTGTTTTTTTTGTTCAAATGTACCAATTGGCATTTTCAAGTGTGACTGCTATGTCTGACAATTTTTTATCAGTATAAGGCATAGGTATAATCTACTTTACTGAGTATGATTAATGGTTGTACAGTCAAATAAAAAGTATGATTAATGGTTGTACAGTCAAATAAAAAGTATGATTAATGGTTGTGCAGTCAAATAAAAAGTATGATTAATGGTTGTACAGTCAAATAAAAAGTATGATTAATGGTTGTACAGTCAAATAAAAAGTATGATTAATGGTTGTACAGTCAAATAAAAAGTATGATTAATGGTTGTACAGTCAAATAAAAAGTATGATTAATGGTTGTACAGTCAAATAAAAAGTATGATTAATGGTTGTACAGTCAAATAAAAAGTATGATTAATGGTTGTGCAGTCAAATAAAAAGTATGATTAATGGTTGTACAGTCAAATAAAAAGTATGATTAATGGTTGTACAGTCAAATAAAAAGTATGATTAATGGTTGTACAGTCAAATAAAAAGTATGATTAATGGTTGTACAGTCATGATTAATGGTTGTACAGTCAAATAAAAAGTATGATTAATGGTTGTACAGTCAAATAAAAAGTATGATTAATGGTTGTACAGTCAAATAAAAAGTATGATTAATGGTTGTACAGTCAAATAAAAAGAATTTACCAGGCCTTTTCTGTCACAGGCTGGATGTCAATAATGGTCATTTTGAACTGCTCTCAAGACCATAGTAGTTAATATAGCATAATAACCTTACGGACATCACAACAATTCCATGATGTGTAATCGCTAATAGCAATTCAGTGATGTATAATCACTAATAGCAATGTAGCAGTAGTTTCAGGCTGTTGTAACTAAACTTTTTTGGAGGAGTAACAAATTGACAATGATTGTTGAAACATCATCTAATGTTATTTTCATTGCCTATCTTTAATAACTAGGATCTTTGCATATCTAGCTTGATATTCATCTGCCCACAACTTACCAATTTGGGAGGGACCGCAACAATTACCTCTAAGTCTCTTCAAGAGAGTCAAAGTTATTTGACTTGCATCAGAAAGAGATGAGGATATTTTGACTGACAGTGAAACTTCCTTAAACCATTACAACATCATATAACTTATGTTTTATCTATGCCGTATGTTGACTTACTTGAAGAAATCTGGTGAAACATCTAAATCTTCCTCAATGATTATGGCATATTTTGCTTGCTGTAAGAAGAAAATATCCCTTTTGATTATGCTATGTTAATACACAACTGTTTTGTACAATATCAAATTTAAAAGGAATCTTGTAAATAAAGTTATTTTCATCCGATGAATTTCACTGCTGAAATATTGCTGACAGATTGTTTTTATATGCATACCAATGCAAACTATTTGCCTATAATACATTCCTATAGAAATATACATAAAAACCCGATCAGAAATATGGCCTCTAGAGTGTTCACAAGATAATCTCATTATTATGCATGGATGTTGCTGATTATTGAACTCATGCAAAGTTTTTATTATATAAGCTTCCATACCAAATCTGATCAAAATCATATCAGAAATATGGCCTCTAAAGTGTTCACAAGCTCAGCCAATCAGATGCAAGGTCACCTTATTATTATACATAGATATCTCTCACAATAAAACCCATCTGAGATTGGGGAGCCGTGGTGGCTCAGTGGTTAGCTTGCCGGGCTCACGACTGAACAAGTGCAGGTTCAAATCCTACCATTGGACCAGTCTGGGTCAGATACCATGGAGTTTCTTTGGGTACGTCACTTTACTCCAAGTGCATTAGCACTCAATAACCTACCTGTGTTGCTGTGCCATAAAACACCAAACCAAAGCACCATCTGAGATCTTGATGATGTAAGCTGGTATACCAAATCTGAATAAAATCTGATCAGAAAAATTACCCCTAGAATGTTCACAAGCTCAGTCAATCAGATGCTGGATGTTGTTCATAATCAACTTCATCTGAGATCTTGATGATATAAACTTAAATACCAATCTGATATAAATCTATGCCTCTAAAGTGTTCACAAGCTCAGCCAACGAGATGCATTATCACCTTATTATTATTTTGCTTTATTATTGGTTGAGCTATATAACATCACCTCTATGAAGCTTGTAGTAGTCTCCAGTAGCCATTGTAAACATATTATCAGGAAGAAAAACAAAATTCACACTAAAGTGATCCTGAGAACTAAATGTTGGCTACTTTTCTAATTGAAATTTGTTAGCAACTTTTTATCTTTACATTTTAACTTTAAATTTTTAATTTTATTTAAAAATTTTAACTTTTAATTTGTGCTATATAGCCAGTTTTGTGCTTACATACTGTTAAACTACATACATACAAACATATATATATATATATATATATATATATATATATACATACATATATATATATATATATATATATATATATATATATATATATATATATATATACATACATACATACATACATACATACATACATACATAGTGACTGAGCAATAAAAGACAATACAATAAAAAAGAATGATCATTTCTATGAATTCAAAGTAGAGGTACATGATGAGTTTATAAAAACCTGAGATTAATTTTGTTTTTGTATTTTGTGTTCTTAATCACTGTTCTTAAAATATGCTTCAGAAGCTATTATTACTGTCAAAACCTAGAAGCCAGATTTTACTAGTTGAAAGTTACAGGCTTTGAGCAACCTTGGAGTGACAGCCAGTTCATGCATCAATAATTTCCATGATTAGCCACTACATCTCAGGCCCCACATGAAAAGCATGCAGCATGCAATCCACTCATATAATTCCTATACTCATTCACATGTAAAATACACAGTTAACCTGTTGATGGTAACCTATCATAATATGCAATGTATAGTCATATTTCCAACTTTACTGGTCAGATAGAGCTATACACAGCATGGAAAAATCTCTGTGTTCATGAGCTAAACACAATACTTAACCTATGTTAGTAAAGCATAAATTGCAAGTCACGCAGACCTTTTTCATTGTAAGAGTGTAGTATTAAAAGAGATGCATCCAATTATGAAGTTTCAGAATTCTAACATAAATAGGACCCAAGAAGTGACCTTTAAACACAAAATTTCAACAAAGTTACTGATGCATGAAATATAGGTCACAGGGACCTCTTTTGCAATAATGATGTAGTACTTCTCAAAATGCATGCCTTCACCAAGTTTCATGATTTCAAGTACAACAGTATGTATACAGGATGTAAAAAGGCCATGTGGTTATGAGCTAAATGTGAAATGTAGGTCACAGTGACATTTTGTTGTAAGGGTATAGTGCTAATAGAGAGGCATACAATCATCTAGTTTGGTGATTCTAGCAAAGACAGAGCTGAGAAATAAACTTAATAACACTAAATTTAACCAATGTCTGTGAAGCATGAAATATGGGTCTGAGTGACCTACTATTGTGATGAGGTTGTATTACTCGTCAACATGCATCCTCTCATCAAGTTTCATGAATCTGTGTATAACAGTATAATTACAGGGTGCCAAAATTCTATTTGGTCATAATCTAAACACAAAAAATTTACCTAAGCTAGTAAAATGTGAAATGTAGGTCACAGTGACCATCTTTTGCAGTAAGGGTGTGGTACTGACAGAGATGCATCCCTTTACCAAGTTTTATGATTCTAGGTATAACAGTGTGCAAAAAAACCTGAGCTAAATGCAAAACTTAACCAAGAAAGTACAACTAATCCACAGGTATGTACAAAGTTAGCCCCCTCCCTAGAGGGTAGGTCCTATGAAACCCACTATAGGAAGAAAGAATGGATAAATGCAGTGAGGCTCTATATGTTTTATTTGTGCAGATGCAGATGCCAACACTGGTGGTAGTACAACAGCTCTCCTCTACTACATGGTGATGAGCTAAAATGCAAGAGCACTGTAATTTGTCTATGATGACAATAATATGCAGCAAGTTTCACAGTAATACGTCCAAAATCTTGGGACTAGTTGTGTTCACAAGATTCTGCCATACAATGCATTCAGCTGCAGCATATCCAAAATGGGATATAACACTAAAATAAATTGCAGGAGCTCAGTGTTTTATTGACATATGCATCTACAAATAATAATCACAAAATTTCACAAGTTTCATGATGATCAAGTGAAATTTGTGAGACCAGATGCATTAACAAGATTCTGTCATATACTGCATTCAGCTGCAAGACATAAAGGTCAATAACTATCATAAATATTGTGAGAGCACAGTGATTTGTTGATATGCACATCTTCAGGTGAAGACCATATTATTTCAGTTTCATGGCAATCCATCAGAATGAGTATTGTGAATGCCACATTATATGCCCACCCTGTGTTTAATAATCCTTGATGAAGGCACTAGTAGGGCATGGTTGACTCTGTTGATTACTGACCAACAAATCTCAATGACCTGGACTTTTGGTCAAGGTATGTGGTCTTAAACTGAACTTATTGTGCAGAAACCATTATTAATATGTATTAGAGTTACCATGATCTTTACCTCTGACCTTTAGACTTTTAGAATCAAAAGGTTTCTTTCTTATATTAAGTGTAGTTGTATAAAATTTTCCAGCCCTGTAGTGAGAAACCCAGGTGTTAATGCTGGTTGCAAATATGACTTGGCCTTCATGCCAAGAAAGCATGTATAATGTTATAGGGTGGGGATCTCAATGGTTTTACCCAGAAGCTGGGCCCCAGAAGGTAAGGACAGACACAGAGGCATGAGACAGGGGTAATGTTGATTTAGGAAGGATTTTTAACTGTTGGTGTATGCAATATTTCAAAAATAAATCCAAAGATAAAAGCATGAATCATAACAAATGTGCACTGAATTCTGTCATAATATGAGGAAATTAAGTAATGACTTTCCCATTTGGTGTGGGAGTCACTTTGATGCAAGAAAGAAAAATAGCAAACTCCACTTTCTAATCATTAGGAGTAGCAAGCTGCATCAAATTAAATGTATAATGTTTACTGAGTGCAGATTGAAGGTGGCCGTGAGACTGGCTTTATAATGCTGAGATATGCGAGCATTCCCTATTCCCACAGGGGTGTGCTGAATTCCTCGTAGACCCAGAAGCTTTGTTACAGCTTGAGGCTCCTGAAATGGAAGAAGGTCCATCTTTATAAACATGATTAAATTAAGGACTTTTGAATGAATAAAGGACTTGATTGGGGTGACTGTATTCCTTGCACATATTCCTTACAAAGAAATAAGCCTCTTTTTCATTGCATCCCCTAAAATACAAATGTTAGATTCTCATATCAAGCCAACTTCAATTTTATTTTGTGAACTCATTTTATTATTCAAGATAATATATTAAGTATGTTTTACAATCTATTATATATCTATACAATTGCAGGTCTAAATGAGAGTGAATGAAGTAAAACTGCCTTTTATTTGTTAGCTTTTAGTCTGAAAAAATGTTTACACCAAATTTTATTTCACCATATGCATGTGATACAGAGTATTTTAATCAAGTCAGAATATGCAGGCATATATGTATGAAATTGACAAGAAAAATGTATGAAATTGGCTAGAAATGTATGAAATTGACCAGAGAAATGTATGAAATTGACCAGAGAAATGTATGTTACTAAAAGAACATTAACATGAATATTTACCTTTAAATATATGATATGATTGTTGATGGATAGTTTTGAGAACAGTTTTGATTTACTGTAGGTGTTTGGTATAATCCAAGTTTCAAATTGATCACTTTCAAATTGACTAACACAATTCAAATCAATGCCTGATAAAGTTAGTATACATCAATACCTCCCCCCTCACCTTTCTATAATTTTAAAAGACCCCAAGACTCATTGATCATACCAAATCTGTCAGAAACTAAGTGCTTACAGAATAACCTCCACTCTAAAAGTAATAATATGACAAAATCCATTCTTATATAAGACACAGTCTCTTGTCATGATACAAATGCATACCAGATTCATGATAATATATCAAACAGTTCTGGACATATAAACTGGGGATGAGTGTGATGGGTGGATGGATGGATGGACACAATATAGGATCATACATGTTTTTCTGTAATCAACATTCACCAAATCATGTGGTCATTGATGCCCAAGCCCAAGTTAAGTTAATAAAAGAATGACAGGTGGAATATGTACAAGATGACTATAGGATAACTCACACACACACACACTTCATCTATGGGGGGCATAATTATGTCCTTACCTCAAAGTATCCATCAATGATAATTCACACACACACTTCATCTGTGGGAGGCATAATTATGTCCTTACCTCAAAGTATCTATCAATGATAATTCACACACATACTTCATCTGTGGGAGGCATAATTATGTCCTTACCTCAAAGTATCCATCAATGATAATTCACACACATACTTCATCTGCAGGGGGCATAATTATGTCCTTACCTCAAAGTATCCATCAATGATAATTCACACATATACTTCATCTGCAGGGGGCGTAATTATGTCCTTACCTCAAAGTATCCATCAATGATAATTCACACACACACTTCATCTGTGGGAGGCACAATTATGTCCTTACCTCAAAGGATCCATCAATGATAATTCACACACATGCTTCATCTGTGGGGGGCATAATTATGTCCTTACCTCAAAGTATCCATCAATGATAATTCACACACATACTTCATCTGCGGGGGGTGTAATTATGTCCTTACCTCAAAGTATCAATCAATGATAACTAACACACACACTTCATCTGCAGGGGGCATAATTATGTCCTTACCTCAAAGTATCCATCAATGATAACTCACACACATACTTCATCTGCGGGGGGCATAATTATGTCCTTACCTCAAAGTATCCATCAATGAAGACTGTGATGTGATAAGGTGGGGGAACACCAGGGGCTGACAGCAATGTTCTCAGCATCCTGCAAAAGAAGCCAAGAAGCTTGCCATGGCCTGTATGTCAAACCTGTCCCTTCCTTGTGGTACATTTGGTATTGTACACATCTAGATGTATCCATGTACCTTGACTCTATGGCCAAATGTACTTGAGAAATGACCACATAAAAAACTTTAACACTGAGATTAATTTAAGATGTGGGCAGATGGATGGACATATGAATGAGCACATGGATGCCAAAGTGATCACTATATCAAGCTTCTACCATGATGGGCTTGACCAAAAAATATCAGATACAGAAAGCCCTCATTATAACAACTTTACATGGTTCAGGTGACCATAAAATTGTACTACATTATAAGTAAGGACTGAGGTATGATGCAGGCAATGCTGTGATATTATGGGATTCACTGTACCCAAAACTAAGCATGGCTGTGATATTATGGGATACATTGTACCCAAAACCACAAAAAACAGGATATTAGTATTTAAAAGCATTTTATTTAAGGTAAAATGAGTCAAGAATGATAAAACCAAATTAAGCCAAATTTAATATGACCTATGTTCATTCTGGAATTAAATATAGATCTGCAGTATAATGAGAGGTAAACAAAGCAGGACAACTAATGGCCAATTTTTCTATCGTCTTGATGATACATAGGTGTGGGTGGCTGGGCTGAAGCAAATCTAATTGCCTGATCTGAAATTTTGCTTAACAACATTTAAATATTGGAATTCTGATAATAAATGCATATGTAGATATGTTCTGATGATACAGTAAAAACTCTTCTACCAACCTCTGAAATGAGACAAATTTATAGTAATAATCGCATGTGGTAATTCTGATTGATTTTTCCAGACTGCAAACTTAATCTCTGAAATAACAAATTCTGATCGCTTTTCTCAGTCCAACCAATGAGCGTATTTAAGAGGTTTTATAGTACTTTTTATAGAGATTTGTGAAAACTATTTGTTAACAATATTTTACTGCCCAAAACTGAACATTTCTGTCAAATGTTGCTCTTCCTCATCATACAACAGTGCAAATCTCAAGAGTACCAAAAAATAATATACCTCTTGCATATGGTTATCAAACGGACAAGACAAGAAGGCAAGGGCCTGCATGTTGAACCAGCAATCAAAACATTGCAGCTGTGTGACCCTGACCACAAGGTCAAAGGAGTGAGTAATTGTATGACAGAATAAATTGTCTTTAAATCATAATCAGACATCCCAAGTATAAACAAAATCCTCATGGTGTTACAGAAATATAATCAAATGAAAAACTTTAAGTAGAACTTTAATGCAAATCTTCTATGTCTGTGAACTTGACCCTAAGATCAGAGAGGTGAGGTAGTGCATCACAGAATGAACTGACTGTGCTTTATAATAACACCCCTAGTATGAACAGAATCCATCTAGGGGTTAATGATATAAAGCATATGAAAATTTTAACCCAAACCTTTCAATTTTGTATATCTGTGACTCCATGGCAAAGGGGTGAGATGGTGTGTCAGTGAATGAATTGTCTTAGTTTCATAACAAGACATTGCAACAACAAATGAAATCCATTAAGGTATTAAGGAAATAAAGTTAAATTAAGGACTTTCACAAGAACCTTACAACAAATCTTCTATGTCACTGATTTTCTCTGCAAGGTCCAAGAGGTGATGCAATGTGTTGCAAAATGAATATCCTTATTGTCACAATGAGACATCCAAACTATGAACAGAATCTATTAAAGCAATGTGAGCAAATGAACTACTTTGACCAAAACATTAACAAAGCTTGACTATAGCTATTAGTGATTGGTGCATCACAAAGGGCCCCACTCACTACAATTTGCTCAGTAGGGCTTTTTAATGCCCCCCCCCCCCCCCCCTTTGCAAGTCATGGTATTGTTTCAAATTTATTTATTATATATTTATTACAGGTGAGATTTTATTTTATGTAAGCATATGCAGTTAGTATGTAAATATATTTAAGGTAAAACTACCAGTTTAACATCAAAAACAATGACTGCTCTATAATCCTCAACTTTTGTTTGAGGCACTTATTTTCTTTCTTACAATTTTTTCAAATCTCTTCTATATTTCATACTGGTTAATGTATCCCTCCTCCAAGTATGTACAGAATTGTACAGAGTCTTAATTTCTTGTTCCAAAGACCATTGATATTTCCTTAACTGTTTTCCCATTTCCTCACCACTCAATACACCTACAGCTTATTGAAGATAAGATAAGAATTCTTAATTTCAGACTCCTCAGTCTATTGACAGATAAATAAATTTCTTAGTTAAAATATGAAAGTACTAAATAAAAATACAGATCTTCTTTAAGAAAACACTTATAAAATTCAAAGTCTAGAAGACTTTCTTATAAATTTCTTATCAGCATTAAAAAAATTTCATTTCAACAGTAATATATGATTTTCCTACTTGCTATAATAGGTAATATATATGTAGATCATTAATCCAAATAGAAACTAATATACTGTTGCCACCGTTTTATATTTTAATATTCTTTTTACATAGAAAACAAATATTTTTGCAATAACTTTTCAAAGTTTAAAATATAGTTTTTTTTATAAATATTAGCATAGCACTGCTCATTCTATGTAAACCTAATGAAGTTAAATTAATGAAAAATTTAATGGTGATTATGTTTATATAGACCTTTACTGTCAGATAAAGATAAGAATTCTTTATTTCAGACAGCATGGTCCATATATCTAAATTAAAATAGAAGTGTATTGTAAACACAAAATCGTATGTGTTTTATATACAAATATACCGACCTTTACTGTCAGATAAAGATAAGAATTCTTTATTTCAAACAGCATGGTCCATACATCTAAATTAAAATATAAGTGTATTTTAAACACAAGATCGTAAGTGTTTTATATACAAATATACAGACACATATATAACTAAAGAATGTGTCTCTCATTGTTAAGAACAAAATTATGTAAGACAAGAGTAAATTGTTATATGTATCTATAATCCAAGATTTAAAATGAATATCATAGTTCCACAGATATTTCAAGATACAATTCTTACTATTAGCTATTCCTGTCATCATTAAAAACACATACTTTCTCATTAATTCTTCAAAGCTAAAAGTATTATAGTTTACAAATATGCTAGTTATTTGAGGTACTGTTCCATATAGTAAACAAAGACCATTGTTATAACCAATAACTAATTTTTTTTCATACATTCACCAAAGTTTGTCCACAGAGATGCACAATACAACGCGCAGCAATAAGATTTGAATAATCTAATTTCGATATTCAAAGAACATTTTCTAAATTTAAATAAAAGCAAGTTTGTTCGTGTACACAAAAATCTGTAATATCTCATTATATCTTCATCATGTGACAAATTGGATTTTAAAATCTGACCCAAATAAGTATAGCTGTTGATATATGCAAGAACATGACCATTAAGAAGTACAGAGGGAGGAGATGGTAACTGAAAGGTGTTGACTGAAAAACCATGCATAACATTTTTTGTGTATTATATATGATATAATTCTCAAATGTGTAATGTTTACATGTCTTTAATAATTTCCTTAAACCTGCAACAGAAGGACTCATCAATGACATATCAGCAGCAAAACTAAACTTAGTAAGAAATAAAGCATTTGGTATCAAATGTAGCCCCATGTGACAATGACCCAACTTATGATTTAAATCATCGTCAGTATATATATTAAATAACGAAGGCGAAAAAACACCTCCCTGCCTCACTCCATTGGTTACATAGAGGCAATTGGATACTGCACTTTCCCAATGCACATAGTACAACTGCATGCCATACCAGTTAACTAGGTTAGTGCATTTGTTTTGATGATGTATGTCACACCCGCTTGAATTGTTGGCCTCAGGATGGGATTCTGGGCATAATATCAAGCTATCATAACATATTTGTCTTTTGACACTTTTTTATTATTTTATTTATTCATTGATTGTTTAAAGGTTTGTTTTCAATCTAGAACAATTTATATCCCATAACAGATCTAAATAGGTTGTTTGGCTATGATAGTCCACTAATGTCTTTGGTACTCACACATGATGCATACACCATAAACCTAGCTTTCAATCAATGAATGTAGTAATGTTTTACAGCATCTCAGCACAAAAGTGGCTATGTAGTGCCAACTAAAGGTCAAGTCTGAAAAATGAAAAATTAAATTGCACAAAAAATTAGGAAGATAAACCCTTCCAAATAAATGTAAAGCACTGGAAAACAAATCTTGTTTAATTTTTGTAATATAGCACACACACATATATTACACAGCTGGCCCTGTACCTCCTGTAAGCTCACATCCACTGTCAGGTTTTGTACACAGACTAGATCTAATCAAGTAATTTATGCTTTAGGTAAACTTTTCTTCATTTATAATGTAAAGTTTGATAAAGCAACAGAAGTAAAAATCTATAAACTTACTTTATTAGTAGCAAATACAATAAAAAGCACATCAATAAATACTGGTACCTTACTTTACTCCAGTAGAAATAAGTGGTTAACATGGAAAAATGTATGACCCTTATTTTCTGATTGCAGTTTTGGAAATTATTTTTGAGACCCCTTAATATTCAGCCAATAAAAAATTTATTATTTTTTAGAGGACAAAGACATCAGGCTTTTAGATTAACAAGAATATTGTTAGATTCAGACTTTCACATTCAGCATTAAAGAACAATATATCAGTTCTATTTTAATTAATACATGATTTCATAATTAAATTTTCACCTATACTTCAGAACATCTGTGTTTTAACAATGAAGACGTAAGGTTTCTGTCTTCAAATAGTCATACAAGTATGAATTATATGTATTAAATATATCGGGCAACTAATTTTTAAGGATGGTTTTCGAGTGCAAAATATATATAATAGGGTTTAATATCATATCAGAAAGACAAATATCATAGGAATTTGATGGCTAATATTCAAGGTAGGTTTTACGTTTCAAGTCAGCTTAATTTTGAATACTGAGAGTATTTCAATGACTAAGAAGAAATGTTACCTACCTATACAGATAGTGAGGTCTATCACTTGCAATCACAGCTACTGGCACATCATCTAGGTGGTGTCCATCTTCCAGCTAGAAACAATATGTATTGATGATGTTAATAATATGATTCACCATGATAAGTAATCATATACTATGGTAACATAAGAATCTGAAATGTGTTCATGGAATATGAATGCCTGAAATCACCTACACACAAAACTTAACAGAACTGTGATGCATGGATGAACAGACAGACAGACAAGAATAACACAACATGCCCCAACCACTGTTGTGGTGGAGCTAAGAAAGAATGACAGAGAAACAAGGCAATGAGTCTGCCATCACATAATACATATGTATTGAATATGAAAGGATTTCATTTGGTGATAGTGTATATAGTAATTTGCTCTACTTTTATGTCACAAGCTAACTTTTTACTTTTGTTTCTGGTCGTACAACATTATCCTATGATAAACATTAAAATATTTAGGGATACCGGGACATACACGTTGGCTTTTGCAAAAATTTGATTTTTTCATCATTGCCTGTGCCCTCAATTACCATCAAATTCCTTTGTAATAGTATATATCCTCCTTGGATGTTTATTTCAGTTAATTGCTCACTTTAGTGAATGTACGAGAAACCTGCTATGATTGGCTGTTTTATGGTGGAGCAGTGGTGAGGGGAGAAGTAGTATATATCCTCCTTGGATGTTTATTTCAGATAATTGCTCACTTTAGTGAATGTACGAGAAACCTGCTATGATTGGCTGTTTTATGGTGGAGCAGTGGTAAGGGGAGAAGTAGTATATATCCTCCTTGGATGATTATTTCAGTTAATTGCTCACTTTAGTGAATGTACGAGAAACCTGCTATGACTGGCTGTTTTATGGTGGAGCAGTGGTGAGGGGAGAATAAGGCCTACAACTCACAGATTTGGGGTTAAACTCTAGTGAGGCTGGCTGGGTACAGCTACAAACACTGCCATAACCCTCCACCTTGTTACAGAAGGCATTCCTGCGACGGTTGACCTCTGTGTCTGGCCAGTCACACTCACTCTCTGAAAACATAAAATAACATGAATTATAACTCAACAGTTATCATCATCATTAAATAGAGACATAGAAATGCTGAATCATAATCAGATTTAACATAAAGTGATCTCCCTTTCACTTTCATAAAGTGATCTCCCTTTCACTTATATGTAGCCTTGCTATGACCTTAACAATGACTGTGAGTTAGGTGTAAAGATGTAAAGACATCCCAAGTAATGGGAATATATGTACTTAATCTTGCTTTAATAGACAAGAGGCATGCAAGAACCAGAGTTACCTTGTCTCTGACACACACTCACATCCCCAAGAGACATGTACCTGGTTTAATTAAATATTGAGAACACTGATGACTTGATTTGGATTGGCTTGGTGTTTAATGGCACAGCAACACAAGTAGGTCATTTAATGCTAGGGGTGAAATGATACACCTCTGCCACGCATCGATACGATTCTCAATACACAGCCTACGATACAATACATTATCGATACACATATCAAATTGATGGTCTTTTCATCTTTAGAAGGTCTGTCAATGGTAGGGTGGTGCCATTTTTTATGTGTTGACATATTGGGTGTATTTCCAGTATGCAGATACAAACATAGATTTATCATCTGTTCATATGCCATTCTCATCCTTGACAAAATAAAAAATAAAAAAATACTTCCAAACAGACTAGCTATGTTTTAGTGATTTGTGTTCACCCTTTTAGGCCATTTCAGGCTGCTCCATTCTATCATATGCATGACTCATCCTATTCACCACGCCCTTTGTTTTACATTGAATGAATGTTTTTAAAACATTTTATTACCAATTTCATGTCTTCATTTAAATTTTGAAGGGATTATGGTGTTATCTTCAAAACAGAAGAGACAGTGCAATTTCCTTGTACCCATAGCAAAATGATTATACATCACATATGGGACTGACCATGGCACTGGGGGAAGGGGGGAAATTATATTTTCAAGTTTAATGGGGACCTTACAGGTAATACAGCAGCAGTACTAAATGCCTCTGTTTAGTATGGATGTTAACGCTTTATAAACACAAATCAACTGTGTTAACATGAGCATGTGCTTATTATTGTCTTTCAATCAATCTATTTCATGGCTAAAATCATCCTGAAAAGCATGGGTCAATTAATAGTTGGTATTTTAACAAGATTAAGATAACAAATAATAATAAAGAAAACTAATCTGAATGTTCAATTCAGCATGTCAAATATGTTCTGGTTTGTTCCGATGTTACATACAGGTGGTACTGCTATTTAGACAGACGTCGTACACTCCAGAATGACTTATGTAAATATGTTGTTTGCATATGAGCAAAGAATTAATGTTCCACCTTGCTGCTGTGCTTCACAAAGCAAAACTTCATCACAACCAGGAGTTCTAAAATTTTGTTTTGCTGGGCTTTGCTTGCTTCACTGGTAGTTTATTGCCTCCTGAATCACAGGAAATGCATTTTTACATTTTGCCCTAAAAAATGAATCACACTTGAATACTATTCCAATGACTGAAATAATCATGCTTTGCATTTTATATATGGAGTAAAATCCGACTTCAAAGAAACGTTGCCGCTGTTAAAAAACTTGCCAATAAGCTTTAATACAGATGGCTTAAACATTCTCATTCATGTGTAATAACTTGTTCTTCAACACGCATCTCTTTGATTTACCTATAACTTCAAACGAATTGGGTTGTTCCACTTTGTGATCTTTACCTATGCAAATTAGCATAATGGGTTCCTCCACAGCAGTCTTCAATGGACTTAACACATCGCCCTAGCTATTGTCAGCAAATTAAGTAATATGTGAAATGGTGGTTGTTTATACCTGACCATCTTGCCTTTTAATTGCCTCTATGACAATTAACTGTATAAACTACCCCATGAGCTTCTAAGCAGGACTATTTACTGTTTATACATGCTACATGTGAAGGGCATATTTTGAGGTGGGGTTTTTTTGTGTGAAGATTACTGAAAATCGTGTTTTTGAAACATGACCGTGTCAAGGGGTTTGGGAGTAAAAAAATTGTGTTGCTAGCGTGACACGTTGTGCTATGGCAGGTATGTGGTAGCCAACCCAGGCTAATCTGATGGTAGGTTTAGAATCCACACCCTTTTGGTTGCAAGTCTGGCATGCTAACCACTTGAGCCACTGCATCTCCTCTCTGATGGTTTATAGGGTTCAAGTGATAATAATTTACCAATGATCAGATAGAAGAACATAATTCCACAGATATTGCTATTCATACTCTTTTTACTGTAGTATACATGATACTCTAAATAATCTTCATAATATTTTTCTAAATTTTCTTTTTTTTTTCTTTACAGTTCACGAGAATATATATTAACATTGAAAACATTAGTGGAGGAATTATTGAAGAGATCTCCTTTTAAAGCATTTTCTATTGTTTCAACTATTCCATCATTAGAACAATATCCAAGGGTGATAACTAGTACAAGGTCTAATTATTTGCCTAAATTTGAGTTGCCTCCCATGATGTGTAAAAATTTAAATGAAAGGCCAGTGGATCTATACTTTCCTACCAATTTTAATAAGACCATAAAGTTTGTTACTATTATTAGTAATCCAAACTATATTTGGTAAAAGACAATGGACACTATGTCATAAAGCATGGAGAAATCCCTCCATGCCAAAATAACCTCAGTGTATACATTGAGTGACTGGTTCTGGCTGTTATATTTGTCATGTTTAGCTGGTAACAACCTGTCTGAGAAATATGTGAGCTAACTGGAAACAACATTCTCTTCTGAGGCAGTTTTCTTTTGAAGTGAGTGTAGCTTCTAAACAAGCTATTTGCATGACTGTGCAACCAACATGACAATGGGTGTATGTGTACTTACCCTTTAGGGAGACAAGAGGGATATGAGACATCAATGTGACCTTGTCTCCCCAACTGGAAAGGGAAGCTGACTTGCTGTGACCTTCACCAATTTTCTTTCCTATAAAGTAAAATAATATGTCTGAGGGTCTGGTTATTAAAGTAGAGTATGCACATAACAAGAGGTCCATTGGGCCTCAGATAATTCACCTGGCTGACATCTACCTAATAGTCAAATGCAAGTTTTTCAAATTCTGTTGATAGGTTATGAAACCATTTTAAAAATGTTTCTCCATTTCTTTGTATCTTCATCCATATTTGAAAACAGACAGCAGCATCTGTAAACAAAAGTACCATGAACAGCACAATATAACATTATATGTCCACTCTATGTTTAATAGTCCTTTGTGTAGATAACAGAATTTATTTTGCAGAAACCATTTGTCTTCTTTCAGTCACAGTGACCTTGGCCTTGACATTTTTACCCCCAAATTGACAGGCTTCTTCCTTACCCCAAGTGTAAGCTATCCACAAAGTTTGGTCCAGGACTGTGATGTGGTAGTAATGTTACTGTGCAGAAACTATTTTTTCTTTTTCCTGGCACAGAGTCCTTGACCTCTAACCTTTTAACCCCCAAATCGACAGATTTCTTCCTAATTCCAAGTGCAAGCCATCCACAAAGATTGATCATGGTATGTGAAATAGAACTAATGTTACTGTGTAGAAACCTTTTGACCCTGAAATCAATAGGGTTCTTCCTTACAACAAGTGCAATCCATCCACAATGTTTGGTAACTGTAGATGGAGAAGAACTTGAGTTATTGTGCAGAAACCATTTTCTTCTTTCAGTCACAGTGACCTTGACCTTTTGAACACAAAATTGACAGGGTTCTTCCTTACACCATGTGCTACCCAGCCATAAAGTTTAAAAACTGTAAATTGCAGACATCTTGAGCTATTGTGCAGACACGAAATTGGTAACAGGCGGATGGATGAACAACATCATAACATAATACATTTTTCCTTGTGGCAGATGTATAAAAACCGAAAGGCCTTTATGCCAAGATGCATTCTGTCAAATCTTGTCAAATTCTTTTGAGCAGTTTATGAAAAAATACAATCATTTAAAGGCTTTTATATTTATTTTAATAGTGACCATATTGGATGCCTGATTAGCATAATTTGTATCAATTTGAAAGGTCTTCATGAAAAGATGCTTTTTGTCAAATTTGATCAATTCCAATGAGTGTGATTTTGAGAAGCTGTCATTTTATGGGGTTTTTTTGTAATTTTTATAGTGGTGGTGATATTTGATGACAGATGGACAACATTTGTACAAATCTGAAAATCCTTTGTGCCAGAATGCTTTCTATCAAATTTGGTCAAAAATATGAAAAGCAAATTTAGCTATAAAGTCATTAAATTTTTTTTTTTTTTTCTTTTTAGTAACAGCAGCTATATACAATGGCAAATTAGCATCATATGTAAAAAAAAAAGTTGATAGGCCTTTATTCCAGAAGGCTCTCTTTCAAATTTGGTCAAATTCTATTGAGCAGTTTTTAAGAAGAAGCCATATAAAGATTTTTCTATTTTTAGTATTAGTGGCCATATTTGATGTTCAACCAGCATCATTTCTTAGAATTTGAAAGGCCTTCAAAAGGATTTTTCTATTTTAAGTAACATGGCCATATTTGATGACAGATTGGCATTTGTATGCATTTGAAAGGCACTTGTGCCAAATTCTATTGAGCAATTCTTGAGAAGTTGCTCAAAGGTTTTTCTACTTTTAGTAACGGCAGCCACATTTGTTCAAATCTGAAAGGCCTTCAAGGCAAGATGCTTTCTGTTAAATCTGGTCAAGTTTTGTTGAGCAATTTTTGAAAAGTAGTTTTGGCAGATCTGCATTATTTGTAAGCATTTGAAAAGCCTTTATGCCAGGATGCTTTCTGTCAAATTTGGTCAAGTTCAGTTGAACAATTTTTGAGAAGAAGTTGTTTAAAGTTTTTTATATTGTTAGCAACAGCAACCATCATATCAGCCTTATTTGTAAAACTTGTGCTTCTGTCAAATTTGGTCACATTCTGCTGAGCAGATGAAAAAAAGCCCTAAAAAGGTTTTCTATTTTGAGTAACAGTGGCCATATTGAATGGCAGATCGGCATCATTTATACAAACTTGAAAAGCCCTCCTGCAAGAATGATCTCTGCCAAATTTGGTTGAATACTGGTCTAGTGGTTTTTGAGAAGCTGAAAATACCAAATGTTGAAAAAAGGACATAATGATGGATTACAAATGTTGAAAGAAGGACAAATAATGGATGACAAAGGATGGACACAGGGCCTTACCTTAAGGTCAAGTGAGCTAAAAATTAGGAACCTCCAAAAGCCAATTCATCCTTGTTTGTTATATCTGGATTATTTTTGTGTAAAACTTAAATCAAAGTCATTTCTGTCTTTAATTCAAGTTGAATTTAAAGACACTCTCTCTCCTCACTCCACAATGTACACACATACTTACCTCCTTTCACAACAATGAAAGCCCACATGTCCCTCCAGTTGAGCCCATCCACATACTCACTCCCCATCTGAGCCAAAAATTCACGGGCAGACTTTTTCATTTGGAATGTTCCTTCATCCTGAATAATACAGGAACAAACATATTATGCCCATATGTGTATAATTAAAATTGTTCATTTAATCTTTAAGATCCCATTTTCATGTATATAAAATGGACATTTCAGGTAGTTCTTGAAACTTTGATCACTTTTATTTAGCATTTATTTGCATTATATGCTTTTATTACATAAATGCCCCCAGGGTCATTCATCTATTTATCCTTTAGTTCACATGATACACTGTCAAAGGCTGTCACTTCCACCTTATAGACAATGTCAAGGTCAGTATCGCATTTTCTCATGCAAACATGATAATGTGAATGCTTATTATTTGAAGCAAATTTTGACAAATATGGACAAAATATTAATATTTTAACTTGTTATAAGTTACATTTTAATCGTAATATTTTAAGTATATGGGATTCATCAACTTTCAAGTCCTAACATAGCCGCAGACAGTGTGTGAATAGGCCCCTCCTTATTCATTATATTGGCCAATGAAACTGTGTGTGAATAGGCCCCTCCTTATTCATTATATTGGCCAATGAAACTGTGTGTGAATAGGACCCTCCTTAATCATTATATTGGCCAATGAAACTGTGTGTGAATAGGCCCCTCCTTAATCATTATATTGGCCAATGAAACTGTGTGTGAATAGGCCCCTCCTTAATCATTATATTGGCCAATGAAACTCCCTCACTGACTTCCAAGCTAATCAAGCTTGTTCTAAAAAGTTGACTTGGCAAAGACTGGTTTGATCCAAGGTGACTTGGTGATAATTCGTAATTAAAAACTCACAAGATTTCTGTTCCAGGTGTGGTTGGAAATAAAAGGCACTCGTCTCTAATGATTAGCGATGTGGATTTCTCTGAAAGTGCTATTGATGTACCAAACATAACCACCCATAAGAAGTGTTTATCATTTATTGTTTAGTTTAAACATACTTTATTTCATAAATTTGTAGTTGGAGATTATAAGAGGTACAATATAGAGAGTAAAGGATTAGAACGAAAGCCAATAGCTTATAATTTATTGTTTACATGGCAATTATAAAAAACTTATATATATTTACTGTCTAGCAAATAATTACATGAATAAAAAAAAGTGTTCCCAAATGACTCGGGTGTGTAAATAAATAAATCATTAAAAAACAAATTTCATTTCCTAGACAAGCTTTCATTATTGTTCATTTAATTTAAAAGATTAGTATGTTAGCATCTCTATCTTTACTCTTCTAACTATCTATGTATTCTATTCTCCAGCTATCAATGCAAGCACTTCCTTTTTTCTCATCTAAATATCTATCAACATGTACTATTAGATATATCTTTCTTGATAACTTTAATTTTTGGCAGAAGTTTTTCATTTGAAAAAACAAGTAAAAAGAAAAAATAAACTATTTGTGTAAAAATAAATATAATGCATTTCATTATTACAGCCCATATTTTATTTTAGCTCATATTTTAACTTTTGTTATATTATTATGTTGTCATGTTTTTAGGCAAGCTCAAATCTCCCAAGGGCAAGTTCAATTTTCCAGCTGTGCACAAGTAATTTTTGTCTCCGATGTGCAAGAAACAAATGTAGTAGAACCCATTTTAAGTGCATGCTTACTTGCTTCACAACTACATCTTGCATACATAGCACAAAATTCTGAACTTATGAATGCTTCAGTTCCTTCTTTGGTTTAGAGACTGACCTTAATGGCAAAGATGACAATCCTTCCATCTGTAATCATGTTGAGGAAAAGAACCATTTCATCATCTTCATTCTGACTATATGTGTCAAACACACGCTTGGCCATCACACTACCCTGTAGGAAGCCAATAAAAAAAGAGTTATAGAGACATACAAAAAACTAACATTTATTTCACCCAATCATTTTGCCAAGTAGATATATTTCAACAGAGTTACTGAGAGAAAATTAAAGGTACCAGTTGCATGTTTCTGAATTCTGATTACCCTCTGTCTGAGAAACATATATATATATACCGTATTTGCCGGCCTATAAGTCGATGCGGAGTATAAGTCGAATTCGCTAATTTCGTCAATTTTCAATCCTTCATCCATATATAAGTCGATGCGGAGTATAAGACGAAGCCAGATCAACACCTTGGCTTCATCACTTTTGCTAGTAACTTCCGGTTTCATAAATATTAATGGTATCACTATGCTATTCCAGATTAATTGGGAAAATGATTAAGATGGTCTGTACATGTATTATTTATAGGTATTATTTATTGGTACATTGCATGCAACGATTTTCACGTATAAAAAATTACATTAACATACAGTAAAGCAATTTCAATGACATAATCCATATATAAGTCGATTCGGAGTATAAGACGAAGCCCAGACTTCCTGGTAAAAAAGTATCAACTTACAGGCCGGCAAATACGGTAGTGTGTATAGTCAAGAACTATCTAAAATCAAACTGTGTAAAGGGGAACACTGTCAACTTCTTTCTTTTGTTTATATGGGTTCTACCGGTACACATTTTTTTTGCTTTGAATACCAAGCATCACATACTATTAACTAAAGACATAAGTCAAAAGGCTGTACTTGGCAGCTTTATACATTCAGTTTTCAAATAATGGCAATACAAAATCTGACATTTCCTCCCATACTGAGCTTTATTCTGGAGTTAAGCCAAGCAAGGTGGAGAAGCTTTGGATGAAATATGATATATGTGCCAGTTTCAAAATCACTTGTGATAACCTCACTCACAGTTTGATAATAAATGTGGATGCATGGCCAAGGAATATGTTGGTTTGAGATGGAAGATGGAATTAAAGATGGAATTAAACTGAAATATTGAAAATATAACTTTATTGAACTCAATGATACATAATGACAACTTTATGTATTCTTTCTATAACTAGAAATATCCAAAATGTGAGAACTTAATGCGAGGTATCTGACATTTGTATTCTACAAGAGTTGTTGCTATTTGTATTCTACACGAGTTGTGTCTATTTGTATTCTACAAGAGTTGTGTCTATTTGTATTCTACAAGAGTTGTGTCTATTTGTATTCTACAAGAGCTGTGTCTATTTGTATTCTACAAGAGTTATGGTTATTTGTATTCTACAAGAATTGTGGCTATTTGTATTCTACAAGAGTTGTGTCTATTTGTATTCTACAAGAGTTGTGTCTATTTGTATTCTACAAGAGTTGTGTCTATTTGTATTCAACAAGAATTGTGGCTATTTGTATTCTACAAGAGTTGTGGCTATTCGACAGTGAGTTAGACTGTCTTTCATCAGTGCATTAGGACTTTTATGGATCAGGTGTATCACCAATACAATCTTCTAACAACATACACACATGTAGACCTTACAGGGGTATCGATGCATTATATTGTAGATCTTTTGCAAATTATATAGAAGTACAACACCTTAATGATCTCAAACTGACAGGTATTACTATTAAGACAAGTGATTCCTCTTTGCTTTTGTAAATGTCTATTTACCTTGCGATTTAGTTGAAAATCTTGGAGAATTTGTTGATTACTTGAATACAATTAATTCTGTTGCAGAAAATACATGTACACCAAATGTTTATATCTTAGGAGATTGGAATGCTAATACACTCAGATCTACTCCCCTTGGCCAATTTTGTGATGAATATGGTTATGTCATATCAAACTTAAAAAGTATTGTAGACCACACCACAAAAGTTACTTTTCTCAGCAACTAGCACAATACTGTCTCTTGGTTGAATCATTGTGTCTCTACAAAATCTTCTCATTTCACTATAAGTGATGTGAAAATAATTCATACCCTAGTAGAGTCCAACCATCACCATACTTTAATGACTATGCTGAACTACTTCCTGGTCTTGATTCATGCCCACATGAACTCTTAAATTTGAAATACAACATTAAATGGTCAGATTTCACTGAGGACAAAAAACTGATTTATACAAAAAAATCTGCATTTTTCTTAAAGATAGTGATCCCATAGTGCATAGCGGTCTGTAATGATTGTGGTTGTAGTAATCTTGTGCATATGAAACAGATTAATGGATTTTACACAGATATAGTAACAACTTTGTCCAACTCTAGTAAATACTTAGTGCGAAAAGGCAAATCTGGTCACTATGTTATACTGGGCTGGAATGACTGTGTCAAAGAACCTGCACAACAATGCATGAGAATGAGGGAGAAAGTAAGTGATTTCAAAGATGACAAGAATATCCAATAGTAAGAATTGTATCTTGAAATCTCTGTGGAACTATGATATTCATTTCAATTCTCTGTGGAACTATGATATTCATTTCAATTCTCTGTGGAACTATGATATTCATTTCAATTCTCTGTGGAACTATGATATTCATTTCAATTCTCTGTGGAACTATTATATTCATTTCAATTTTCTGTGGAACTAAGATATTCATTTCAATTCTCTGTGGAACTATGATATTCATTTCAATTCTCTGTGGAACTAAGATACTCATTTCAATTCTCAGATTATTGATAGATGGAATAAATTACTCTTTAAATGTCGTACTTAATCATATTCTTAACAATGACAGAGTATTCAGTAGTTGTATATGTGTCTGTATATTTGTACATAAGACACCTATGTTTTTTATGTTTAAAATACATTTACATTTTAATTTCCCTGTAAGGACCTTGGAGTCTGAAATAAAGAATACTTATTGAATCTAATATACTGTGAGTAGATATCTTGTAGAAAAAAGAAAATAGTTACACTGTGTGTATTCCAACTAGATGGAAATCATGACAGAAAACAGTAATGACTTTAAAATAACTTTTTCATACTTTCTTTTCTTTTTACAAATTTAAGTAGAATATATAAACTGTACTTATAAAACTAGAAATGTGTCCATGCATGACAGATCCCCTTGCCAATATGATGCATTTTAAGAGCAAAAATCCAAGTCAAACAGGGGTCATAACTCCATAATATTTTGCTGGCAAACAGTAACAAGATGTCACTCACCTGTCTTCACTAAGCAGGCTTATGTAGTATTGTGAAAACACAACCTATTTAAACAATCACCCAAACTTTATATCATGTTAATTTTACCTATCTGACTCTAGTTTGATACAAATTATTTCCAAAGATAAAGGCATAATTAATATGCATAGGCTTTTGCTCGAGGTCACCTAAGATCTTTAAAAGTTAGGCTTACAGATGAAGCTTCAATCTGTGATCAACAAAGTCGCATGATTTCACCCAAACTGAATTTATAATTCACATTTTTTTTTTTAGAACATGGGTTTCTTAACACTTGGTAGAAAAGCATATTGATGTATTTTTTTAATTAAAAGCAAAAAATACCAAATATAAATTTCAAATAATTTGTGAGTAATGGCACTGAATATATCAAATGCCATAAAATAATGCACAATACAAGTGATAACATATAAATGACGAATGTTTCAGACACTTTAACATGACAATATCAAACTCTATTTCACCAAACATATCAAACTTTATTCCAAATATATAAGAATTTCAAATGTGGAAAAAAAATTTAAATAATTTTCTGCAAGTAAATTTATAAACATAGACAAGGTTTTTATGAGAAATATGTTTTTACTGAAGCAAATCAATATTAGAAAAACAAATATCAATAACTGTGTACAGAAATTCTGATACTTACTTACTACACTGCACATAATTTATGCTTGCCTGCAATTGTACATTTTCTATAACAATATTGCTGGTTTATACATTTTCTTCAGTTATAATTTAAATGATTCATTTTAATACCCAAGGTGTATTATTTTGCTAATTTTTATAAATTGTTCTATTGACATTTACACAACTTGTATTCTAAAATTTATTTTGCATGGAAAAGAACTCTGTGTCCTTCTCAAGAGTCGATATCATAGGTTCACTTGCTTTCCTTTAAAGATAGAGAAGACAGGTATTTCAGAGCAAAATATTTTGATTACAGTACATATGATTTTAGAACTATTTCTAAACTGTGCAGATCTTGCTCATAATAAAACTCATTGGACATCTTTTGTCTATTCACCAAGTTTACTCAAAATCAGATAACAAATACTAGCTCTGGAATGGTAACAAATTAAGCCAATCAGATGCAAGATCACCTCATATGTACATGTGGATATCGCTCATTACTGAACTCACGTGAGATCTTGATCAATTAAGCCTATATTTCAAGTCTGATGAAAATCTGATCAGAAATAAGTCCTCCAGAGTGGTAACAAGATCAGCCAACAGATACAAGATCACCTCATTAACCTCCATGGACCTCATTCAATATCGAACTCACTGAAGAATTTGATGATATAAACCCATAGTCTAAATCTGTTCAAAACCAGATCAGAAATATGGCTTCCATAATGGTAATAAGCTCAGTCAATCAGATGCAAGATCATCACATTAATATGCATGTATCTTCCTCATTAGTGAACTTATCATTCCAAGTTTGTTTAATATCAGATTACAAATACAGACTCTAGAGTGGTAACAAGCTTTGTCAATCAGATGAAAGATCACCTTAATATGCACAAATCTTGCTCATTATTGAACTTATCAGAGATTTTGATGATATTAGCATATATTCCAAGTTTGATCAATACGAGATTACAAATACAGATTCCAGATTGGTAACAAGCTCAGACAATCAGATACAAGATCACATCAATAATATGCTTGGATCTTGCTCGTTTCAGAATTTGTCTGATATTTTGATGATGTAAGAATATATTCCAAGTTTCTGATCAAAATTAGATCAGAAACATGGATTCCACAGTGGTAACAAGCTAAGACAATCAGATCACCTCATGAACATGGATAGAGCTCACTCATGTTTAAACTCCTTTGAGATATTGATGATATAAACCTATATTCCAAATCTGATACACACCAGATAAAAAAACATGGCCTCTAGAGTGGTAACAAGAACATGTTGACAGACAAAGGACGACAGACAAGGGGGCATACCATAAAAATCAAACCTCACCTAGGGCTTCTTAATGTAAAGCCTCAGACCAAATTTGATTTCAATGCATGAAGTCCTTCAAAGATTTCTAAGTATAAATGAAATTGATGGGCAAAGTTCTGTCACACAGTCACCAGTACTCCATAAAACTTTCCCAGCAAACAGTGAAAATCAAACTTGACCTAGGTCTTCCTAATGAAAAGACTCATACCAAATTTGATTTCAATGTATAAGTCCTTTACAGGTTACCAAGCAGAACTAAATCCAGGTCATATAGGAGCCATTACTCCATACAATTCTGAAAAAAGGTGAAAAGATGAACTTGATCTAGGTCTTCTTAATGTAATGACTGATACCAAATCTGATTTCAATGCATGAAATCCTTCAAAAGTTATTGAGCAGAAATGAAATTGAAGGGCAAAGTGCTAAGTCAAAAAGGGGACATAACTCCATACAATTTTGCTGGAAAAAAAAGTGAAAATCAAAATCGACAGATCTTCTTAATGTAAGCCTCACACCAGATTTGGTTTCAATCCATTACCCATAACGTGCTCTATAGTTAGGTAGTACAAGATCCTTCAGTGTTGAATTGTTTGAGGAAAGAAATGAAAATTGCACTCTGCTTTTAAATTGTCTGTATTGTAATTACTGTACATAACTGATACACAAATCTTATATGAAAAATGATTGTTGAACTCTGAACTTTATTATAAGCATCAAGTGACATATGCAATTGTATCATATTTGTACTTACAAGTGCAAACACTGGTAAAATTACAAATTACCTTCGTATTTCATCTGTATTTTTGTTCCTTTGTTAATGAATAAAATCAAATATGTCTAAAAAATACTCTATCCTTTAGTGTCGCAACCATATACATGTATGTCTGTATAAATTTATATCCAAGTTGTGAAAATCAAAGGTGTAGAATAGGTAACAGTTAATAAACATCGAGTCCATGAACACCACAGGTAAGTTAACACCCCCTGAAGTCTCTAATATATGTTCACAAAACATTTTGCAGTTTTTCTTGTTATTTACACTAGTTTATGTCTGTCATCTCATGTCCACTAATGAGTTTACACAAACAGTCACTTATCAAGTTCATTACCGGTTCAGGAACAGGTGTTATCTGTTTAGAATATTACGAAATATATCCCTACTCATATTATTTTGCTGAAGTATGGGGCTGATATAACATATACAGCTGCCCAGTAAAAATCTATATCAGATTTATGCACCAAACTCATCGCCATAACCAATGCAAAAAAAGTTTCAATTCGTGAGGTGTGACAATCTTCCATTTTCTCTGAGGCTGTTAGTCAATCAAGTCAACCACATTTACTCTTTGATCTGCATAAAGATTTCCTCATCAAAGAATAGCCTTAAATAGTCTATAGGTTCTACAGTTCTACATTTAATTATTTAAATACCACTGAATAGGAGGTTGACAAGCATACCATCTGTTTTTGTCCAGCCTGCATGTACATTGGACTCGTATTCAACATTTTGGGCTTAAAATCACTAATTGGTCATTCCAGTAACACTTTCCCAGCTCCAATAATCTCATCTACTTCAAAACTTTCAAAATCATTGCCATCATCACTATCATCAGCCAGTATTTGCCAAATGAAGTCATCATCTGAAGATGAATCATGTTGGTAGTCAGCCATTTTGAGTTTTGCAGGTAGCCCATGTTTTAACCACCATTTGTAAAATATCTTTGCTGAATGCATGGTAAACTATGACAGAATGCTTGTTCCAGGGCTCAATGTACCAAGTAAATTTAGTTTCACACCCACTGATGTCAAGCTGAAGTTTCCAGATGAGTAAACAGTTGCTTACCTTAAAATGGCATATGCTGCAACAATTGCTATAAAACCTCTACCAACGGCATGACTTATGAAATGACAAGCATTTTAAGGGTTAAGTCCTTCAAAAGTTACTAAGCAGAAACAAAACTGACGGGTGAAGTTCATAGTCAAACAGGTGCCCCAACTTGATAAAAATTTGCTGGAAAACAGTGAAAATTGTTTTCAACCTTAGTCTTCTTAATCTAAAGACTCATACCAAATTTGATATAAATCCATGTAGTCCTTCAAAAATTACTGAGCAGAAACAAAATTTATGATGGATGTGATGTTATCGGACAAGATGGACAGACATGAGTAAAAACATATGTCCCCTCCAAAGATATGGCAGAGGAAAGATCTAAATAACAATCCAACAAGCTGTCTCTGAAAAAGGACTGATGGCAAGATGTGGCCGTAAGATACAATTTATTGACTTACAGTCGCCTGGTTGAGGACAACAATATGGATGCCACGATCTTTATCAAATCCTTCATTATGCACCACCTGTTAACAAAGGAAAATACAAAATTATTTCATCTTCATTTAGATTTTAGATTTTTATAAATGAAAACAGATATTTTTGGCATAAAACAGATTCTAAAACAAGTCATGGAAAAACAGCATACGCTGTCACAGAATTGTGTGCATCCAGTTGCCATTGCATTGTAATGTAAATATGGTATTGGTAATGTTGCCTGCCTTGTAATTACACATACATCATTACCCTTTGTGTGTGTTCTGGTTCCACTGAACTATCATGACATGTTAGCTTTACTCACTCAGTTGGCTGATTTACTGTGGTATGTGCAAGTTATCAGCATGATCTCACATCACTGCATGTTGTTTCATCCATGGTTCACACCATGTACGTGTATATAAGGCTTAAATCTTTTCAGTATAGGCACATAGCATAATGACTTGTCAGGATGTTGTCTCCTTCATGATGGTGTACATCTTTCAACTAAAGAGGTACCGTAGATACTCGCTTATAAGTCAATGTTTTATACTGAAAATTAAATTAATGCAGAATAGGAGTCGTCTTATAAGCGCGACATATAAAAAAAAGTATAAATCATGGGGTTATGTTGGAAACTAGAGATGTTTCCAGTAAATAAAAATACTGTAAATTCAAATATTTTTACGTTTTCATGTCACTATTCATATTCAGAAATGCATGTATGGTATACACTGTGTTTATCTGTTTCATGACAGTATTCATTACACAATACTTGTATCTGCAGTTATTTGCATTTTAATAATTTTTAAATATTACAGGTAAAGCAAATACTACCTACCGCAAAGTGAAGTGTCCATCAATGTTGTTTACTGTGGGTGTTTACTAGAAAGAATAATGCTTCCATTTTGGTGCAAGTCCGAACAACCTGTATTTGTATCAATATTTGTGTTTTGTTGTATAAACACTGTTTTTGATGCAATACAAGTTTTGATTTAATTTGTATTTTCCTTTTCCATAGGTCAGATTTAAATCTTTTAATAGATTTCACAGACTTTATGATCAAAGTGATACTTACAGAGCCCAAGATCAGTCTCTACATAAGCACCCACATATGACAGTAAAGCTGAGGAATCGGAGTTGGACAATATTTATGATGACTAGATGACAATTTACAATGACTCGATGACGATGAAGAATTTCAGAACTTTACCAGACAAAGAGGATGAATTCTTGGAGTTTGTACCAGATGACATTAGATAGTGACATTTATAGGATACCATGAATCACAAAAAATATGGACTCTGTTTATTTGTAAGATGTGTGGAATTAACATATACAGTCAAACCTGTCTACAGTGGCCACCCATGGGAAAAGGCCAAAGTGGCCTTTGTAGGCAGGTGACATCTGAAGGCAGGTTCAGCTCTCAAACTTGGTTCATGACAAATACATGTACACCACTCCCTCAATAACTCATGCCCAGATAACTCATGAACCTGCTAATAACGCGGGGTCAGGTGTGGATCCCCTTTTTTTAACTAGAAAATATCCAAAAAATTGGCCCCTATTAGTTGAACGTGAAAAAAATCTCAATCAAAATTGGTAAATGAAACTTTGATATATTGCTTGTTTTATTGTCGAAAACAGTGGATAGTACACAGAAAGTTGAATTAACATCATAAATTTCTCAGCTTTTAATATAAGAAATCATATATTTTTTTTCAATTTTCTTTCCAAACAACATTCTCAGTACATTATAAATAACAATATTCGACGAAATTTCGATCGAATGTCACTAATGCCTACTGGTGGCAACACTTTATAAAATAAATACCAATTAAATAAGTTCTGTCAAGTGAAATTTGTGTTTTAGTTCCATCTTTTAATTCGGTTTCAGTGTAATAGTCATAAATACAATATGCCTTCTTGTATTCAAATGTGAAAAATGTCATTCAACCGTCACAGCTTATGTCTGCGAGCATTTCCGTGAGAACCTAATTAAGTGCTGACCATGTTTTGATCTCCAACTTCCAGAAGTATTTGTTGTGTTGTTACACTCAATTAAAAGTAGACCTGCTTTGTATTATAACAATAATTACGTCTTTTGTATCAAAGCAAATAAAGGGGGTGGAATAAAAGTAAAGCTAAATGGCATGCAAATCCTACCTGCGTAAGAGCTAGCGTTTGTGGCCGTGTGTCAGGTCAACTGATTTCAATTGATCAATCAAACACTGTTATAAATATTATTATGTAAGTAATATAATTAAACTACCTTAAATTAGCCTACTCATTCACAAATGTGATCAAAGATAGCAAGGCAACCGAGAGAAATGAGTACTTGGTGAATAAAAAGCTTTGTTTCACAGATATGGTTCATTATGGAGAAGCGAGTTCCAGAGTTTGCAGAGAACTTAAAATTTCTAAATTGGTACTTAGAGATTTCCTCAAGGATGAGAAGAAATTTCACTATTACTTGCAATGAAATCACGGCATCCATATTTTATTAATGGAACAATAAATAAATCAAATTTTGACGTTGACATTTGTTTCACAAAATAAATGTCCCTAGTTTTTGAAAAAAAGGAATCTTGTTTTGTTGTGAATCAACAACAACAAAAAGCAATGATTTAACACACAATGTTTCCACATACACGTATTGTTGAAACCACTTGGACTAGTGTTGTTAACGATCTTTCCAAGGTTGGGTATCTTGAAAATAAAGGTAATTTTTACAGAAAAGCAAACAAATACATTAGAAAAAAGATCTTTATTGACAATTATTCTCAATGCAATTATAAAATGAATATTCAGCCATTAAACAGCCCCATTACCTCCCCCCCCCCCATGCCCTCGCTTATAGTGCAGTCTATGATTTTAGACCCCATTGTGTGCGAGTTATCAAGAGAGAGGTGTACTATGCACCGAATAGAATTAGCATTAGTAGTAGTATGCTGTCAAGATACATATATTTAGTTTAGCTTTTAAGCAATAAGAAAAATAACAAAATAATAAAATAAAAAGTTCCCCTTTTTTCACTATAATCCATCATGTGCATTAAATCATCACTTATCAGTAGAAACAGCATCTAAATAAAATTACTAATTGACAGCTTTCCTGTAATTGTCAAACACAGGACTGACTTTTTGTTAGGCCAGCTGGTATAATCAGGCATGAAAACAGGTGTTCACACTTCAAACAATTTATGGATTAAGTACACACTCATATATGAAAGAAAATCTGACAAACAACAGTACCAACCTGGTGTGAAACCAGCCCAAGCACTTTCGGAATTTAATGATTCCTTTTTCAAGGGCACAAAGCCACAAAAGACAACTTCAAAAATGAAACAAGAACCAAACACAAAAACGTCATTACTATACAGAATCTACATGATGTTTGCTGCAGATATTTACATAAATGATACAATGAAATAATAAATAAAATGAGCAAGGTTGAAAGGGGTTGAAATTTGCTACATTTTAAGATGCATCCTGATATGTCTGCGGAAATGGCTAGAACAATGGACTCAAGCTGATGATGTAAGCAAGTATGTCAGCAAAGAGATTCCTGTGCCATCTATAATTATCCAATTAATTTTTACCTTGGATATAGCATTTTCTTCAACTGGCGGTTTTTAAAAAATTGTAGAAGTTATGTTCTGAAGTAGTATTATATAAATGAGTTGGTACTAATCAATAGCTTAAATTAAAAAATAATAAATTTATATAGCATTGACTCTCCTAACTTAGTGCCCATCCTTGAATCGTGCACCATGTTTCTCACAACCTCACGTGTTTGTTTTGAGATCCTGACGTCATCAACTGAGTCACTAGCATTCGTTGACAATGACAGTAAGTGCTGATCAAGAAATATTCAATGAAATAAATATGTACTACAATGTTAGCTGTTCAAACCAGGGCCGATATGCACATGTTGGTTTTCTTTACCTTTTTATTAGCAGGAAATCCATGACAGAGATTTCTTAGATGGCAAAAGCAATGTAAAAACTTTGTTTCTATAACATGCTCTTCTTATATCATGTTAGACAAAATAAATCCAATGGAAGAGTATGCAGTATGAAATTCTTTATTGGATTAATGTAATATAGGGGGAAAAGATCTTTGTTGTGACATAGCCTCAAGAAAAAAAATATTTTCAAAGTTCTGCCTATTGTTAAATACAATAATTATGTCAAAATAGCTTGAAAATAAAATAATAAGAAACTGCATCCTATTTTAAAAAAATACTTTCAGCATATTTTTTTATACATGTTTTATTGTGATCAATATGCGTACGAAAGGAAATATATTACAAGAAAATACAGAGACATTATAAACAATCTATTACCACACTTTGGCCTAATTGTCACATTCTAATCTTAGATCATGTGGCCTTTATTTCAGGAGCACAAACCATGGATGAACTTCAGGAAATAGACAAATTTTGACGCGCTTAGAAAAACGTTAGCTCACAAAGGATTTACAGAGTTTATAATTTAGGGCATGAACCATGGTAGGTCGAGGATACATTTTGTATATATTTGACATTTTGTACAGAAGAATGGTAGTAAAAAGCAGAGGTGAGCTAAAAATGAGTGCTCATTTATCGTGAAAACAGTTGTGGCAGATGAAAAAATCTTTCTCATTCATATGATGGACACTCTCCCTTACCCCAGTACCATTAACAGAGATGGATACTAGTTCCCTGCTGGACACTACCTCCATCAGGAGGGTCTTGGCCCTTGAATCATGCACCATGTTTCTCACAACCTCATGTGCTTGTTTTGAGATCCTGACGTCATCAACTGAGTCACTAGCATTCGTTGGCAATGACAGTAAGTGCTGATCAAGAAATATTCAATGAAATAAATATGTACTACAATGTTAGCTCTTCAAACCAGGGCCGATATGCATATGTTGGTTTTCTTTACCTTTATATTAGTAGGAAATCCATGACAGAGATTTCTTAGATGGCAAAAGCAATGTAAAAACTTTGTTTCTATAACATGCTCTTCGTATATCATGTTAGACAAAATAAATCCAATGGAAGAGTATGCAGTATGAAATTCTTTATTGGATTATTGTAATATAGCGGGGAAAAATCTTTGCTGTGATATAGCCTGAAGAAAAAAAATATTTTCAAAGTTCTGCCTATTGTTAAATACGATAATTATGTCAAAATAGCTTGAAAATAAAATAAAAAAAACTGCATCCTATTTTTTTTTTATACTTTGGGCTTAAGTTTTTATACATGTTTTATTGTGATCAATATTCGTACGAAAGGAATGAAATATATTACAAGAAAATACATAGACATTATAAACAATCTATTACCACACTTTGGCCTAATTGTCACATTCCAATCTTACATCACGTGGCCTTTATTTCAGGGGCACAAACCATGGACGAACTTCAGGAAATAGACAAATTTTGATGCGCTTAGAAAAACGTTAGCTCACAAAGGATTTACAGAGTTTTTAAACATTTTTCAATGATGAATAAATTAAGCAGATATAGCTGAACACATTTTATGGTGATTTTAATAGTTTCTCACAATAATGCAAGCATTAAAATTAAAGTTTAGGGCATGAACCATGGCAGGTTGAGGATACATTTTGTTTATATTTGACATTTTTTACAGAAGAATGGTAGTAAAAAAACAGAGGTGAGCTAAAAATGAGTGCTCATTTATTGTGAAAACAGTTGTGACAGATGAAAAAATCTTTCTCATTCATATGATGGACACTCTCCCTTACCCCAGTACCATCCACAGAGATGGATACTAGTTCCCTGCTGGACACTACCTCCATCAGGAGGGTCTTGGCCCGAGACATCTGGACTTCATTGTGCTGACCATCCCCACCTGCATCCTCCTGCACAAAGTCTTCAATATGGTCTAGAAAGAAAAAAAATTGAAACTAAATTGAAGTGGGACATCAATAAAAGTCAGTAACCTGCTATAACCAGCAAATATCACTACCTAGACTGCCTACTTAAATCTGGACATAAATGGCATTCATTGTTAAGAGCCCACCCACTTTCCCTCAGTGACAATTTTTTTTCCCTATTGGACACTCAACCCTCGTTTTCAAACTAAGGAACTGATCTGTCATGTGGGCTTAAAAAAAGTTACTTTATTTGAAATAATATTTATCACAGGACTACTGTGTTATTTGTGCTAATATATCCATACCATAATTTTTATATATGTAACTCGTGTAATAACACCTCATGATGTCAAAAATGATGTTAAAACATCAGGCAAAGGAAAGGTGTAATGAATGATCAAGAGATCCAAATGTAATTCAAAGTAATTCATTATACTATTATGCATTTTAGTTATATAAAATCAGTATTTTTCATCATGTGATAAACAGAATCTTAAATTTGTGCTCATTTAAAATGAAATTTATGAAACTCATCAAACAATTTCAATCACTTGCTTGCCAAGGCTCACAAAAGACAGAAACAACTCAACTCGTTTTATCAATTTTATTTGAAATGATCACTCACATACAATCCTGTAAGTATCATGAAAATAACACCTCTATATAATAGACATTTGTTTTCATAGGGAAACCTTCTGGAATTCCCATTACAATACCCCCTATGTCAAAGTCGTTCTGGAATTCCCATTACAATACCCCCATATGTCAAAGTCCTTTTGGAATTCCCATTACAATACCCCCGTATGTCAAAGTCCTTCTGGAATTCCGATTACAATACCACCGTATGTCAAAGTCCTTCTGGAATTCCCATTACAATACCCCCATATGTCAACGTCCTTCTGGAAAAACACTTACAGAAACTGTAAAGGTATAGTGTGTCTTTCCAAGACCCTCAAAATATGGGTAACATGACTGCATCAATAATAAGAACATTTTTCCTAACCCATTACAGTCCTTCAGAGAAAGTTCTTACTTAAATTTAATTATGCTGTAATTCTAACATCTGCAAGATGCAATTCCACTGTAGAAATAAACAAGATCTGATTTTGATAACCTGCATGACATAGGATAAAAACACAACTCGAGTTCTTAAGCCAATGAAAAACTCTCACTTTATTACAAAAAAAAACAACTAGATTTGTGTTTGTAAAACATATATGCCCCAGATCAAATAATAAAAAAAAAAAAAATGTATTTAAAAAATTGAAAAAGTGCTATAAAGGCATGAAAATCCAATCAGGTCATTGACTTATGCATACAAAAACATGCCTACTATGTTTCATTTGTCTACCTCAAGTGGTTTTGCTTACATGCTAACAAGATTTTTGTCACAAAACTTCAAAACTTAAAACCACAAAGTTCAAAAATAATTAAAGAAAATTTTTAAAATATCTGTAATGGCCTGAAAATGTAATCAGTTCTATCTAGAAATTAATAAAAATATACCTACCAAATTTAATTTGCCTGCATTAGGTAGTTTTTGCTTAATCATGCTAACAAAGTTTTTTTCTGCCAAAGACATCCAAGTAAAGAAAAAATTAATAACTGTCTTAAAAAATGTAAAAACTGATGAAAAATCTATTAGATCATCTACATATGAATACAAATAGGCCTATAAAAAATGAAATTTCATTTATCGACCTCAAGTGATTTTTGCTTAGTTAAGCTGACAAGTTTTTTGTTAAAAAGGTCACAAATGTATTAAAAAAACTGACAAATTGCTGCAATGGCCTGAAACTAATCAAGTCATCTAGATATAAACACAAATATGCCTCTGGAATTTCATTTGTCTGCTTCAAGTAGTTTTTCCTTTATTGTACTAACAAGGTTTTTGTCAAAAGTCTAATATTCAAAAGTAAAAAAATGTGTAAAAATGTAGTTTTTTGGGGGGTAAAACTAATTTTAATTATGCAATACTTACCCATCACTATTATATAGCTTTATTCCTTTTTCATGTCGAAAAACTCGTCCGTTCGATGTGAAAACATTCTCCCACTTAAAGTGGAGAATTTGTCAACAAGCCACGTCACGCCCGTGCATCTCTCTGCGCCTGCGCGAACATTCATCTTTTTCATAGACAAAATTACGCAAGGGCATCAGAGCGGGGTGGGAGGAGGGCATTTGATAATAGTGATGGGTAAGTATTGCATAATTAAAATTAGTTTTATCCCCAAAAAAACTACATTTTAATAGCAAAAATACATAAACCCATCAGTATTCGGCTAAAACACGGTATTGGTGCTGAGAGTAGTCTCACTCACTTAAAAAATTGAAATGTTTGATAGAACATTTCAATGAAGCTCATTATATACCCTAGGGTGTCCCCTAGTCAGATCAAGTTAGATTTAGCTTGAACATGCATGCGATTTTGTTTAACCATTATTTCAATTCATTGGTATAACAACAGTTACAGACACTACACTTGGTGTATAACATGCAAGAAAAACAGCATGAAAACTTTAAAACTTTATTTTTTTTCACAGTAACATCAGTAACAGGATATCAACATTTAAAGTAAACAACATAACTGGAAGTGGTAAACAACTTAATAACAAAATCAAAACATCTATGACAAAGGTATCACTAAGAAAAAAAACCTAACCATGAAACTTTTGCATAACAAACATAAAAGACATAGAATAATCTTATTTAGGCATTTATCTAACACCAAGAAGAATATTTAAACAAACAAAATCATTAATACTGGCCAAAAGTATTGCAAACTTCCATAAGAGTCAGAAGTACATTGTCCATAAAATTGGTTACAGACACTACAAAACTATAGCATTTCAATACAGCTGCAGAACCATACATATCTCCATAAAATTCACTTCAAAAATAATTCAACATGAACACATTGACTAGAATTATTCATTAAATGAATGTTGATTAGTTAATAAAATGATAAAACCACATTGTAACAGGTATATGTCCAATACTTGTGTTAAAATTATGAACTGGTAAATAGCACTTGAAAGTTTAATACTAAATAGTGTTTGTAAGAGTAAAATATTGAAGTATAATGAATGTTCAATAAATCATAGTCACTAAAGTATTGTTCAACCCAAGGTGCTGACTCAAACACAGACCCATATGTGATTGATCTTAAGGTTACAGACACTACACATTAAACCTTGACTTTATATTGTCATTTCAAATAGAAGTGCTGATGATTTTTTTCCAGATTTGACTTGAGCTTAGACAATTCAGCTGCATTAAACTTGAAATGACCCCTTTCATTGACTATTTGTGGAGCTTTTACCCTGTACAAGATAGCATCTAGAGCCTCTTGTGAATAATCATCTTTTTCAGGCCAAACATACATGTTGCCAGACTTTCTCATGTATTTAAGTCTAACTTCGTTATGAAGAATGTCTATTACTTCTGCTAAGTATACATCTAGAGGTCCCTTCTTTGGCTTAAGTCCTACAGCAACAAATTCTCCAGGGTGGTATTTCTCTATTGGTTTCTCTGTGTTGGTTGGTGCTTTTTTGTCAACTTTGATCTTCTTTGTCACAATGTTTTGTCTTTCTGTTGACTTCCGTTTCTTATTAGGCTTTTCGCTTGTTGCTGAGTTATGATCTTTCTGGTTACTTCCTTGTTTTCTTTTCTTGTCATTATTTTCTATTGTTGATGGATTCTTGTCTTTAAGTTGTTTTCCTTTCTGACTTAAATTATCTTTATTGAGTACTAACTTTCTCATTTCCCAGGCATTAACATTTTCGCTGAAGTTGCATCTCCCGTCAACCTTCATGCATTGCTCACAATAACAGCTCAGATTTCTTATGCTCAGTTCATAATCATTGCTTCCTGACTTTACAGCATGTAATTTTCTTGTACCTTGCAGTGTTTGCACATCAGTTTCTTCTCTATTTCTCTCAACATCTTTAACAAGGATGAACTCCCTTCTCGAAACTGTTTTAGCTTCATTATCTGTATTTTCCATTTTCAGTTTCTCTGTACAGAAATGATATACATCTTCTGCACAACCTATCACCTTTCTATTGCTGATTACAGCTCTGTAGCAAGCATTCTTGACTGTCGCACCGAGACCATCGCAAACACTCTTTCCATGTGATGTTTCGAAATAATTTCGTGTTACAGATGGCTTTTTCCTCAGACTTATGTCAGCAAAGGCTTTCTTCCCCTTATACTGGGCAGCACAGCCATCTGTCCACTCATGGATCTCCTCTACTTTCACACCTTTCTTCTTCAGAATTTCTATAGCTTTGTTCTCAAAAGTGATAGCTAAGTCTGCATCATGTTTGGTTTCTTCACTGATGCCAATAATGGCATGCTTTATCTTGAATTCTTTTTCTCCCTGTTTTTCTGTATAGTAACACATGATTGGATGTATTGTAACTTGGTTCCTGTCGAAGAATCCAGATTGTACTTCACTTTGAAAAACACACCCATAGTTCTCACTAAAGTCCATGACCATAGCAATAGAACCCTCACCAATTCTATCAACACAAATTCCCATCTGTTGCTGTTGCCATTTGGCCCTGAAAACGTGCTCTGGATACTCTTGCATGTCAGTTTCTAAGCATGTAATTAATGTTTTTATGTCTGTTTCTTTAGGCACACAGGAGACGCAATGCTTTACTTTATCATCTTTTGCTATTTCTATACTTTCCCATTGATGCCATGATATCTGCCTGTCACTATACTTTTCAACAAATGGTTTAAGGTAACTCTGCAAACATTTCACACCGCATTGTTTGCATTCTCTTCTTAAACATTTAATAGCTGGATTGGTGTCGTATTTACAAAAAGTAGCATCACTTAAGCTTTTCTTATCTACTGAAATTTCATCCAAATCTCCATTTTCTTTCACTGCTTTTTTTACATTTGTTAGTGCCTCACTTTTTAGGGCCACGTTACAGCACTTTTGGCATAAGCATGATCTTCTGCTTGTTTCAGACACCTTTTTAACATTCACTGGTTTCAATTTAGAAAATGAAGTTAATCCTATTTTGTGACTATGGTTCCTTAACTTGTAGTCTTTGTAGGCTTCTTCTAATGTCATAGTCATCACATGTTTTTGAAGTATTTCTTTTTGACCACCTTTTCTTACTTTCACAGTTTCACGTTTATTAGGCACTTCCCTACTGATTTCTGGACTTAGAAAAAAATCTTTCACAGATTTCTTTAATGGAGAGTTAAGTGCATCCCTTCTTCTTTTTCTTTGTTTCGTCTCCCACCATGTAGAACTAGGTTTTTGCCCTTTCACTGATACTTTGAAATACTTTTTTAGTCTGTGTCTTTTATATTTCTTCAGTAATGCGTCACAAATGATGTTGTATGCATGTTTCTTTGCACCCCCTTTCCTTGTTTTCACTTCTGAAATGCTCTCTGACACAGATTGTATAACAGTATCTGTCAATTCAAGTTTTTTTTCTGCAATCCGGTGTCATTATCATTATATTCCTATTTAGAAACTTTGATGTTGATGGAGATTCAATTAATTTACTTATGATGACTGCTTTTCTCTTTGGGGTATTTGGTAATACTTCCTTTACCTTTTTTAATTGTCTGTACAGAGTTGCTTTAGGTAACACTTTATTCATTGGTGAATCTCTGGCTGACCCAGTATTTCCTATTTCACAATCAGTCTGAATACACTCTTGCTGTATACTTTCATTCAGTTTGATACGCATTCTCCATGCTTGGGTTCTTTTCACAGCTTCTTTCTTCTTTCTACTTAATTCAGCAGTTTTCGGACTTCTTAAATCAACACTCTTATTAACCGATATTGCCAGGGCTGCTTTTTCTTTCTTTTTCTGGCGATACCTTTTCATTTCTTCACGTTTTTTCCTTCTTAATTCTTGTTGAAAATTTGAATCGGAAAGTGATTGCTGTTTTTTTAGTAGTCTTGCATCTTTTCTTCTTTCTCTATCAACCCTTTTTAGCTCCTCATGTTTCGCCTTATTTTCCCTCTGTTTTTTTCTCCAGGCTTGTACCTTTAGCCTCATCTTCTCCCTTCTAGCTTTAATCTTCTGTTCATCTTCTTCTGGCTTATCTTTGCTTCCTAAAAGCAAACAACTTCGTTCTCATTTTTGTTCCTCTATGTATACGGATGAAATTTAGACTTTACAAAACATACTTGTAATGAGTACGCAATATGCTTTCATACATAAGCAAACTGGAATAACCTGTAGATTCTTAAAGAAAAGTATCTGATTGAAAAAGAAATAGCATAAAACCTGATGATTATTCAATGTTCTAGCATTTACAATGATTGCACACTTTCCTTAATAATGTAAACAACAGTCGGGTCAATTCACATGTCTAGTAGTGTCTGTAACCATTTGACAATATCAGCAATGTATCCAATACTAAGTCTGAGCTCATTGAATTCTCATAATATTTCTGTTTGAATTTACTAGTCTAATGATATGGAATGCAAAAATACTCAGTTTCAATTGCATATTGTAAGAAATCACTGAAAATGTTGCCTGTTATCAGAAATCTAGATGAAAGAAACTATAAATATACCAAAATATTACAAATTGCAGACAGACAATATGTCAAAATTTAGCCTTACACATCAATACTGTAATAGGAAACATAATTTGGCTTCATTTTTTTAAAAAAAAACAGGGATAAAGTCATAGACAGTATAAAAAGGGGATATTGGTTACAGACACTACAATTTAAGGGTGTGGTTTACCATTCAATACAAACTTACCAGAGTTGTTCCCAGAGGTTTGCTTTTGTCGTCTTCCCATGTCTTAGGGATGTACCATGGTAAAGAACAGAAAAAGTAATTAGGCAGCTTCTTCTAGGATAAGAAATTCAGGTTACATTGTCTTGTAGTAAATTACTCAAACAGACAGTGCTGCAAGAATGATGCAATATTCAATCAAGAGAGTTATTGCATCACTTTTTTGCTCTTGGCTGCAGAGGTAAATAGATGATGCAACATTACATCACATAAGATGGAACTTTCTATTGAGAAAAACAATGTTTTAATGACAAGTAGAACAATACTTTTATCTTTCATTTTTATACCTGTTTGTGTAGTGTCTGTAACTTTTTTTATTGAGTTGCTGTTTTTTAATGGTACAATACAGCACCACCAATTTTGGCCAACTTGGACATCACATGGATACACATGAGCCTTTGTAGGATTTATACTTTTCCATAATGAAACAACAAAATTATTGCCATATAAACTTGTAAAGGTTACAGACACTACAAAATTTAGAACTGGAAAGTTTGACAAAGAACAAGCTCTCAATCGAATATCTTGGCTAGCCATGTGATTTAAATGGTTTTACTACTTATTATAATATAAAGTCGAGTTCTAGATGTCAATAAAAGTTATAATGAATGTTATTTTGTACAAAATGTTGGCATATAACAACAGATTAGTGTTTGAATTTCAGTGTTGAAACAAAACTTCTACTGACGGTATTTTGCTTATAAAATCCATAATATTTTACCGATTTCTTTAATTCAAGAAGCAATATTTGCAGGATAGAATTCCGCATAAAACCAGACCAATAAATGCATAATTTCAGTATGATATTTAGAGAATTCTCCATTTTATATTCAAGCTTTTTTCGAGTGAGACTACATAACGCTCAAAAATGGCCATTTTTAGAGCTTGTTTCCATGCATATCTCAACAATGGGTTACACTAACCTCTTGAAATTTTCAGGAAAGTAAGAGAGGTATATGCCAGGCTTACCAATCTTTAAAATTGGTTCATATCTTGTTTAATTTTTCTATTTCATGCATATAACATGAAAATTCCTTTATCAGCACCAATACCGTGTTTTAGCCGATTATATAAGCTGAAATTGTCAATTAGGTGGGTCGGCTGATGTTAAACTGATCAAAAACAGAGGAAAAATGTAAACTACTCACCATTTGAGGGGAGATGTCCACTTTACTATTTGCTGGAGTCCTTCTGGGCCACATGTTGTGCCACAACTTTGGGACCCAGAGAAAATATGCCTGCGCTTTGATGTGCTAATGAGCGGAGGTAGAAGGACGAAAAGGTAGTATGGGATCGCCAAAATGCTGCCTTCATGACGTCCTCCAGAGAAGAGTGATTTAGATAGGCCCATGAGGCAGCGACGGCTCGAACCTCATGGGCTTTTAGTTTCATAAAGGAAAGGTCTCTATCAGTAAGGGACTGGTAAGCTCTTTTAATTGTGGTGACAATCCACCTTGAAATCGTGGAGGCCAAAATATCAACGGAGCCCTTAAGAGGAAGGAAAAGACGTTTCCTGCCCTTTCTTTTCACTTTTGAAGCATTTAGATAGAAACGCAGTGCCCTAACTGGGCATAAGAGCCTATCTTGATCATCCCCAGCACAGATTCGACTAAGACTGGGGATCTCTATAGGTGATGGAGCTACCGCAGGTAATTGATTTTTGGCTAAAAATCCTGGCTGACAAAGGAGGGAAACGGATTCAAAATTGCCATTAAAATGGAGACAGCCAGTGTCCACCGACAATGCATGAATCTCGCTACATCTTCTTGCAGACGCCAAAGCGAGTAAAAATACCGTCTTGAGTGTGAGATCCTGAAAGGATGCCTCACTCAATGGTTCATAGGGGGTTTTTGTTAAGGACCATAAAACACATGATAGATTCCATCTAGGCATCAGACAGCGAGTGACAGGTCTCTGTAGCTCAAAATACTTAATGAGATCGGCAAGGTGTGGATCTGAACCAATCTCCAAGCCATGAGAGAATTTAAGTGTGTTAGAAATGGCGGCTCTATAGCCCTTGATAGTAGATACTGAACATCTTTTGTTCTCGAAAAGGAACAAAAGGAAATCAGCAATGGCAGTTATAGAGGAACAGCTGGGATCAACACGTTTCCTACTGCACCAATCACAGAAGATTCTCCACCTGGCATCATAGACCTTGGATGTAGAAGCTCTCCTGGCCTGAATGATGCAACTGGCAACCCGGCCCGAAAACTTGTTCTGGCGGATAGATCGCTTGAGATGAACCAAGCGTGAAGGTGGAGGATGTGTGGGCTGTTGTGTAGGAGGGAGCCCCTGTGTTGTGACAGAAGATCCCTCCGGTGAGAGAGAGATCTGGGTTGATCTATCAATAGATCTAGAAGATCGTTGAACCACGATCGTTGGGGCCATAATGGAGCTATGAGAATGATCCGGGCAGTGGAAGTTCTTACTTTTTGCAGAACTTGGGGAAGCAATTGGAACGGTGGGAAGGCGTATGCGAACAGACGATCCCACTGGAAGCTGAACGCGTCCACTGCCCACGCTCTCTGGTCCGGGACTGGGGAGAAGTAAAAGGGGAGTCTGTTGTTGAGCCTGGTCGCAAACAAGTCCACGAGGGGCCTTCCCCATAATGAGAAAAGGGACTCTGTCACTTCGCGGTGAAGAGTCCATTCTGTGAGAACTGATTTGCCTGACCTGGACAGACTGTCCGCTAAGATGTTCTTTTTCCCTGGGATGTGGCGAACTCGGAGGGAGATGTTCTCCAAGGTAGCCCAGTGGAGGAGGTTCCAGACCTCCACGCAAAGAGAAGGGGCATGTGTGCCTCCTTGACGTCGGAGATACGCTACGACGGACGTGTTGTCGGAGGAGACCATGACACAACGACCCCTTACTCTGTCGACGCACCCTTGTATCGCTAGAAAGACAGCCTTCATTTCTAGGTTGTTTATGTGGAGGGATGACTCGTGTAGGGTCCAAAGGCCCTGAAGAGTTATCCCCTCCGGCTCTAGATGAGCACCCCAACCGGAATCTGACGCGTCGGCGAACAGGTAGAAGTGGAGATCCGGAGCGTGCATGGGGACCCCAGCTAGGAATCTGTCTCGATTCATCCACCATCGCAGATGATGATGGAAATCTGGTCCTAGAGGAATCAGAGCTGATAGAGAATCCTTGTGTGGTTTCCACCTTGCGAGTAGGAGAAACTGTAGAGGGCGCATATGGAGCCGTCCTAAGGGAACCAGATCTGCAGCGGCGTTCAAGGTTCCCAGTAGGGATAGGTAAAGGCGAGCAGACAACACGGTTTTTACTTGTAGTGTCTCTAAGAGTGCCAGGATTCGATCTATACGCTCTCGGGGAACCCGGACTAAGTTCTGGTTTGTGAGGAAGTTGATTCCTACATAAACGAAGTCTTGGGATGGAATCAGTTCTGACTTCTCGAGGTTGGGTAAAAGACCCAATCGAGTTACTGTGGACCAACAACGAAACAGATCCTGATGGAGGGACTGAACCTGAACGTTGTGGATTAACCAGTCGTCAAAGTATTGGAGGATCAGGGTTCCCCGTACTCGTAGATAAGACGCTATTACTCCCATAACTTGGGTGAAAACTCTGGGTGCGGAAGCTATTCCGAACGGCAGAACCCGGAATTGAAAAACTTCCTGGTCCAAGCAAAACCGGAGATATTTCCGATGAGGTGGAAAAATCCGAATGTGAAGATATGCATCTTGAAGGTCGATGGAGACCGCCCAATCCGATGGCCGCATCGCATTTCGGATTGAGGAGGTGGTCTCCATCTTGAAATGTTCCTCCAAAAGAAAACGGTTTAAGGGGGAGAGATCGATAATAAGGCGAAATTTCCCACTTTTCTTGGTGACCAGGAAGATTCGGGAGTAGAATGCAGGAGACTGATCGTTCAGGACCCTCTCGACTGCCCCTTTTTGTAAAAGGGTATTTACCTCTTCCCTTAGTTTCACCAGATTGGACTGATGAAAGAATACGGGGGTCCTTGATAGTGGAGGTTGTTCCTGAAACTGAATACGGTAACCCTCGCTTACAAGAGAAAGGACCCACCCATCGTCCGTGATACTTGCCCAAGCCTCTGAAAAGAGGCCTAGGCGAGCCCCTACGGGGATGTTTGGGAGAGGAATGGATGGCAGGAGAGGGTGCGAGTCCCTAGGGCCGTCCCCCCCCCCTCCTTCCTTGGGAAAGGAAGGTGGGTTGTAGAACTTCTTCCTAGGGGCTCCTCGGCGTCTAGGTCCACGCCTAGGACCTGACTGACGAGGAGGTCTCACTTGAGGTTGTGCACTATATTGAGGTTGTGCACTATATTGGGGCTGTACCTGCTTAAAGAATTTAGCAGGCGGCCCCTGAGGTCGATGCACATTAGTACGCTTCCTGGCCGATTGCGATGGGCCAGGTGCAGTTGTGAAGGACCTATGTTGATGGTCCTTCAAATCTTGTGAGGCCACAGTGGGGATGAGACCTCCGAAGAGACTCTCAGCTTCCAAAGGAGCAGCCCTTAGAAGGTCTTTACTGTGGCTAAGTAAGACCCTTGAGGAGTCCAGTGCAACATCACGACGGATGTGTAGGAGTTCCGCTGAAAGGGCCATTGCAATAGTGAGTGAATACCGAGATGTCTTGGCAACAGCTTCCAGCACACGCTGTAATGCGGCTGGATTCAGAGAGGCCTCCCTCAGCATACTAAACGACGTAGCTGAGAAGAGGTCCGCATGAGAAGCTATGGTGGTCAGAAGACGGACCTTCTGCTCAATGGCTTCGATCGTCTTAATAGGAAGGCGTGCCCAGGCTCCCGTTGTCAAGCCGACTTGAGATGCATCTGCATCCAATTGAGGAGGTTTAACAGGCCACTTCGGGGAATGTACCCGGTAACTAGAGGCAGAGACCATAGCTCTTAAAGTAGAGGCTGGGACAGCCCACCCTTTGCGCCGTCTAGTGATGTCCTGGCCTGAGGAGAACCTCTGTGATATTTCCTCAATTGTAGAGGAATGCGGAAGGAGCAGAAGATCTGATTGTGGTTGAGCCCCGGAGATCTTTTCCAAACTGGAGAGGATCTTCTTGGACTGTGTACCAGATGGTTTCGGGCACAAATCCGTAGGTAGTAGGCGGTAAACTTCATTTACCGCCTTATCAAAAGACCATATCTCTTCCGCTTCCTCTGGTTGAGGGAAGCTGGGTCTAGTTGCTTCCAGTTCGTACTCGTTGGAATCGACGATGATAGATAATGCATCATCATCTAGAACACTCCGAGCAGGAGAGTGGCCGGGCGACACAATGTCCCTTGGAGATAGTAACAGAGGTACACTATGTGCCATTTCCCGTACTTGTTTGTCATGCTGAGTAGGGGCTCTATGGGTTCTAGATGTTCCAGGAGAAAGACGAGACCGCTTCTTGCTGTATGTTGCCTTAGTCTGAGTACCTGTAAAAGAAAATCCAGAGAAATCAGACAATGAGGGGGATTTAACTATTTTTTTCCACCCTCTATAAGTACGCCTGGAATCAGCAAGATTCCAGGTTTCATTGGTCCAATTTGTACAGATATTGCAGCGACTGTTCCGCTTACACTTGGAACAGGTAAGACAGTCTGAGTGTGTATCCCATGGGGCCTTCTTATGGCCACACTTACCTACAGACTGATTTGCTGGCATTGTTTCTTTTTATCTGAAATAAATATTATCTGAAATAAATATTATTGAAATATCAACCAATAATAATAACAACGTGTAAACTCACCTTTAAAATCTACACGTAGAAAACTCACCTTTTTTTTGGTACGTCGCGTACTCTATACATACCCGTTCACCATATACTTTGCGGGCTATCTGCACCACAGTGGTTAGTTTGCTACAGGTAAACAATATACATATATATGTTCTTCCCGAGAGATATTAGAAGCTAGTTCACTTGACAAGCTTTATTGTTCTCAGGAAAATACAAGAAAAGCATGCGACGCAACACGCGTAGATAATAAAGAAACAATTGAAATAGTAGGAGAATAATATATAAATGAAATATTAATTCTGTAAAATTATGCGCCTGTTAATTGCAGCGCTATCACAGTTGTTCTATGTCGCGTTGTAATGACATAGACGACTTACCGTGTACCTGAAAAGAAACAAGATATATTGTTTACCCTAACCCCTCTAAGGGTAGAGTACACGTGGAGAACTAGAAAAACTCTTCCTAGAACTAAACACTGACGAATAGCGGCATAAAACACATATAGCCGAGACGGACAACTGTAACACAGATGAATTTAGAAGGAGGGAAGTTCGAAATGTAGTTGAAAACCGCAGCAGACAATTTCCTCAGGTTACGTTTTTGCGACACAACCACCAGGTATGGCGTCCATGAAAAAGATGAATGTTCGCGCAGGCGCAGAGAGATGCACGGGCGTGACGTGGCTTGTTGACAAATTCTCCACTTTAAGTGGGAGAATGTTTTCACATCGAACGGACGAGTTTTTCGACACGAAAAAGGAATAAAGCTATATAATAGTGATGGGTAAATGTATTGCTGCTATTAAAAGAAGTTTTAATGAAAAACTGATATAATGGTCTCAAAATCTAATCAGTTGATCTAAATTTGAATACAAATATGCCTACCAAATTTCATCAGACTATATTAGGGACATATTGCTTAATCATGCTAAATAATGTTGTTTTTGTCAGAAAAGTAAACAGAATTCAAAGATCTGTACAACAAAGTTCAACAAATGATGTAATGGCTTAAAAATCTAATGAGGTCATCTACATATGTATGCAAATATGGCAACCAAATTTCATTTATCCACCTCAAGTGGTTTTTGCTTAATCAAGCTGACAAGGTCTTTGTCAAGAAAGTTCAATACAGTGTAAACAAAATGTAAAAAATGCTGTTATGGCCTGAAAATCTAATCAGGGCACCTACTTATGACAATAGTAAAGTGTGTTAAATTCATGGCTAAAAGTTGACAAGTTTCTGTGCTGTTGCACAAGCCCAAAATAAACTGATTTGGGGCAGATGTATGGATAATACAGGGGGGTAAAATTCTCTAGCCCAAACTGGCCCAGTGAATTAAAAATCATTACTGGGCAAGAGAAATTTCATGTAGTAGCCCAATTTTTACACAGAAACAAGAACAAATTTTTTTAGATTATTTGTCTCGCATCATTATTGCCGGACTAGTAGGTCTAAAATTGGAACTCTTTCCCCTGTCATGTACATATGTAGCGATGGAGGGCAGCGAAACAATATGCTTCCTTCTGCTATCACAGTGGGAACAAAAAAAGATAATGTCAGGCATATAATCCTTTGATAATTTTAGCCCAAGCTATTTGCTAGACAAATCAAAATAAACTGAGCTATATACCATCTTTACTCGCTTATAAGTCAAGTCCAACTGCAAACAGCATAGACTCAGATCTGCCATTGCATAATGTGATAGCAGATCTGGGTCTATGCAGTTTGTTCAGAGTAATCAGTAGAACAAACAACAGAGACTCTGATCTGCCATTGCATAATGTGACAGCAGATCTGGGTCTATGCAGTTTGTTCAGAGTAATCAGTAGAACAAACAACAGAGACTCTGATCTGCCATTGCATAATGTGACAGCAGATCTGGGTCTATGCAGTTTGTTCAGAGTAATCAGTAGAACAAACAACAGAGACTCAGATCTGCCATTGCATAATGTACCAGCAAATCTGGGTCTATGCAGTTTGTTCAGAGTAATCAGTAGAACAAACAACAGAGACTCAGATCTGCCATTGCATAATGTGCCAGCAAATCTGGGTCTATGCAGTTTGTTCAGAGTAATCAGTAGAACAAACAACAGAGACTCTGATCTGCCATTGCATAATGTGACAGCAGATATGGATCTATGCAGTTTGTTAAGAGTAATCATTAGAACAAACAACAGAGACTCTGATCTGCCATTGCATAATGTGCCAGCAGATCTGGGTCTATGCAGTTTGTTCAGAGTAATCAGTAGAACAAACAACAGAGACTCTGATCTGCCATTGCATAATGTGACAGCAGATCTGGGTCTATGCAGTTTGTTCAGAGTAATCAGTAGAACAAACAACAGAGACTCTGATCTGCCATTGCATAATGTGACAGCAGATCTGGGTCTATGCAGTTTGTTCAGAGTAATCAGTAGAACAAACAACAGAGACTCAGATCTGCCATTGCATAATGTACCAGCAAATCTGGGTCTATGCAGTTTGTTCAGAGTAATCAGTAGAACAAACAACAGAGACTCAGATCTGCCATTGCATAATGTGCCAGCAAATCTGGGTCTATGCAGTTTGTTCAGAGTAATCAGTAGAACAAACAACAGAGACTCTGATCTGCCATTGCATAATGTGACAGCAGATATGGATCTATGCAGTTTGTTAAGAGTAATCATTAGAACAAACAACAGAGACTCTGATCTGCCATTGCATAATGTGCCAGCAGATCTGGGTCTATGCAGTTTGTTCAGAGTAATCAGTAGAACAAACAACAGAGACTCTGATCTGCCATTGCATAATGTGACAGCAGATCTGGGTCTATGCAGTTTGTTCAGAGTAATCAGTAGAACAAACAACAGAGACTCTGATCTGCCATTGCATAATGTTCCAGCAGATCTGGGTCTATGCAGTTTGTTCAGAGTAATCAGTAGAACAAACAACAGAGACTCAGATCTGCCATTGCATAATGTACCAGCAAATCTGGGTCTATGCAGTTTGTTCAGAGTAATCAGTAGAACAAACAACAGAGACTCAGATCTGCCATTGCATAATGTGCCAGCAAATCTGGGTCTATGCAGTTTGTTCAGAGTAATCAGTAGAACAAACAACAGAGACTCTGATCTGCCATTGCATAATGTTCCAGCAGATATGGATCTATGCAGTTTGTTAAGAGTAATCATTAGAACAAACAACAGAGACTCTGATCTGCCATTGCATAATGTGCCAGCAGATCTGGGTCTATGCAGTTTGTTCAGAGTAATCAGTAGAACAAACAACAGAGACTCTGATCTGCCATTGCATAATGTGACAGCAGATCTGGGTCTATGCAGTTTGTTCAGAGTAATCAGTAGAACAAACAACAGAGACTCTGATCTGCCATTGCATAATGTGACAGCAGATCTGGGTCTATGCAGTTTGTTCAGAGTAATCAGTAGAACAAACAACAGAGACTCTGATCTGCCATTGCATAATGTGACAGCAGATCTGGGTCTATGCAGTTTGTTCGGAGTAATCAGTAGAACAAACAATAGAGACTCTGATCTGCCATTGCATAATGTGATAGCAGATCTGGGTCTATGCAGTTTGTTCAGAGTAATCAGTAGAACAAACAACAGAGACTCTGATCTGCCATTGCATAATGTGACAGCAGATCTGGGTCTATGCAGTTTGTTCAGAGTAATCAGTAGAACAAACAACAGAGACTCTGATCTGCCATTGCATAATGTGACAGCAGATCTGGGTCTATGCAGTTTGTTCAGAGTAATCAGTAGAACAAACAACAGAGACTCTGATCTGCCATTGCATAATGTGACAGCAGATCTGGGTCTATGCAGTTTGTTCGGAGTAATCAGTAGAACAAACAATAGAGACTCTGATCTGCCATTGCATAATGTGATAGCAGATCTGGGTCTATGCAGTTTGTTCAGAGTAATCAGTAGAACAAACAACAGAGACTCTGATCTGCCATTGCATAATGTGACAGCAGATCTGGGTCTATGCAGTTTGTTCAGAGTAATCAGTAGAACAAACAACAGAGACTCTGATCTGCCATTGCATAATGTGCCAGCAGATCTGGGTCTATGCAGTTTGTTCAGAGTAATCAGTAGAACAAACAACAGAGACCCTGCTCTGATGGCACATAGCACGATGGAAAATAAAGGTCTATGTTGTTTGCATTTGGACCAGATTTATAATCGAGTACATATGGTATGTGAATGTAACATGTTCCCTGACTGGGAAAGTTTTCATCATTGTGATGTAGGCTTTCTCTGAAGTAGTACTACTGATGCCAAGAGTTTTTAACTTCTCAGCAAATATTGCAAACAATATCAGAATAGAAAATACAGCTTGTATTTGAGGATTTCAGGATGTTAAGAGTGGTTATACTGTTACAAGTATCTGTTTTTACTCCAGACAGTTATGCGTTACTGCTAGAACTGAAGCGCTAACAGTACACCAACCATTAATGTCCTCAAATCATTATATGCAAAACTGTTACTGTGGTTTCACTTTTTTTCATGGGATAGCAATTTTCATTGATTTCATGGTTGCTCCCAACCATGAATTTAAAGACCCAAGAAAATATTAGCCACAGCTGATGCAGACCCGCCCCGCCTCCCCCCGCCCCCCCCCCCCCCCCCCCCCCCCCGATAGATTCCTGGTGACAAACAAAGTTCAGCTATTAGATAATTCAACTTCATTAATGTAATAAAATGTTGTCTCTTTTACTGTTGTCTCTTTTACATGTGCTTGTTTCACTTTAATTATAAGCATTTATTTTGTTTTAATGCACATGTATATATGCAATACCTGGTAGCTGCTGGTTTCACTCACTGCCTTATATCATATGCAAAACTAGTAAGGATAGAGAGAAAAAGAAAAAGCATACTATATTTAAGAACTACTATTACTGAAAATGAACTGATCTAAGTAATTTAGATTTTATGCTTATTTACATCAATCCTTCATTCATGTGAAACAGCTGTTGAATTTACTTTATTCTCTGCCAATTCTATGTGACGTAAGATTTATGCAGTTGTAATCCATCTGAATGAATAAACTACATAAAGTATTGATAAATGCAAGCATTTGTACGTCTAATTAGGAAACATTAAAATTTAAATCCTCCTGAAAGCACATCTCATTTTATCCATGAATTTGTAACAAAAAGGAACAGTAATACTGTAAAATATTAAAACATTGCTTGAAGCACAAGTACCAATTAAATACTATGTATATATATACTAATTACAGCCCAATACTAAAGCTCACATGACACTGATTTTCACACAAAACCACTAAAAAAACATCATGTCAATCAAGTCTAATAGTACATGCAAACTTTTGCCATGCAGATAATCTCAAAACTGCAAAAATCACTCATCCAGCTTAATCAAAGCCTGAGATAATTAGGTCTGATCTCTCTGACAATTTCTTGCAGGTCATCTAGTTTGAATGTTACCACTCTTAACACCATGATTGTCAGAATGTACTGATGGTGGAACTTTATGGAAATCGGTTTAAGTAAAAAATCATATATAGATGTGCTTCAATAACCACTTGGCTTGGTGTTGTTGGCTGTGTTGGCTCTGCTTGATGTTGAGTACTTGGTCAAAAACATGGTGTAATGGATTGATTTTGACAGTCATTTAATTAGTGCTTGTAATGGTACCAGTTCTAGTACTGGTCTAACCATTTGAGTGACCAACCTTTATTGTTGGTATATTTGTTCTTTTGTATTCTTTGTTTTGGGTGTTTATAAAGGTTATGTACAAAATTAAATACCTATAAATTTGCAAACTTTTACAGGGAAATACATGAATCTTTTTTTTTTTTTTTTACATAACTACAAAATTGACACCCAAGAAAATATAAATCAAACCACATTATCTGCAAGCTGTACCTACATGAGGCTTCAATTCCACAAGACTGAGGACCAGAACAGTACATCAGCTGACCATTGCTTCCATGACAAATACTGCACAGAGTCAAATATAGTAACACCACAATGATGAGACCAAATTTCTCACATTGTAGCTGATTATGCCATCCCAACAACCAACACATAGAGAAATCACTGATAGATGATTGACAAGTTATGTAAAATCAGTAAATTGTACTTGAAAATCCCAAGAAGTGCATTCCAACAGATGTTTTATAGGCTTAATCCTCATTAATAACAATCAGCGAGACAGCACTTGTGCCAGTATCATTCAACCATCTCATCCTGATTCAAGGTATATGTGAGGTTTAAATATCTCACATATGATTTCAAAATATACTGAATCTTCATTGTTATGAAAAATCAATGTTTTCCACACGTGTTACTTTCCACAAACTTATAAAATATTTTGTTATCATCATTCAGTAATTTATGGCTATCCAAAAACGTTAATCAATGAGAAATATATCACAGGCATTTCCCTTTTGTGCGAAGACATATCACATGTAAGTAACCTGAATTTAAGTAAATGTCCAAAATGATGCTTTGCTCCTGAAATTATCAAAAAGGTTGTTGTATATGAAAATCAATATGAAGGTCTTGAACATGAAATTATACTGTTTGTTCAGTTTACCATCATATTAAGAGCTAAGCCAATACCAGCATATGAAATCAACCTGATTAAGTGATACTCCACTGTGATTCACCTGACTTCTAATTAACAGTGTCACACACAAGGTTTCCAATCAATTGTCTATGAATAGCTCAATTCCACACTGCAACTATATCCATCTGTCACCAAGTACAATATTGATTGAACCTTTTAACTTCCATTCTTTTAAATTACTTATGAATGTACATGACAGTGGAGTGAATAATACATCCATTGCAATTTTTCTCCAAATCATTAAAGATGTTAACATTGTAGGACCATGAGACACCAAAACTGGATTTGAATTCTGCATCAATATACTTCCTCCATTAATTCATTTTTATAATGTAAGTTTGGAAATGCCAAAGGAAGGATTGTACTTTTGTTCTAAGGATCTGCACATCCAGTGGAATAAAATGTTCTATACCATATAATACATGTCTCAATACTATAATATGAATTCAATTATTATTATTTGTTATTTCTTTAGTGTTTTCTTCAACTTGAACATATCAAAGACAGGAATATATGATATTTCATATACTTCTGTACCTCTGTAAACTGCATCTAACATTAAGTACTGTAGTTTTATAAAATTGTGTCAGCATATGTAATCTTTTCATCAAAAGCCAGTACTGCAGCTGGTCATAATTATCTAAAGGTGGGGCTGCAGCTGATGTGGTTGTAAAATCAGTACATCCAATATGTTACACAGGAGGCAGGTGGTGGGGTGTGCAATTACTTCCTGACACTACACGCTTACATGTAGCTCAACACTGCACTTTGAACAAATACACACAATTATGTCACATTTTGTTAGTGAGTATTAGATGATGGGACTGCAGTTGATGTATCAATAAAGTCAATCAATCAAAGATCGTACAATGCTGGTAGCTTTGAATTCTGGGAGATATAGTTATATTCACATTTTGAAAACATTTCAATTTCAATTCTGCATTATAATACTTTATTGATGGATGACATCATCATCTTTTTCCAAGACACAGACCTCCAATTTAAGCAAATACATGCAGATAAAGCAATCCAAGATGTCAGAATTCTAGCAAACAGTACTAGAATGAAATATGCTTTCTGGCACTAAAATCTCAGCCTACAGTACTGAAATAATAATGGTGTACTGAAATATGTCATTATTTCAGACTTCTTCCAGAAATCATGAGTAACATGAAGTTTAAGTGAGCATCAAGCATGTATACTGGAAATCAAGTCCAGAATTTGAAAATGACACTATATGTACATTTTAGACCCAATACTGAATTAACCACTGACACATGCCATTCCTTCCATTTTTAATCACTTGACTGAGGTGACTGCCCAGTAAAAAGTCAATCTAGGATGTATAACTGGTGTCAGTAGTGGGATGAACATCTGATCTTAATGGTTGCAGGCAGACCTTTGAGAAAAAATATGTACTTGTGCACTTCTTGACACTCAAACTGGAGCTCAATACATCACTATACAGTTGGAAAACTGTTTCAATTCCTGTGACAGTTGTATAATAACACATAGATAAGAAACTCCTATTTGTCATGTTATCCAATGGACATATAGCAAGGAAACTGTTACATTAAACTCTGGCAGAAAGGACTTAAGATTATTAATGTTCATTTGCTACTCCACCCATCAGCACTATACATCACAGTCCATACTGCATGCTGTATCAATTTAATACATGCCACATCTGCACACAGATAAGAATTTTAATCATAGAGACCTGTAGTATATACTTTCAGTGATATAAGAACAAGGTATCTGACAACTCCAGAGTGTACTAAAACGTGGGCATGAATACTGTAGTATATTCACCTATACACACAAAACCTTAAAACAAAATACAGATACATACACCATTGTCTTAATGAGTCAGAGTCTAACTCTGTGTCATAATCAGTTTTTGGAAAGCAAGTTATTTAAAAGGAATATTACAACTGTACTCCTTTAGTCTTGCTTAGTCATACAACTGTACTCCTTTAGTCTTGCTTAGTCATACAACTGTACTCCTTTAGTCTTGCTTAGTCATACAACTGTACTCCTTTAGTCTTGCTTAGTCAACTCTCTTCCCAAAAGCTCCTAATGCTATAGTACTATCTTTTACTGTACAGCGAAACCTTAATTAATAATCATCTCCATATAAAGAATAGCTGCTAATAAAGGACAAAATTGATGTGTCATTTTGCTTATACTTATAATAATTGTTAACCTATATAGACATCTGTCCATGAAGGACCATTTTTGTCAGGGGAGAGGGAGTCCCTTAAGTGTATTTATACTTGTACTTCACTGTTTCACTATACATGTATCTCTATTAAATTGGTTTGCTGATGTTAGTAAAATCATCAATTTCAACATTTAAAATTTTTAGAAACAACTTTAAATTTTACAAGGCATATATGTTAGCTTTATTAATTTTCTGCTTTTGAACAAGAATATTTTATTTAAGGTTCAACATTATACACGTAACAACAACTTCCATATACATGTTGACATATGTCACATGTACTAGACTTACCATATATGCTCCTGTTTAAGTCAGGTCCAATTGCAAACAACAGAGACAATGATCTACAGGTGCATTATGCAATGGCAGATCAGGGTCTATGTTGTTTTGTTGTACTGATTTGTCTTAACAAACTGTATAGACCCAGTTCTGCTGGCACATTATGTGATGGCGGATCTGAGTCTATGCAGCTTGCAGTTGGATATGACTTATAAGCAAATATATACAGTATTCAAATAGCAACCAACATAAACATTCAATTGGATCATGGAATATACAGTACTCAAATAGCAACCAACATAAACATTTAATTGCATCAAGTCATATACAGTACTCAAATAGCAACCACCATAAACATTTAATAGCATCATGGCATATACAGTACTCAAATAGCAACCAACATAAACATTTAATTGCATCATGGCATATACAGTACAACCTTCCTAAACAGGACATTGAGATCAATTTTTTTTGCCATTTTACAGGTGGACATTATACAGCCTTATAGTGACCAAACTATGTGGCCTGTCCACTACTAAATCAGATTCTTTAAAAATCCACCATATTAAACCTGTAACAGGGAGATTTCTAAGACAGTGGCTTGTACCATAATTCTCCCATGATCAACCCTGCTTCATGATAATCCCATCCCCAACTGTTTAAAAAATGTTGTCAAATATGAATTCAAACAAGCAAACCACCAATGGCAGTATGTCTGAATTGCAAACCATGAATAGTGCAAATTCTTTTTTTTCTTCATGGAGTACCAATCTTTGTGGATTTTGTTTTTCATCCTTTGAATCACAGATTGCATCTAAATACCAATTTGTGTGACTCAATGAGCAAAAGTTTTTGAGAAAATGACCTAAATGTCTAACCACCTATACCAATAGTCCCTCGAAGGGACTAATGTTCCACTGGCTTAACAGAATTTCCAGGAATTCAAGATAAGGCCATTTCTTTCTTTTAACTGCTGAGAGTTGAAACCATCTGTGATATTCTTCAGATATAACAAGATTTTAAAATTAACTGCTGTGTTGGATATATTGGATGTCAGATTGGCACCATTTTCATTTACAACCAACAAGACATCATTTAGGACCAAAAAGACATCATAAGAAGTCTTCCAGTTGAAACTCCATTTTGATAAGACTTTCCATTTTGGAGGAATAATGATAAGATTTTCAAGATGGCTGCCATGGTGTCCTAATTGGATATTAGATTCGCACCATTTCCATTTAGGACCAACTAGATATCACAACAAGTCTTTTGTTGAAAGCACAATCCATATGACCATCCATCTAAGAAAAGTAGCGATCACAACACTTTCAAGATGGTCATTGTGGCGGCCATACTAGAAGTCAAATCTGCATCATTTTCGTTTATGACCAACTAGACATCATAAGAAGTCTTCAGTGAAAACCCCATATTGATATGACCATTTAGGTGTAGTGATAACAAGATTTTCAAGATAGCCACTGTGGCAGTCATACTGGATGTTTCAGCAGCGCCATTTTAATTTAAGACCAACAGACATCATAAGAAATTGTGTAGTAAAACGTCATGTTTATACAACCATCCATTCAGGAGGAGTAGCAATAACAAAATTGTGACCACCATATTGTACATCAGATCAGCATCATTTTCATTTAGGCCCAACTGGACATCATAAGGAGTCTTCTGGTGAAAACCCTGCGGCAATATTATTTTTCATTAAGGATAAGCAACAATAAAAAATTTTCAAGATGGCCACTGTGGTGGCCATATTGGACATGAGATAAGCACCATTTTCATCTAGAGCCAACTAGACATCATAAGAAGTCCTATAATAAAAACTCATGTTCATATGACCAGTTGAAACTCCATTCAGGAGGAGTGGTGATAAAAAGATTTTCAACATGGCCACTGTGGTGGCCATATTGGATGTCTGAGCAGCACCATTTTCATTTAGAACCAACTAGACCATGGGATGAAAGTGTGTGTAAAGTTTCATGGCAATCCTCAAAGTAGTTTAGTAACAGTAGAACCAAAACCTGAGCTCAATGCAAAAGTAAGCTCAAATCACTGAACAAATAAATATAGGCCAATGACCTACCTTTCAGTGATAGCATAGTATTCCTCATGGCCCCAAAAGCATATTAAGTTATGAGACTCCACTAGCAATAGTCATGAGAAAATGAGCTAAACACACAGGTTAACCAAATCATTGGACAATGAAATATGGGTCACAGTGACCTAATTTGTATTGAAAGGTATAGTACTCCAATTGGCACATCTAACTACCAACTTATGTGATTCTACAAGTAACAATATCTGAAAAATGTATCTAAATGCAAATCCTAACCTAAAGAAACTGAACTCAATACAAAAGTACATCCAAGTCACTGAACCATGAAATATTGGTCAGTGATCTAATTTTCACTGATGTCTGTAGTACTCCTCTTTTCAAAAATAAAAACAGACCCAGGGGCTAATGTTGGTTGCATATCCGAATTCATCTTTTCATGCCAATTAAGTCTGTATCTGGTTAAAGGGCAAAGATCTCAATTGTTTCCAGTTTATGACAGGACTATGACCCTTTGGTGGTATGGACAGACCCAGGGCCCAATGTCAGTTGCACATTTTGAATTTGTCTCTTGATGTCCCCAGTAAGTGCATATAATACAGTTACAGAGTGTGAATCAAAATGGTTCCAAGTTATGATCCAGGGGCTAAGTCTCAGAGGGTAGGGATAAACCCAGGGGTCAATGTCAGTTTCACCTTTGAATTTGACTTTTCATGCCAAGTAAGTGAATATATGGTTATATGGTGGGGACTTCGATAATTTCCAAGCTATGATCCAGAGCCTAATTCCATAGTGGTAAGGATAGACCTAGGTGCCAATGTTAGAGGTACATGTGAATTCATCTTTCATGACAAATTATTTCCTGATTGTTAGTTCCATATAAAAAGTTTCATTCAATATATATATATTGGCAATTATTTCATATTTTGACCTTATGACCTTTTTACTCTTCTCCTCTGCCAGGAGAAGGAGAGGGGAGGGGGAGACAAAATTTTTACATCATGGGGGAACTACTGCACCAGGTTTCATGACTGTCTAAAACTGTAGGAGAAGACAGCATGACAGATGGATGGATGGATGGACATATAGAGGAAATAATAATATTCCTGAAGCTTTTGTAAAAGCATAGAGGTAAATATATTAATTTGAGTTTAATGCATCATTTTGTATATAAGCATTAAGTATACTTCAATTGTAACCACAACACACCAAATCTGATCAATAACAACAACAATAGACAGACTTCCAGCAATGTTTATAGATGGAGGGATGAGTGCTAAAACCATTATACCGGTAAGAGATTTGTGCGTACAAAACACATGCTAAGAGGGTATCTGTATGATGTTGTAACAGTAAAACCATAATATAATTGAATAAATTATTATTATGAGCTTCCCTAAATAATTCACTTCTGTGACACCAATTTTTTTATTCATTATTATAACCACACACAAACTTCCCTTCTCTTGGAAAAACAATCTCCTTAGTAGATTTAACTATACCCTCCATCCTTAATGCAGAGAACTGATTCCTCTTAGAAAGTTCTCTTATAAGAGTTTATAAACCTTATGATCTGTACTATTTCTTGGTGTTCATGAGTGGCCCCTCTGTGTCTGGGATGAGGAAGCAGGGAATCTGACATTGCTAAATATCAACTGATTAATGGCTGACCCACCCATAAATCTTCCAAAACATTAGTGAATGACATCCACACAGCCATAGAGCATTGTGTAGCAGGAAACCATTAGGATGGTCGGGGGGGGGGGGGGTCAGGGTCTGACATACTCCTAAATCAAATGGCAGCCCTCTGGGCTACGTTAAAAAGAACCTTAAATTCAGTTGTGCAAAGAAGGAAAAGAGGGCACTTAAATATGAAACTGTTTCAAGACTATCCTTTTAGCTCCTTATGTACCTTAACATTTTATATTCTTTTTAAAAAAAAAAATTTGGTGGGAATTTTTTGAAAACTTAGAGAACAATTCCTGATATCACACAGCAGCCCACTGGGTTACCCGACTTCAAAATATGGTAGCCCAGAACCAGCAATCTGGTAACCCCAGGGCTCCGGGCACAAGATTTGTCAGGCCCTGGGTATTATATATATATATATGCTTAAACAAGAGTCCCTAGAAAGCACTGATGCTCTACTGTCCAAAAAGAATTTCCTGCAATTCAAGACAGGACCAATTCTTCTTTTTAACTGCGGAATGTTGAAACCACCTCTAATATTCTAGAGGGACAAGATTTTCAAATTAGCAGCTCTGACAGTCATATTGGGTGTATGATGGGCACCTTTTTCATTAAGGACAAACAAGACACCATTAGAAGACTTTTGGTGCAAACACACGCTAATGAGACCATCAATTCAAGAGAAATAGAGACAAGATTTTCAGTATGTTCCTTGTGGCATCCATATTTGATGTCAGTGGGGCACTATTGTCATTAAGGACCAACTACATGTTGATATGACCATCAATTCTGGAGGAGTAGCATTAGCAAGATTTTCAAGATGGCAACCATAGTGGCCATATTGAATGTCATATCAGCACCATTTTTATTCAGGACCAAATAGATATCATAATAAGTCTTCTGGTGAAAACCCCATATTGACATGACTTTCCATTTAGGAAGAATATCAATAAGATTTTCAAGATGGCTGATATGCTGGCCATACTGGATGTCAGATTGGCACCATTTTCATTTAGTACTAACTAGACTTCATAAGAAGCCTTCTGGAAAAGAAAAAAAGATTGATATGACTTTCTATTTAGAAGGAGTAACAATAAGTTTTTCAAGATGGCCACTCTGATGGCCATATTGAATACCAGATTGGCACAATTTTTTAGTGAAGCCTATTAGTGAAAATCCGATACTGATATGACCATTAACAAGATTTTCAAGATGCTCATTGTGGTGGCTATAATGGTTGTCCGAGTGGAACCATTTTCATTTAGGACCAACTAGACATCATAAGAAGTCTCCTGGTGAAAACCCCATGTCAATACCACTTTCCATTCAAGAGAAGTAGCAATAACAAGATTTTCAACATAGCTTCTGTGATGGCCATACTGGACCTCAGATCAGCACCATTTTCATTTAGAACCAACTAGACATAACAAGAAGTCTTTCAGTGAAATCCCCATGTTGATATGACCATCCATTCAGGAGGTGTAGTGATAACAAGATTTTCAAGATGACCACTGTGGCGGCCATACTGGATGTTGAGCAGCACCATTTTTATTTGGGACCATGGGATGAAAGTGTGTGTAAAGTTTCATTGCAAAATCCTCAAAGTAGCTTAGGAGAAGTAGCAATAAGAAACTTGTGCTATCAGACTGATGGATGTCAAATGTCTGACGATAGAGAACAGTTAAAGGACAACAGGCCATCCCATAAGCTCTTCTGGTTTATGACCAGCAGAGCTAACATGAGGCACAATGACATCAGAATAATTTTATGCACAAAGGATACAGGTATTCCAATTGGTGAGCAATACCATCAAAAGTTAAAGAAGTATCATCTGCTAGGAAATTTTGTGGTAATAAAAAAATTGAAAATCTTAATAATGCATTATCAGATAAAAGACACTGTTTATTTACATCTTCTTCCTAGCATGAGTTTGACTTTTCAATACATTATCCTACAAAAAATTGAGTCAAATTAAAGGAGCACAACCAAATACACTGTACCATCCCTGGCTACATGCTGTACTGGGATATTTTCACACTTGCTTAATAAGGTTTCTGTGTAGATTAAATAAGGCCTGCCCTTGTTCAAATGCTTTCATAAAAAAATTAAGTTCTGATCTTTAGGTAATGTGCTGTGCACTGAGTTACATTATTTTTAATTAAGTATGTAACTGAAGTCAAAAATTTCATGAATGAAGCATTAAGCTGATCATAAACTGCATCTGATTCAAAGCTCAGTCAAGTGGAAAAGGCAGATAATCTGAGTACCAATCTGCCAAAAATAACCTTTTGACTCTATAACAGGTGCTCTCCCTCTAGGCATAAACAAGGTGTGGTTGTCGGTGATATTGGCTTATTTACGATATGGTCTAATTGCCACCTGCATACCTTATTTACAAGTACATGACCTGCATTAAACTGCAAACAGCATAGGCCCAGACATGATGTAGCATACTACACTGGCAGATCTGGTTCTATGATGTTTGTAGCTGGGTGCATGTTCTACATGGATATATATGAGATAACGAGATAAGCCAACTCAACCTCCAATATATTTAATATGGATCCAGAATAGGCCTGATGTTACTTCCTGCAAGTCATAAGTCGAGAGCAAAGTAGGCAACCTTTTTGCCCTAGGATGTGTCCCATGATGATGTTCCAGCTGAGATGGTTTTGGACTTTTATATTAAAAAAATATGACTTTGATGTTTTAAGGATTTTATCATTTTGTGCCTTTATCTTTGCTTTACATGCCTTTTGGGAGATTCCTAAACTTACTAGGCACTATATTGCCATGAATGTGCTTATGGGTCACTAAACCCTATATATATTATATATGCATTATGTACATACATACATACATACATACATACATACATACATACATACATACATACATACATACATACATACATACATACATACATACATACATACATACATACATACATACATACATACATACATACATACATACATACATACACAGGTGAATTATTCTGTAAAATATCATTCTTTGCATACAACAGTACAACAACTACATCGGGTCCATAGACTATAAACCATAATATTTAAATGGAATTAAATTTTCATGAACTTAGAAAGTCTAACATTTGCTACATGAGTTTTTTTCACAGATTATAAATGTCTAAAAACATTTTATGTATTTAGCATTTCAACATGTTAACCTTATTTCTAAATTCCAAACAAAGCTTTAAGATGGTTTATATTTTGTGATTTACATTTACTTCTGTATCTTAGCATGGTGCTAGTTGTTTGTTATAAAGAGGGGTATATTTCCCTCAATGTGTGTTTGGTTTCAAAAAAAGGGACATGGGGTGGTTGTAACCTGGGTATCCATAACATTCTGTTGGTCAAAAAAAATAGGGATTATCACATCTGCTGATAATAATACATGTAACTGCCTTGTGCAGTCTATAGCTTAGACTTAGACCAAGTTTTCTCATTTCTGCTTATCCATTTTAATAATTCAGCTATTTCTGTCCTTTTTGTTGACAATGTATAGTCAAATGACAACAAATAGCCAGAAGATTGGCCAATCTCTAACAAAGTTCATAGCTATTACAAATGTAAAATTAACATAACTGTGCAATTTCACATCCTGTGTTGACCTTTGTTCTATAGGGAGCTGCCCTTTCTCATGTGTAATATACAACCATGAAGTTGATAAAAAAAATGGCAGTGGGAAACTTAACGAAAGTGGACTTCTCATATAAAACCCAAAATAAAAATGTTAGCTCCAGTGACTTTGACCTTTGCCGTCTGTGTCTGAGAATCAACAGCAAGGTGCCTCTGCCATACTGTTGTCTAATGAAAACTGGATCCAGGAAACTTGACTTATTGAGCAGAAATCAAAATATTACAACGTCAGTTCCAGTAACCATGACCTTTCATATCTTGGCCTCAGTATTAATAGGAAGCTGCAACTGCCCAATGTAGTCTACCTATCAAAACTGATGTAAAATTAGGCCAAGGAAACTGATCATGCAGAAAGGAAAAGCACAGACTTCGCTCCAGTGATCTTGACCTTGAACCTGGCAGCCCCATAATCCATAGACTTCTGCCTCTACTTGTGGGTAAGGTACATTAGGTTTTAGAAAAAAAGATCACAGCAAACAAAAGTTATGTTGAGGAAACCACCTTGTCTATGGACAGACATATGGATGGACAGATGGATGAACAGATATATATTGCTTTTGCTATATCATCCCTGCACCCTTAGTCATAGGAATACAAATGAAAACTGTACTACCTTAAACTTTAAACCAGAATACATACAGTAGCGGTGAGATGGTTGGAAGACCCCAGGGGCAATGTTCTTTAGTGGCACCCCTACCAAGGTGCCTGGGGGCAATGTTCTTTATTGGCGCCCCTACTTTGCCACAGAGAACAGTTTTTATGTCAGTTGCCAACCTCCTACCACCACTCCCCATCTACGCCCTGCTTACAGCTATAAAAAAAGGCTCTGGATGGCACCCCCCTCACCCAGTGCCCAGTGGCAATCGCCCCCTCCAGCCCCCCCCCCCCCATCATGCTGCCACTGAATACATACCACAACTAGGCAGTGCATCTTTGTGCAAAATTTTAGAACAAACTTTAGGTCCCATTTTTTTAACTTTTATGAACAAGTATATGACTTTTGTAACATTCATATTTTTTTAAAGAAATGATTTCATGTCAATAAGACTAATGAAAATAAAAAAAAGGCAGCTGGATCGCCAGCAAGGTAAGCTGCTAATCAAAGCTGCACCCTCATTCCACCCACCCATAACTCCAAGCTCCATCCACCAACCCCAGTTTGAACTAGCAGTTTTAATCATGATATCCCAAAGTAGTCAATAATGGTTCACAAAATATTGGATACAATTTGTCACCCTAAAAAAGTTGGAGGCTTGAAGGAAGTTGGAGGCTTGGCTTGAAGGAGGCTTGGGGTAGCTGTAGCATTTCCACCAGTGTCTTGAACTCTGAATGGAATATTTTGTGTGTACAACATTTTGGACAGATTACTAAAAAATGACTTGTCATTACTGTGTAGGCCACCGTGATGAATCAATTGGTAAAAATATTCATGCAGGTATATCATAG